>CM070008.1:28954975-28994975 GCA_036247105.1 Cirrhinus mrigala
GTGACTGAAAGAATCACTCCCGGAGACGACTCGTCCTTCCCGAGTCACATTAAAGATTCGTTCAAAATAAATCGTTCAAGAACGACCCATCACTAATTTGTAGCATCTTCTCCTTTAATAGGTTTTTACTTTATATTTTTAGTCTTTTATTGGTTAAAATCATGGTAATTTTTTACAGTGTGTGTAAAATACGAATATTTTAAAGGCAACGTGTTGCTGTTTAAAAAATAAATAAATAAATAAATTAAAAAACGGCTTGTACTAAAGCAAATTATTCAAATATTATCTTAAATGATTTTTTTGTGTTTTTCACAGCATCATTCCAAAGCAGCTTTACAGAACATGGAAAGAATAATGAAAAACTCCTAAGATTTACACACATACAAATGTATTTTTTATTGTTGAAATACATTTTGTAAAATCTTTTTTTCTATCAAATTTTCCACAACCCCCTTAACCAACTTGATCTCATGACGAAAACATAAGGTACAACGGGGCTAAAGGCACACCTTAAGAAAAGATGTGCTGTTCACTGCGCCTAAAAAGTATAATTGCAAAAAATATATATACAGTATATACGTTTGTATTGAACATTTATGAAGCAACAGATTTTGTGTGACAATAAATCATACAGGTTGTTTATTTTACTTTAAAATCTTATAAATGTATGAGGTGACAAGGGGGGCCTTTTACCCCACACACGGGGTAAAAACCTCACCAGCATGGGGCAAAAGGCACACAGTATTGATATAAATATTTTAGCTAAAATGTTTTTTAATTTAAAAAAAAAGTTGAAACTTGTTCAAAACAATCACTTTAGCAAAGTCTGTACTATTTTCTGCTTATTTAAAAAAAAAAAAAATAATTATTTTTTTGTTCAATAAAAATATTGTCAATAAAATGTGTTAATATAAAAAATATTTTTTAAATACAGAAACAAAATCATTTTAAGTAAATATTCTGAAAGCATTAAGTAAATATTCTGAAATCATTGAAGTAAATCCCATAATAATTTAATATAGGTATACAATAGTAACAACAAATTATATTTTATTATATTGTATGATTAAGATTTGTCTCAAAATATATGCATCCATTTTAGCAATTTTCATTTGCGAATTAAATTTACAACATTTAAAAAACATCAAATATTAGATCAAGTAAGCAGTCCACAGTCACGACAAGGATCAGACAAATTTGCATGTGCATCTTGAAATGTGAATGTTTTAGAAAGTGCTATGTCACTGTGCCATCTAGAGGTTTAGAGAAAAATAATATCAAAGGTGCCTTTTACCCCGGGGCACCTTTAGCCCCATTATACCCTACCTGTCGGAACTTTATCGTCAGATGCGAAATACATACCGCCATGTACGTTTTGTGACATATTCGATGTGAAATGTCTACTGAGTGACGCTAAAAGAGTGTTCGTTTTGTATCCGAGGAACAGATGAACATACATGAGATATGTTTTATGTGACGTGTGGTTTTGTACGTGTCACCGCAGTTCTCTAATGCTCAGTGACGTTTTACACCTAAACCTGCTTGATAGTATGAACAACAGCAAATGTGATGTTAAAAAAAAAAAAAAGTTTGAACGTTTTTTTTTTTTTTTTAGTATTTCAATAGAATAAGATGTTTTGAAGATTGTTGTTATCAAAACAACAATGAATCCCAGTGACTTTTGGTTCATTGACAAAAACACTGAGGGATTTTTCAAAAACTTGTTTCGTTTTGAACAGAAAAAGTAATACAGGTTTGGAACAGCATGAGGCTGCATAATAGAATTTTTAATTTTGGAGTGAACTATCCGTTTACAGGAGAAGTTCACTTCCAAAACTAAAATTTACTGATAATTTACTCACTCCCTTGTCATCCAAAATGTTCATGTCTTTCTTTCTTCAGTCGATAAGAAATTTTGTTTCTTGAGGAAAACATTTCAGGAATGTTCTCCATTTAATGGACTTTAATGGTGTTATGTTTGAACTTCCAAAATGCAGCTTCAAATGGCTCTTTTAACCTCAAACTCTTGTTTGCGTGAACTCTGTTTCAAACTTCAAAATCGTCCTACATCGCTGCAGAAGTACCGGCCAAGTTTTAAAAATGTTAGCATGCAAAGAAGATCACACGCCGTTTACAAAAAAGGGTAAAACAGCGAAGTAGGACAATTTTGAAGCTGAAGAAGAAAATTAGATGGGAGTTTTTCGACATAAACTGTACTGACCCGGATTACACAGACTACGCATGCACGTCGCAGAGATGAGACAAGACAAGCATTTCAGGTTAAAAAGTATATAAATTGTCAATTAGTTTCGCTTAATAAGACCCTTCTTTCTCGGCTGGGATCCTTTAGATCCCTTCGAAGCTGCATTTAAACTTTTTTTGGTAGTTCAAACTTTCACCATTGAAGTCCACTATATGAAGATGATTCCTGAAATGTTTTCCTCAAGAAAAATAATTTCTTATCCACTGAAGAAAGAAAGACATGAACATCTTTGATGACAAAGGGGTGAGTAAATTATTTGTAAATTTTTGTTTGGACCTATTTTTTCCACCACTGCTGAAAAACCAGAGTGCAACTCAGACCCAGAGCATGAATTATTAACATGCATCTTGACCGCAACTACAATACAAATCTTTTCCAATGACGCAGGTCAAGTTTATGTAATTCTGGTCAGCAAATAACGAAACTTCAAAGATGTGCAAATTGCCCACTGGGTGTTCTTTGGTTTACTAGAACTTAGCATATAGTGCACAGTTAGGTGCAGCATAGCTATCACTACTTCCTCTCGCAGAACAGAGTGTGATGCTGTGGTCTGTCATCTCGCATCTACACCAGAACTTTCTACAAATAGCTCAGAGGACATCATACACCGTGTTTCTTGCATGTGATTTTGAAACAGGAAATGCGCATGTGGTTGTTCATTTAGGTCTTCATATTTACTTTTAATATAATACCAGAAAGGACCACCGTATTATAGCAAATAGGGCTGTAGTGAACAAACTCATAAATGTTCTTATAAAACAAGAAACATTTGTAGAATCACATTAAACTACATGCAGTTGTTCATTCTGAATGTCTGAAAAAATACATAATGACACATCTACACGTGTCTCTGTTAAAGTGTAGGTGAGTGCTAGGTGGGAGCTGGTTTTGTTTTAAGGTCTTGCTGAGACGTGGAAGATCCCACTAAGGCTGAATAAAACGTTTGTGGTTTGACGATCACAGCCCCTTTAAGGCCTCTGTAGTTTCCACACATGTTTAACAGACCCACATTTTATACTTAATGCTCACAAAGTGCATAAAGATTCCATTTTTAGATAGATGCACTCTCATTTTGACTTTTTTAATGTTGCCGTTAAACTCAAAAACTTTCTTGTCAACCTGAGCTGTTGCAGGACATATTTATTGCTGTAAGCAAGCATGTCATGTGACATGAATCAGGCCAGCTCTGTTTAGAAACAGTAGTTTGTGAATGTAGTCAGGTCTAGCTATACATACTTTATACTGTACGCTTATAAAAAAAAAAAAGTGTCATGGTATTATCACATTTTTGGAAATATTGTGTTTCTTAGACACATACCGGAAACACCAAGATACTTTCTGAAGTACCATGTAAAAAAAATGTAAAAAAAGATACTTCAGATGCAAATTAGTGTACGTTTTAATCGGTTTGAACACATCTTTTTTAGTCTTTTAGCTCAGATTATTGCTTTGTATCATTTCTTTAACAAACTAAATCAAAACATAATAAATAAATAAATAAATAAATAGCATATTAGATGAATACTGTGATTTAGAATCAGTACCTTGCTATATAAAATGATGTAATTGTACCATTTAACAGCACTTCTGTGGATTTAATTATTTGTTTGTTTGCTTGTTTAATTAAAAATGAGCTATTACATAGCTAAGCCTATGTATAGAACATAAATTCAACTGAACTGTCATTCTGACCAATACTTTAGGCCACAATGAACTGAATTGAGCCATGATGAATGCTCATTGTGAATTTTGTAACCCCTTACTTTCCTCTCTGTGGTTGAATACATCTCTTTTTCTCTCACTTTTGGTCTTCCACTCATCACTCATCTTTTCCTGTCCCCGAATAAGGTATCTGTGGGCCTAGGTGACGAAGAAAAGTGATCGTAGAGGGTGGTGAGCTTTGTGGGCTGAAAGACCTCCTTCAACAAAGACCCTTCAGCTCAGCAGAAAGTTTCATAATTAGAGGTGAGCATCAGAGCAAGATGAAGTTCACTGTATTTGCTGCCTTTCTTTTCTCTATCGGATGGATGAGTGTTGAGGTTGCAGGTGAGATTTGATTATTTTAATTGTTTTGCTCTTCAGATAAATATTGTGGTTTGACTTTAGTAACTTTCACTCAACTGAAATGTAAAGCGGTTGAGCTGATACTGTAGCTTAAGAGAGAGTGTACATGTGTTTATATATATATGTATATGTAATAGTAGCCTATATTATACTGTCACTGCAATGTTATTACCTGAAGCATGATGTGCTTCTCTGACAGGTCAGGACGTGAAGCAAGTGCTGTATTACTGTGTCAAAACACCAGAATACCAGTTGAATACATTGTGCAGTATGACATACAAGAAATAACATCACTATGTTTTATCAGAGCTATAAGGCAAGTTCAGAATTATTCTAATCTATCACAAAAAAGTTTTACACAGATTAAGTAATTTTTTTTTTCCATGTACAGGTTCCACACCATAAAAAACAAAGTTATTTGTTCAAATCCCGATGACACCTGGGCTAAGAATGCAATGAAAAAAGTGGATGAGAGAACAAAACCTCCCCTAAAACATACTTCATGCTATACAAGTACAACGAACATGATCTCAACTACAGCTACAACAGACAAAACATCAGCCACAGAGACTGAGACCAGCACAAGTACAACTTTAACACCAGCAGTGACGACAATCAATACATCTGAAATGACCAGCACAACTGTACCAACAACAGTGACAGCAATCATTACTTCTACACTGGAGACAACAAACAGCAAAACAACTACCTTACCACCTTCAGTGTCCAAAAAAAATCCAGAATCTACTGCGATAACATGTGGGACAGGTGAACCAACTGCACCACCAACAGAAACAACAACCGCAAAATCCGCAGCAGCTACGAACAACAGCTGCAGCACACTACAACAACATTCAGCAGCACAACAACAACAACATCAGCTGCATCACAACACAACAACAACAGCATCAACACAATCTACAGCAGCGCAGCAGAAGCCATCAATAGAGTACTAAAACAACTAAAAACTGTCAACTGTGATAAAAAAACAGCAAAAAGCAAGAAACTACTTAGAAAAATTCAGATGGGAATACCATTCAACAAAACAACAAGACGTCCGATAAAACTTGACCAGTCTGTGTAAATACACACACACATTACAGTAAGTTTGAATGTACTCATGATGGATTGTGATTTGAAGCACTACAGATATTATTTAGTCCTAATGCAGGACTGAACTATGGTATTGGTCTTTTAATTGCAGACTATAGAAAATAATGTGACGAATTTGACCAGTTCAGCTGTGGGTATTTTAAAATATTTTAATTATTGTTTGTTAATAAATTAATTCAATAAATATTTGTAAATATAAATAAAATGTAGACCAACAACTTTATTTTTATTACAATAATAAATGAATACAATAAATATTTCTTCTGATGTGTTGTAATTGAAAATTCTTCCCAAAATAATTTTATTAATAAGCTTTTATTTTATGGATTAGTGAGAGTCAAAGTTGGATGATCCGAAACGGGTGAGATGGAAAAGAGGCCTTCATCATACCGATATCTTACTATAGGCCTAGTGAAAGGTGCAGTGTCACACTATCACCACATGATGGCAGACTAACATAGAGAAGCTAGTTTGTCGCTAACAGCAGCCTTTAGCTAACCATTAGAACGCTCCGTCAGTCAGTTAACCGTTTACATCAGTAGAGTTAAAATGATTGTGAATGTACAACATGATGTACAAGCTGATGTAAACCCTTGAAAACAACTGAAAATCAACTGAATTGTCATTTATCTGTGTGAGTTTTATTTTTAGAGGTAGTCCACATAAAGTAGGCAGCCCATTTCAAACTTAATCTTCAAACTATAATAGTCTAAAGACAGAAAGTCTCAATGGGTGATAACAATCCAGTTTTACCGCTGACACTCTGTAAGGCTGGCAGAGAAAGCATACGTACATTCTTCAGCACACTTGCTCCAGACTGACACAAACTAAACCGGCGAAGATAGAATAATATAATTAGGCCAGCACAATAATGTTGATTTCAGACACAGGACGCTGGGGTGTCTTATTTTGTTTCTTGATTTTCTCTCTGTTTGTACGGGCACGCTTGTTGGGTCACCAATCGTATGTTAGATAGAAATGAGATTCTTAATAAAGCTTGCGATTGGAATGAACATTGCAGGAAATTACAATCAATACTTGGCTTCAGATGCTCATCCGATATCAAGCCTTTTTTTTAAGATGAAAAATGCCTCGCAAAATGTAGGAAACACGGTTATACTGGAAAACCGAGGAGAAGCCTGGTGTTATCAAACTTGAGGATACCTCTGATAAGCCAGAGAACGGCTTTTATTTAGATCTTGAAACAAGAGGCAAGCAAAACAATTGAATATTGATTGAGATCAAATCTCACAGGTGGTGAGATTCACAAACACCTGGCTTAAGATCAGATCATATTCATCTCTCCTTTTTTTTTTTTACCTTGTATAAAGCATAGTTTATCTGGGGGACAGTATGACTGGAGACCCAGCTGCATTTTGTACATAAAAATAAGTTGTTTTTCTTCAATAACAATTGTGCTGAAATTGACGATCGATATTGTTTATATCACGGCCGTGAAAAATCTCACATAAATGTGTGAATGTTTATAGCGTTCTCCTTCACATTCATGTGGACATGCACACATTGACACAGAGAGCGGTTTTCCTCCTCAGATTTTTTACGGCTTGGCTGAGCCGAGGTCCTCGTAAATCTACAGACGGGAAATAAATGCCAGAGGCCCTCTGCCTGAGTTGGCCAGGCGAAAATGAATGGAATAAAACAGGGCTTAATAGCACGGAGCAGGTAATTACCTTCTCTGGCCTGCTCGTCCGTGAAATATGATAATATTGCACACTAATAAGACGGACACAAACTCCCAGTGCCCATCCACAGGCGCAGGGAAGGGTCACTATGTTTTGCAAGTCTGTCATAAGGGGTATTTTTTTTAAGGGGGTTATTTGCAAAGTGTTTTCACGTCTGACAATATTTATAAGAAATTAGGCCCAAGTGAGGCTGTTAAAACTGGTTCCATTAAATATGTATTAGCACATATCGCATTCCAGTCAACTCTACTGAGCGTATATGGTATTCAAAAAATGTCTTATACAGGAGGACAAAATGTATCATTATCATACTAATTATTCTTTATTATTTTTTCTTTTCTTTTATTTATTTTTTAGAGTGCTGGAGTGATGACATGTTTTTGTAGGCCAACCCAGAAATTAGCATCACTCTGGTTCCCTCAACAAAAACCCAATAGAATTTTTCACTGGCTTTTGGATTATTGCTTTGTGACCAACAAAAGTTTATGAGTCGTACATGTTTTGTTCGTCACGATAATCTTCACAAATCAACACAACTTTTATGAATTTTAAAGCCTAGATATATACATAAGCTATAAACGCACTATGCCACGGTAACATGACTTCACTGATATCACCATTAAGCTTCTGACAACTCTTCCTGAAAGTTAAAATAGTTTGCAAGAGCATGAGGCTATAAAAGCAGAGCGGTATAAGAGAAAAACTAAGTAGTATTTGGTTGGTCGTGTGGTCTCAAAATGGCAGCCACAATGAAATGGGGCCACTCTTATGCAGAATAAAACAGCTTTTTATGCCACTGCACGCACAATTCAGTTTACACATAATTTAAAGTACTACTTTAGGTGTTGACCGTTTTGCATGTGCACCTCAAGTATATCAGTACATTATCATGCCACACTGAAGGAAACATAATACAGAGAACATTTTAACATGTAAGTGGGGTGAGTGTGTGTGTGTGTGTGTGTGTGTGTGTGTGTTAGGAAAGACAACACAACTTGTGCTGAGCACATGGTTTTAAGACCTGATGGAGATACACTCATGGGACAGAGCTTAACTTGAGAGACAGCGACAAGATTGATTTGTCTGACGCAGGAAGATTACATTCAGAGACTCACCTGTATTGGACAAGGGCACAGGCAATCGAAGAACAGACACACACCAACAAGCCAGAGAACTTTAAATCGGCTTAAAAATGTATATATTGAATGTTAGGCTATTTGTGTACATTTTCTAATCACTAACCATTTTATTGTACCTTATATGGGTTTTGGCTAAATAATTACGGTATTGTTTGTATTTCTTTCTGAAATGATTTTGAGTTGTTCGGAGCGCCAATCAAACGGCCAAAGTCACGTGATTTCAGCAAACGAGGCTTCATTACGTCATAACTGTTTCGAAACGTTTCGAAGTTTCAATGGTTTGCCGTTGGGGGGCGATATCTGTAAACCCGTGAATGCTACTTCATTGAGATTCCCCCAGCAGCGAGCAGTTGAATCAGCGTCTTTGGTTTTTTACCTTATCTCGAATCAGTTTAATCAATTTATAGATATTTTTTAACAAGACATCTGTAATTGTAATTAAAAGGATGAAAAGTAGGTAATAGTCTCCTACTGGCCTCTATATACAAGCTCTCCACAAAACAAGCCTTACTGCTAATTAACATAACATGTTTTAAAAAACACATTTTATACAGACACTTAATATTTAATGGCATTCTTATTTTTATTGCATTTGATGTATTATACTTTCAATAAAACATTTGCAATGGGTTTTTAAAAGCTGTTTTTATCCATGTTTCAGCCTGAGTTTTTGCATTTACACACTTTTGACCAGCAGGCGTCTTAAGCGTGTTGTGTTTCTAGGGCTTCGAAACAGTGAATTATTTTGCGAAGCAATTGGTTCAATTGATTCGAAGCTTCGAAAAGGTTCGTTTCTCCCATCACTACATTCAAGTATTACACGCATTCAGAATGGATGCGAAGATGGAATTTTCCATGGCGAACAAACCAAATGCAACTTTTGTTTACGTGCGCACGTACGAGTGCCGAATGCCACGATCATTTAAAAGAAATCCTTTCCCGCTTCCCGATTTTATTCTTTTCAACTAGTGGATCTCTAGGTGACGCAGCTGTCCAAAGAAACACACTGCAGTCATGACAACACTGACAGGTACAAGTACAAATATTAAAATGGATAGTTACTTTATCACTTGTATACTTAAGTCTTTACTGAAAGATTACTGGACATAACAGATCAATGATGATTTGAAGCTGACAGATTCTGTACTTAAAATTTCCCTTTAGTTTCTTTATTTTCTAGCCCTGATTTTGTGATATCCACCTTATTTTTCTCGTAATTCGTAAATGTTTATGTCTGGTTTCCGGTCTCACTGTGTCTAGCTATTTTTAGCTGTACAAAGGTAGCTGTACAAAGTATTTTAGCTGTCAATTTGCTGCTTGATATTGCAAATCTGTGTGTCTTACCATATTATTTTAATGTATTATATTAATTCTGAACACTGGTTTGTAGTGCAAACAGTTTTACCATTTAGTGCACATTGTTATTCTTCTCATTTTTTTTTTAGGGGTTTGCACTTATGTCATGATTTGGTCAGTAACCCGGATGCACGGCCATACGAACGATACTCTGATGTAAACAACAGCATGGATTATATGGTTAATGTACTACTGAATACTTCGTTCTGCTAATTTATACTGTTTAAACCATGGAAAAAAATGTGTGAAAGCTGCTAAATTATAAAGAGAAGGACCTAGTAAGCAGGAAAGGGCGCAGTATTTTGACTAAAGTTAATACGTGGTAAAGATATGTACGAGCAGTATTAATTATGATATTCGCCTAATCTTTCACATACCTGACTGGAAATGATAAGAACAAACATGAATGTTGTCAAGATTCTGGGTTAACCACAAACGCCTTTTGTTCTTCAGACAGTTTTTTGCACTCTTCTGCTTTATTTGTTATAAATTTTGGCAGTGTATAGTACTCCAAATGTTTTTCTCGGTTCGACCCATTAGTACAGCCCAAAACATGACAATAATTGACCCTTTTCAGCAGTATTAATCAGCAAAATATGCAAGTTTCATTCGGTTCAATGGCACCTTCAGTGTCGCCAATATGGCCGATTGATGACGCGTCATGAAAACACTCTATAGTAGACAATGAACAGGTGTTGAAGAATAAGGTGGATAAAGTAGGCCTACTGTTACAGATGGCTTATAATATTTGTGGTTATGTAATTTATGTTGGATTTGATACATCACTTTAACTCTCACATATTCACACACACACAACTGTATCCCAACTGTATTCTATATATATATACACATATATATTGCATGAAACAGCAAATTGTAAGATGTGATTGCTGTGTGATTTGAGCTCAGTGTTTCATCCTCTAAAAAAGTCCCTGCGATTCAAAGAGAGAAACAAAAAGCCAGGCTGTGGCGGAAAATAAACAATACAAAATGAAAAAAGCACAGTGACACAGGGAGCTTGTATAATATGTCGTCTGCTGTTATAGAAAATATAATACGCATTGAAAAAATAAATAGCCAAGGGAGGATACAGCAAGTCAATTTGTTGTGCTTTTAATTTCCCTTTTCTGTGAAAGATTCCCCTGTTTGAACTTGAGGTTTACTTCCTTCATTCTTATCTCCCTCTCCTCTGGGCTGTTCTCGCTCATGTTTGATTGTCCTTTGCGTATTAACCTCTGGGAAAGGCAGTTTGTGTGTGTGCCTGTGTGCTGCATATCTTCACTTCCTCTGTTTAATTTGTTGTCCCGTGGTCAATAAGAGTGGCATCTTTGGAAGACCGGATTAAGAATGACCCCTAGTAATGGATTCTTCCCTCTCTTAATCAATAAGCCTGTCCCTCTTGTTTTGTGAAAGTGTGGCTTTATTTAGAGACACTTGATTCAGAATCTGCATGTACTGTAGCAGTCATATTGTTGTCTTTTTAAGATAGATGCGTTACAGTTACAATCTTGAAGGTCACATTTGCTTTATATTAATGGTATTCCATCCTAGTTATTCTTGGTAGTGGCTGATTGCATTTGAATGTTAAGAATTTTCCTGATTGCTTTATCAAGAGCACCATTTAGTGGCCTACAACATGTATCGTTGATCTGTAGAAGTAGTCTTGTATGTGTGTGCACAAGTGTTCATATGAGCTGAACATTAGTGAGTATATTTTCACCCAAGGAGATGAGGAGAGGGATATTTATTGCCAAAGTGAGCAAGAAACTCTACAAATGAGGCTTTCTGGGACTAAGGGCTGTCAATCATGTACGAGCTGACAGGATCATATCGGTAGACCACAAGCCAATTATAGTTCACAGCTAAGATCAGAATGGACAGGGCTTGAGGCCTCTAAAAAAAAAAATCTTTTTTCTTTTTTAAATAAGGTTCAGTCAGGGTACAGTATCCCACCACTGAGTTTGATGGGAATGGGCACTAGCCTGAGATATGAAAGGTTTGTAGCTACTGCACTTCCTCTGAGGATCTGAAGAAGGTCATCTAAGCCATCAGCTGACAGAAAATCCACCTCTGTGTTTTCATATGCCACAAGTACCTTTCTCAAATCGATACTCGGACCTTTCTTGGCCATTGATCTGAAAAGCTGTTTTTCTAATCCTGAGATTTCATTTTCTCTTTCTCTTTATATTTTAAGGTTTTTTTTTTCTCCACCTCCACACAGGCCTTCAGATTACTGGTTGGTGTTAGATTCCCTAGATCTTTTATTTCAGTCCTTAAGTAAAATGAGACTTTTTGTGAATTATTTGTTGGTGAAGTCGAAAGGTTACTTTTTGCCATCTTATAACCGTTTTCTATTTTAATGTATTTGTAAAATGTAATTTATTCCAGCCTGCAGTGTCACATGATCCTTCAGAAATCATATGCTGATTTGGTGGTCAAGAAACGTTAATTTTCAAAATTGAAAGTTTTTTTTTTTTTGTTGAAGTCTTTCTATCACTTTTGATAAATGTAATGCATTCTTGCTAAAGTAAAAGTAGTAATAAAAAATAAATAAATTGTGACCCCAAACTTTTTAATGCTATTGTGTGTTGTATTTTTCTTAAGTGACAAGTTGTAGAAAAAATATGATGTTATTTTTGGTGGTGTATTTAAAGGATATCTTATTTCCTTAGCTGTAAAGTACTAGTAACAGGCTGTAACAGTCTGTAAACAAGAAAAATAACATGTATAGTTTTTCACAAAAAAGATTTGATGAGATACTTAGTGTGGTATCTCAGCTTTCTCTGTGGCAGACAGGACTCTTCACAGGGTGCAGAAACATACAATCAATAAGTAGTTAAATTGTTGTGCGCCTGCCCCAGATTTCATGGTTCACAGCCACTGAAAGCCACAGCTGATCCAGAAATGATTACTTTAGATACCAACTTCACTCGCTCCACTTGTTCATCACTGGTAACTATTCAAGCTGTTCTTAATGGTATTCTCCATCTTCAACCATAGCCGATTCACACAGAGGGATATGGGTGTCCAAGTAACAGGCTTAGGTTTATAGATAGAATAGCAAACCCCTAAAAAAAGAGACTTTAAATACAAACTTTCTGTTTGTCAAGAAGAGGCTCAGTCATGACATTACATACATTATAGTCAATATAGTGGAGATTAAAAATAAAGATGGGCTAGGTTTGGGTGGTGGGAATGCAGTAACCCAGCTAACAGGGAACATACATAAATGGTTTCATAAAGAACCTTTAACATCTGAAGAAGTTTTCTGTTTCACAAAAGGTTTTTTGTGGCGAAACAAGGTTCAAACTTCCTTCTTAAACTGTTTTACCTCATTTCCACCACCATGAACTGGGTGGTAGTTCAGAGCCAGTGCTTTTGTCGGTTCGGAGTTTGCCTTTCCATGGAATAGCCACCACAGAGCCAGGTCTTACATCACTGAATACATCTCATCTTCCCAGCAATGCTAGAGTGGCAGCGCCAAACACAACTCACCAGGCTTGCTCGAGATGTATCAGTGCCGCCAGACCAACCCACACGACACCAAAGCACCGTGAGAGCGATTGGAAAGCAAATGACTTTTGAATGCATTTTTTTTTTAAGCTTTTGAATTGCTCTCGCAGTACTTCGACGGCACATGCTGACCGGTCCGCGCACCCCAGACACATCCCGAACAAGCCTAACTGTGTGTTCACACCGCTGCCGAGGAGAGCCTCAAAGTGGCCGGAAGTCATTCATTTTCAATGTGAGCCAGCGGCGAGCTCCGGCGAGAAGCGGCGTGGCGTGTTTTGGACGGTGTGGACGTCGGGGAGAGTTGAAGTCAGGTCAACTTTATGGTAATAAGCTATGACGCGGTTCGGCGGCAACCAATCAGAATGTAGAAGTCCACCCCTTGAGAGGATTCCAGAGAACGCAGTCCTGTAAAACTTTGGTTCCGACCACATTAGTTCCCAACCAAAATGATGCGTGGACCAAGGTTTTTGAGATTGTTGATGTGCAATTAATGTTATATATTTTCTGTAAATAAGCGGGAATTGCATGCTAATTTTAGTACCAGAGCATGCAAAACAGTGTCTCTGCTGAAAAATATTTCTGACATATCGACACATATTGGATTAAACGAAAAATAGGTGTTGTAAAGAGCTGCGGCGAAAATTTTTACATCTGATGGAGACAAGGTGTATGTCCCATATTTTAAAATAAAAGCAGTCACCTCTGCCTATTTTTTTTTTTCTGCAAGTAAAAACAAAAGTGTTCTATACCTGGTCTCCCCTGTGGTATTGTCAACAAATTGCTTAGCTGGAGAAAAAAATACTGATAAATGTCATTAATCTTAAATATATACAGACGTGGCTGTATAGTAGTGATGGGAAGTTCCGATTATTTTACCGACTCGGACCTTTGAGTCTCGTTCAGCAAAATGAACGAATCTTTTTTCGAGTCATTTCATTCATTCATTTCATTAAAATGTTACATGTTACCTCCCTAACACATCTACTGCTTACACAAATGTTGATCACACTACAAACAAGACAAAACTATAATGCTATAAGAAACAGAAAAGATTAATTCATTGTTTACCTGGTTCTTTAGTCTATGATTAGCTCAACCTCGCCTCTTATTGGACAAGTTTTCGGGTTTGAGTCGTTTATTCATCACGTGACAACCCAATAAGCTTCACCAATGGAGTCTGAGCCGGAAAAAGAATTGATTAGTTGATCTCTCGAGTCTTTGGGGTCGAGTCGTTCGTTCATCACGTGACAGCCCCATAAGATGAACGAACGACTCCAAAAACCCGAAGATTCGAAACAGGTGAACTAATTCAAGTACAGAACCTAATAGGATGTTGTGCATGTGCGACTGAACAAATCACTCCCCGAGACGACTCGTTCGTCCCGAGTCACATTAAGATTCGTTCAAAATGAACAAATCGTTCAAGAACGACCCATCACTACTGTATAGTTAATTGGTTTATTTCGTTAGCAAACATGTGGTGTAGTGGAGGGGATACGCAGCTATACCTCTTTACGTTTACCCCAGGGGTGGCGAACGTTGGTCCTGGAGAGCCGCAGCCCTGCAGAGTTTTGCTTCAACCCTAGTCAAACGTACCTGAACAAGCTAATCAAGGTCTGAAGGGTTACTAGATGCCTACAGGCAGGTGAGTTTTAATTAGGGTTGAAGCTGAACTCTGCAGGGATGTGGCTCTCCAGGACCGGAGTTCGCCCCCCCTGGTATACCCACTTTGAATATTTCATGAGGTTAACTTACACCTTAACGTTACTTGTGGTCAGTCTGCAGTGCACAAGATCGACGTGTTTGTTTGCTTTGCGGCCGCTTTAAATACAAGACCAAGCGTTCGATCGTCAGAGCGTCAACGAATCTTTCTACAGCGTTGTTGGCAGGGCGGCCAGAGCGAATTTTGACACTCTCGCCGGCGGCGGTGTGAACGCACAGTAACAGTGGCGGACGTTGCATTGCTATTGATGTTCATGGCTTTGCGAACCTACATCGGCATCCAAAAATCCAATGCTATTTCAGAAATGGCGGTCAAAGGTTTCTTGATGGTCACGGTAACCCCACAACTACTTAGTGAGAGTGGATTGCATCATCCACTGAATTATGATATGTAAACAAATAATCACTAATGTAATTACAGTGCTTAATCATCTTGATAATGTTAAGCAACCTTCTCTAAAATTAATTAAAAGCCATTTTTAAAAAAAAAAATGTCAATTTTTGTGTATGTGTGTTTAAGCTATGAGAGAAATATATAGTAGAATACTTTTCAAAGTAATCACAATAGTAATCATATTGTTTATTAAAACATTTCTCTTTTTTTGAGGAATATTGCACAATTTTTTATCCATGTTTTAATTTAACCAACCAATGTTGTATAGAACTTTGGCAAAAAATAAAAAAAAATAAAGGAAATTTAATTCAGTTACATTTTAAAAGATCAGTTAAATTGTTAACATTGTATGCGCTAATTTGATTACCAGTATTTTGATAATAATTTTGTATTTAATCATAAAATAGAATCCTGAAATATGAAAAATGACAGCACATAATATCTGGAAAAATAGAACAAATTTCATAGAGCCCTATTATTGTTAAATAATTTTTACATTTTTAAACTGTTACAATTTTATCATTTAAGGGGATAGTTTGCCCAAAAATGAAAAAAAGAAAAAAAAAAGCTTTTAATGACCCCCCCTGTCTGCTCTACACTGTCTTATCATATTAATAAAACAAAGAATGTAAAAACGTCATGTAGCCTTACTCTGCGACCGGCCCTTGGTGTTTATTGACCTGGACATGGACGATTGGAGACCAAACGAGTCTTTAAGCTTTTGAATAGGGTATATGTCGAACGTCACCTGACCAAACCCGGAAAACAGGTCTCTTCCACTTGTCGGAGAATGTACTAATAGCCGTATTATATAATGGTGATATCGATGGACTTTTAAGGTAATCAGTTAAACTAGCTGGCTGTTTTTATTGTTGACATTTTATTTGATTTTTATATATAAATGTTAGTGAAAAGAATTAAAACAAAAACTTTTATATATCAGTCTACATACGTACTTATGTAATATACTTTGAAGGCATCTTGAATAAAACAGCTTCATATTTAATGAGGCATATGCAAAACGCATGAACTTGTCGCGCATAACCCCTATTGTTCTTGTGGCTTCGATGCCACACATCCCGAACTAGCCTAATATCAACAATGCTGGATGTTGCGTTACTATTCACGTTCGTGGCTTTGTGAACCTACATCGGCATCCAAACTTAGCGAATCCATTGTGTTCGTGTTTAGCTGCTATTTCAAAAATGGCGGTAAAAGTTTCTGGTTGGTGACGGTGGCCCTGCTCCCAGCCACTTACATAAGCGGTTATGATTTCCAGACCAGCAATGTTTCGGTGCTACTTAAGAACCACTTTTCCTGGTTCAGAGCTGGTGCTTTGGGTGTTGAAAGACAAAGAACCGATTTGAAACTAAGCTGTGGCTCCAAACCAGCACTAAAAAATGCCTTAGTGGAAAAAGGGTATTTGTAAACTTTGTATGATGTACATAAGCTTATATTCGACATAAAAATGTTGTTCCTTCCATCCCCCGCCAAACTTTTCAGAATTTGCAGGGTTAAATGAGGTCAGAATCAAAGGCCTGCATGCTGAAAGAGGGGCCCCTCTGTTAGGACAGATTATGCTGTGAACCTCACTCAGTCATGACGGACCATGCGCTGTGTTTGGAAACACTAGCTGTAATTGTGGCCTGAAGTCACAGCGTGAACCCGGGGGGGTCTTGGGATGATTTTCAGCAGATTTCTCTGCCAAGGTCTGAGGCCAGGTCAGAGCTTAGAGATGGCTGGTTAACCTACTGACCATGACAGGTTCCAAGAGGATTTGAAGAATGTGCTCGGAAATTCTGGAATTTTCAAGGGGCGTCAAGATGATTGCGCTTGTCAAAATGATGTTGTGCAGTGAGCCAGTGCGTTGAACTGCATGTAATATTTGTTTACATGACAGCATTACCAATAAACCACATCACATTTCTCCGGTTTCCTCTTCATTCGCAATTCTAACTCCGCTGCGTCTGTTTCCTTTTGTCAGACATGCTGAAGGATCACAGGATCAGCCCTCACCAGCTCCAGTTACTCGGGTAACGCATACAGCACACCGAACGAGCAATGTGTGCATTCATCAGCACAAAAATAGGAGAGATTTGAAGGTTGGAATGATGGAGTGACAGACGGAGTGGTAGCAGGAGAGAGACAGATGAAAGGTGCAGATGAGACCCTGTGCCGGCCCCAGATCTGATTAAGGTCCACTGATGTGTGAGAGATTCACTCTCTCTCTCTCACCAAGGAAGTGTGTCCTAATGGGCTTCACCCGTCTTGTTTCTTATCGCTGCCAACATCATTGCTACAGTTACCAACCTTTATCTGACTAACACAATTATGCTGCAGTCATGGTGTCGTCAGCTGGAGTCCTGTAAGTTTTAGTATAACACTGAAGATGCGTAATTTAATGATCTAAAATGATTAAACATGACTACTTGGTGGATATGCAGAACCATATGGATAGGGTTGCATCATCTATTGAAATGTATGTAAATAATTATTAATATAATTACAGTGCTTAATCATCTTAATAATGTTAAGCAACATTCTCTAAAATTAATTAAGCGCCATTTTTTGATAATTTACATGTTTGTGTATGTGTTTACCTTGAAGAAACTATGACAGAAATATATTACTAATATATACAGTTGAAGCCAAAAGTTTACAAACATCTCGCAGAATCTGCAAAATGTTAATTATTTTACCAAAATAAGAGGGATCATACAAAATGCATGTTAGTTTTTATTTATTACTGACCTGAATAAGATATTTCATATAAAAGAAGTTTATATATAAGAGAAAATAATACACAGTTGAAGTCAAAAGTTTACATACACCTTGCAGAGTCTGCAAAATGATAATTATTTAACCAAAATAAGAGGGATCATACAAAATGCATGTTCATTTTTATTTAGTACTGACCTGAATAAGATATTTCACATAAAAGATGTTTACGTATAAGAAAAAATAATAGTTGAATTTATAAAAATGACCCTATTCAAAAGTTTACATACACTTCGCAGTAGTGTTTTTAGCTGAATGATCCACAGCTGTTTTTTTAAGTAATAGTTGTTTATGAGTTCCTTGTTTGTCCTGAACAGTTAAACTGCTTGCAGTTCTTCAGAAAAATTAATTTGAAGATCAGGGTAAATTTAACTTGCCTTCTGGGGTATAGCATTTTCTGTAGCTTCTGAAGGGCAGTACTAAATGAAAAAAATATGATATTTAGGCAAAATAAGAAAAATGTACACATCACTCATTCTGTTCAAAAGTTTACACTCCTAGCTCTTAATGCATCGCCTTTCCTTCTGAAGCATCAGTGAGCATTTGAACCTTCTGTAATAGTTGCATGTGAGTCCCTCAGTTGTCCAATAAAAAATGTAATTTAGGAAAACTAAAACAGAAAACATGGAAAACTTGGTGTCGATAGCCTTGTGGGGAGTGCACCATCGTGTTACGGGTGTCCCGAGTTCGAATCCCAGCTCGAGGACCTTTTCCGATATTCCGCCCACCTTTCTCTGTCCCACTTTGCTTCCTGTCTGCTCTATACTGTCCTATCAAAATAAAGGAAGAACGCCAAAAAAATTAAAACTTTATATAGTGAAGTTGTGACCTTGACACCAATAAATGTAGAAACTACACCAGTCATTATATATAGGCGTCAGTCCGTCATCTATAGGTGAAGATGATAAGTTTGTTTTTGCCTGGTCTAGACTCTGTTAAGTGAAAGCATCTCCGTAATGGTGTTAAAGGTGTCTAAGTGTTGATGGATCGTAGTGCATTCACTCATTTGCTGTGGGTATGTGAACGTCCTTTGACGTCTAGCTGAGGGGCTGCCTGTCGATCACGCCTCCAGGGGGTTTTGTAACTACGTTACCCATGGTTATCCATCATGGTGTTAGAAGAGAGTGTTGGTAGCCATTAGCTTTAGCATCTTTATCTCTCTCTGTCTAGCACTCTAGCTGTAATGCGCGGGCCTAATTTGTTTAGCGTGCGCAGAGTGTCCATTAGGGATGGGGCTTGTGTGCCTGGGTGTCTAAGTCTGTGGAAATGGTGACAAATCACACATGGATTTCCTCTCAGTGTAACTGCTGGCAGAGTACAGAATGAACAAGATATTTTTGGTGTGGAGAGGATAGTTTCCCCATAAGAAGTGAACATTTTCTCATCATCTAAGTATTTTCTCATTAAATATATACAGTTGAATTCAAAAGTTTACATACACCTTGCAGAATCTGCAAAATGTTCATTATTTTACCAAAATGAAAGGGATCAAAATGCATGTTATTTTTATTTAGTACTGGCCTGAATAAGATATTTCACATAAAAGACATTTACATATAGTCCAAAAGAGAAAATAGTAGTTGAATTTATAAAAATGACCCTGTTCAAAAGTTTACATACATTGATTCTTAATACTGTGTTGGTACATCAATGATCCACAGCTGTTTTTTTCTTTGTTTTTTTTGTTTAGTGATAGTTGTTCATGAGTCCCTTGTTTGTCCTGAACAGTTAAACTGCCTGCTGTTCTTCAGAAAAGTCCTTCAGGTCCCACAGATTCTTTGGTTTCTCAGCATTTTTGTGTATTTGAACTCTTTCCAACAATGACTGTATGATTTTAAGATCCATCTTTTCACACTGAGGACAACTGAGGGACTCATATGCAGCTTTTACAGAAGGTTCAAGTGCTCACTGATTCTCCAGAAGGAAACACAATGCATTAAGAGCCCAGGGGTGAAGACTTTTTGAATTTGAAGATCAGGGTAAATTAAACTTATTTTATCTTCTGGGAAACATGTAAGTATCTTCTGTAGCTTCTGAAGGGCAGTACTAAATGAGAAAAAATATGATATTTAGGAAAAATAAGAAAAATGTACACTTCTTCATTCTGTTCAAAAGTTTACACTCCTGGCTCATCCAGGATCATTTTTCCTTCTGGAGCATCAGTGAGCGTTTGAACCTTCTGTAATAGTTGCATATGAGTCCCTCGGTTGTCCTCAGTGTGAAAAGATGGATCTCAAAAATCATTCAGTCATTTTTGGAAAGGGTTCAAATACACAAAAATGCTAAAAAGCCAAAGAATCCGTAAAACCTGAAGAATTTTTTTGTAGAATCAATATGTAAAGTTTTGAACAGGGTCATTTTTATAAATTCAACTATTAGTTTCTTTGTGGACTATATGTAAACACCTTTTATGTGAAATATCTTATTCAGGTCAGTACTATTGGTAAAATAATTAATATTTTGCAGATTCTGCAAGGTGTATGTAACCTTTTGACTTCAACTGTATGTTTAGAAAACATTTCTTTCTGGCCCTTGAATCTGATTGGCTGATAAGAGTGTGATAGTCATAACAGAACTCTGATCATTTCACTCTTTGTATCACTCCGCTTGCTGTATTTCTCACAGGGACTGTGATGGTGGACACCCAAATCCACTATAATTTTAAAAATAATACTTTTAAGATATTGTCTATTTGAAAATTTTCTTCAACATTTTCAGAGGTGTGAACGCTCATGAACCGCTCATGAGAGCAGCCTTACCTCAGAAAATTCTTCTGAAATTTGCTGCTGGCTCTGAACACTTTTGAAAAACCTTTTTCTTTTTCTTTTTCTTTTTTTTTTTTTAATTTATGTGAATGGCACTTGTAGTAGAATCTATGTGAATGTATAGGAAGAGACCTGACAGGCAGAGTTTTGCGACAGCGTTCTTACCTCATCTTGAAAGTTTCTTCAAAATCCCCCCCAGAGCTGTAAAACCCTGTATGTAAAAGACAAACAACCTCGGGTCTTTCATTAATTAAAGTTGTGTAAAGTGAATCATTGTATGATTTGTCAAAATTGAGTCATATTAATGATATGGCTAAATGTTTGGTGTTCATAAATGTTAATAAAGTTTGGTCACCGATCTAGCTGCTCTGAGAAGAAACAACACTAAACATCATTGATTCTACATTGTGTTTGTGTTAAATTCTTGAACATTTAACACAGTGCAAAACTTCATATATCAGCAGTAAAGCCATACATTCCACTCCAGCATGCAGACAGTGTAACGATTGTATGGAGAGTGGAGAGGTTTTATATTCCCTTGTGAGTCTGGGTCAAGAGTACTAGATCTTACTTTGTCTCAGGATCTATTATGGATAGACTGGTTAACCTTTCACACACTAGACCACTATATTGGGTCTATAAACTTCTAAAGAAAGTGATATATTGGCTCTGGGTCTCAGATATGCATACAGACATTGAGATGAACTAGCTTTGAAAGGTGGCTACATTTAAAGACCATGCAGCTGAATATCTCCGCATGGCACTGGCAAAATAGTTGCTAAGCAGTATGTACAAAAGCAAACAGACCCCTGTAGCCCACTAACCATGCAGGAAATTACTGTGGTTTTCTACAAGACAACCCAGAAAGCTGCTGAAAGTTTGTTTCAGATCTTCGATAAATATCTGAGAAGATATATCCTGTTTCGTATAGTTTGTCATGAGACAGTAAGGCATTCATAAGTTCAGTATGAAACTAAAATTGCATTGTCTGGTAGCCACTGTGGTGAATATTTTCTTAGAAGAAAAGCTGTCATACGCCTACTGCCTGGGGTGTGTGTTTTTTTTTTTTTTCTTTTCTTAGAGATAGCATTGACATAGAGCTCGGTAGTTGGGCAACAGATCAAGCTTTAAAAGGCTGGGGCCATTTTTGTGGTTCATAGTCTTATCAAGTAATCACAAACCTGACAACAACATCAGGTGCACAAAGCGAGAGCAAGAGAAAGAAAGACTGTCAAATGGTGACTGGCAACTATAGAGTGCACAAAGTTTTTTCTTATTCTCTTTCACTTCCTACTTGTTGGATAGGGATGAATGGCTGTCTGCTCTACAGTGTGGCAGCCGAAGTTCTGGGCTCATGGAGGGATTCCTTAGGAGATGGGAGAGGAGAACAGGGGGTGTTTATGGCGGGGGGGATCTTGTAAGCTTTCATTGTTGTCCTGGGCTTTCCCACACTCTCACTTTTGTGTGTGCAGTCTCTTGCAAACTTTGACATGATGAATTACCTGCTGCATGCTGCATGCCATGTGGTTCAGTTGCACGGGAGCTACCAAAGTACCAAAGCACGGCTCCCTTTCTCTGTTATAGTTACACCTCCTCCCCCAACCCCACACTCATCTCTCAATTTGCTTCCTTCCGTTCATGAGCAGACTATCACTCTCCCTCCCTCCATTATGTTCCTCACGCTCAAACTATCTATCTTGGAAAGCGAGGCACACGGCCACAGGCTGTTCAACTTTCTCTCTCTTTCTTTGCCCATTAGCCTCGTCCAGCCCTCCCCTCATTGGCGGCCGATGATGTCCGGAGGGTCTCTGGATCAGTGCCCCCACCTCCTCATAAAAAGCCTTTCTTTGCCTCTAAATGCGAGCACCAAACTGCCGGCCATTAAATGTTTGGTTCGCCACAATAGAGACATTAACACACGAGTGAGTAGCTCTGAAAAGCCTGTGAGGGTGTTAGGTGAATTCAGCACGGCAGACGACCCTTTCAGCGAGCCCTGAACTACCACAAGCACAGTGGTTTCAGCTGAAGATTTAAGATTGAAACCTGGGTTGAACTGTTTCGGAACAGGTGTAACCAATATTTTCAGCAGCCATTATCCTTCAGAAATCATTCTAATATGCTGATTTGGTGCTAAAGAAACATTTTCTTAGAAGTCCGTTTGTGCTGCCTAATATTTTTGTGGAAACCATGACAGATTGTTTTCCAGATTCTCTACTAAATTGAAAGTTTAAAATGAACAGCATTTATTTGAAATGGGAAACTTATGTAACACAATAAATGTCTTTACTGTCACTTTTGATCAATTAAATGCACCCTTGCTGAATAAAAGTATTAATTTCTTTACACAGACATGCTCAAAATCATACTGATCCCTAACTTTTGAACAATATAAATGGGCCAGTCTACAGAATTTGTGCAAACTGCTGTCCCACAACCAAAAAAATGCATTTAAAAAGCATTTAAGTTTTCAAATCTTAGATGTTTCCTAAGATAATTTTATTATCTATTGAAACCCACAATGATATTTAAAATGTCAGTAAGCTTAATATATATAAAATCATTAGATGGCTGTCCCGAACTCTAACACCTAGTTTTTAACTCATGAAAATTATATTGAAATAATTTTTGCATTTTATTCTGTTGTTTTTGAAAATATAATTTTTTTTTTTTTTTTTTTTTTTTTATATGGAGTTAAAAAATACATTTATTTCGTATTTTCTTTGTAAATTATGAAACTTTATGTAAAATAATGTTTTCTGCATTTTTTTTTTATTTTTTTTGCAGTTTTAGTCCATTGGCTGAGACTGATTTTAACTACACCCCTACGCTTATGATCAGGAAATATTCATCTGTCTATCTCTCTCATATCTACATGGTGAGTAGATAGGCCCTATAATTTTGAGGTAAATTTGTTCAAAAGTATGAAAAATCTGTGTGTAACTTTAAAGAATGTCACTACCGAACCACATTTTTCTATAATTAAACACTTTTTTGCAAGTTTCTCCATAACAGTTAGTTTTTATGTGTACAACTGTTCAGAACTGTGCTAGCTAACCATGTGCTGATTAGCAACTTTAAGCTAAGTTCAAAAGTATCTAAAATTGTCACTACCGAAACAGTTACGACCGAAACATTTGGAGAAGTCTCATCAATCACACTTGAAATATTGTTAAAATTGTAATTCTTATTGATTTACTTCTGAAAACTTTTTAGTAAAATAGAAAAAAATATATTTACAAGATCTTCAAGGTCAGTGTCACCCTTCTTATTGAATTATATATTACTGTGTTTCTATGTGATAAATTTGAGGAGAGGACAAATATTCCATAACTTTCTGAAAATACAATATGAGAATTAACTGCACAATTAGAAATCATACAATTTGCATACATACAATATTTGTGGGAAAAGACCAACTCTAACTTTAAATCTGTAGAATGGCCCATATATACTTCAGTTTAAATGAAAATAATTTCAAATATAAGCGTACATGTTATAAGTAAAGTAATAGGCAAAATGCACTTGCATACCTTGCTTTATTTTCGAGGTCATCAGATCACTTTCTTTTGTGGTTCTATGTGCATGTGTGGGTTTTTTTTAGTGAGTTTCTCTTCTAGCAGTGAACCTGCACTGCAGTGCAACCTGCCAAACAGAACAATCTGCAGTATGAAGAGTTGGATTTGGCCCTCAATCCAAGCCATTATAACTGACTGACCTTTCAGGGTGAAAGGGGGAGAGAGCAGGTGATCGGAGTTCAATCCTTTTAGAAATGGGCTGAAAAAAGGTAGAGACTGAAGCATTTCCTTTGGATAAAAAGTCAACCATTAAGCTTTGATGTGGCTCAAAATGACACAAAATGGCAGAAATGCACAAATGGCACATGAATTAGTCTGGGAAGAAAGGTTTGTGTGTATGTGTGTGTGTTGAACAGCACTGGCTGAGGCTAAATGTACACCGGGTAGTGATTCTATGAAGAACTCTTAACAGTAGCTCACTATCCTCCTCTAATGGCCATTTGTGTTATGAAAGCAAAAGGAATATTGCAGGCATATTTCATCTACTCTGTCTGGACTTCCACGGTTTCCGTTGAAGAGCAAAAGCTGACACTGCATTTTACTGTAGCTTTGAGAAACAATCCACAGTGACCATGAGGATTGTAAGTGTCTTAAAGACACCCCACACACAAACAGCATTTGAAGGGGGGTTGGTGGAAGTTGAGTAGTCTGAGAGCCTTGTTATGTCATTGATAGTGTTGCCATGACAGAGTTTTGTTACAGGATGAATGAAGCCTTCTAAAAACCTTTTCTTATTTCACCCCACGGGGAAATTAGGTCATTGGCATGCGGCCTGTATGGGGTGTAAATTGCTTAATTGTCTTAATTGAACACTTAGAAAATCCCAGTTGGAGCAAAGAGAGAGTGGATAAAGTGATGCTGGGTTCACTGGTCGGTATTCAGCTATGAATTACAAATCTGGCAAAGATTACAAATTATATCTTGCGATTTTAATTCTAATGTAGTCCATTTAGCATATCTTATTTGTAAAAGAATAGTTCTGCATCTAAAATATTATTGAACGAGCTTATTATTGAATGTTGAAGTCCACTGTAAAACGGCAGATAACTGGATATGTATGGGCACACTTATTTTGAATTCTACATTTAATGTGCCTAAAGCACTTTTTTGGGATTTGCGTTTTTGTGTGTGTAATTATTGTGAATGTATTTAATGGGGTTCACCTATAAAGTTATCATTTACTCACCATCATGTGGGTCCAAAAGATATTTTGAAAAAAGAAGAAAAGTTTTGATGGTAATTTTTGATTGAAATTTTGTGTTTCACAAAAGACATACAGTTTTAAAATGACATAAGAATGAGTAAATGATGTAAGACACTTGTGTTACAGTAATTTTTTTTAAACATTTAAACATTTGTTAAAGCGTTAGAACTATAGCGAATGATTTAAGAATCCAGTTTTGGTTTTTTTTGTGCCTAATAATGTCTCTTTTTGAAACGGTGGTGGCACACCACCGATGGCAGCGCTCTGCCATGACCGCTTTGTCATGACTGCAGTTTCACAAGCTGTGTCTGAAATCTCATATAGTGCACTAATTGAGAGGGCAGTCAAGTATACTAGAATACAACTGATATAAACTATGATCTAAATGTCTACCCATAATGCACTGTGAGAATCATGTTGACCCCACATCTCAGTGGTGGCATCCAAAAAGGAAGTTGTTATCAGAATGCATAAACTACGAAAAGCAGCAGCTCTTCTGGTGTACTTAGTGTCCGTGTTTGTACAGATATCAGAAGCATCCCAGTGTAACAAACAAGTGAAAAGTTTATTTTTAATAGCATCCCAGATCATGTTTGAGGATTGATTGGAGCATTTTATTTTGGTAACAAGGCACGGTGTCATGGGAAGGTTCACAGAAGAAGATTCATGGAAGAATGTTTTTTTGTGAACCTTCCATGACACTGTGCCTTGTTTACAAAATAAAATGCTCCAATCAGTCCTCAAACATGATCTGGGATGCCATTAAAAATAACCTTTCCACTTGTTTCTTACACTGGGATGCTTCGGATATCTGTACAAACACGGACACTAAGTGCACCAGATGAAGTGGTACTAGATCTGACTGCAGCTGCATCACAAACTGTAAGTGAATTATTTTGTAATAGTTTGTCTGGAAATTACCTTTTTTTTTTTTTTTTTTACCATGTTGTCAAAACACTCACAAGCAATAGCGAGTGGGCATACTGTTTCCTCTGCAATGACATTAGCCAGTCATAGTGACCGATTCCTGACAGTCCTTGAAAGGAGCCGCCCCTTAAAGGGAACCCTAGGTATTAAAAATTTGTATGGCTAAATATAACATAAATTATGTTTCTTAATGAAATATATAGTAGAAAACTCATGAAAGATTTACATTATTTAAAAAATCCACATAGTTTTTTTTTTTTTTGTTTTTTACATATTTTGGACTATGGGGGGGCGTCATTATTTCGATGATGTGAAATGGTTGCACTCTGTGAGCTACTGGCGCTACTTGTTGCTATTTTTACTGCAACAAAACTCGAAATACACACCTCAGAAATTAAAATACTGATACGATGGCACATTGTGCTGCTTTTGGCTGTAATTTTCAGTCGAAGGGCAACAAGAAAAGCGATGTAAGTCTTCACTGCTTTTTTATAGGGCTCAAAATTGGGGACAATATAAGCCAGTTCCACCGTAACATAACTTCTGAATCGTTTTTGAACTGGTTCATTAAAACGATCTATCTGAAAGAACCTTATAATTACTAGCGAGCAAGAGGCAAATTAATGGATGCTCAACGTAAGGCTGCATCTCCAAACTCAGACGAGCTCAGTACTGACTCTTTTCATTAAGTTTATTTTCATGAATCGACGTTCAGCGACGTTTGATGACAGCAGCCGAGATATATGGCCTTCGTATGATGCAGCCTTTCGTTTGAGAGGCGCCCATAGATAGGCTTTGCTGTACTGAAAACGGCTCTGAATGGGGAGTCGATTCCCCTTGACGGGATCAATTTCAACCTTTTGGACTCTCGATTCCCAATGCCTCGGATTCGAGGAATTGATTCTTTTTGGAATCGATTCCCAGCCCTACTTTTTAGCGATAAGAGGAGAAAAGAATGGGAAGTCTGTTTACGTCCACTTAAATCTTGCCACAGTCACTGTAATTACTTGAATTAATTTGAACATCAAAACGTGTAAACCCAGAGTGAGGGTTTGAGCTTTTATTTTAAAATTGCAATGAACAGTTAGCATTTTAAGAAACAAAGTGCATATTAAACCCGCATATTTTATTTGAATCGTAGCGTTTGTGAATTTACAATAGCATTATGTGTTATTACCATTTTTAAACGGGTTTAATATATCATCCAGCCTTAGAAAACTTTGGCCGGCTACTCAACACGGGCAAAATGCAATGGAGGATTTTTTTAAAATCAAGTACTCAAATTGAATCAAGGAATCGTGTGGTGTGCTGCGTTGTGTTAAAAATAGCAACAGGTAGCTCTAGCAGCTCACCAAGTGCAACCGTTTGACATCATCGTAAGAATGGCACCCCCATAGTCCAAAATATGTAAATGGTTTTCTACTTCATATTTCAGTAAGAGACATTATTCACATTATATTAAGCCATACAAGTCTTAAAGGAACACTCCACTTTTTTTTTTTTTTTTTGAATCCATCGCGGGGTCTGGCGGTAGTACTTTTAGCATTGCTTAGCTTGCTAAGCTAAGAATGATTTATGCTAAGCTATGCTAAAAGTGCTACCGCCAGACGCGGCGATCGGCTGAATGGATTCAAAAACGGTAAAACACATCTGTATAACTCTAGGAGAGTTGGAAAATGAACCTATTTTCAAAAAAAGTGTTCCTTTAATACCTGGGGTTAGCTTTAAAGCAGGACGTTTTAGTCAAAGGGTCAGAATGAGGGTTAAAAAAAATTTTTTTCCACATGTGTTTTTTTTTTTTTTGTTTTTTTTTGTGCAAAAAAAACTTATAAGCAAACTGTGAGGAACATAATCCATGTCATGACCCCTTTAAATAAATGCATGTTTGTTTATTTCGTCCTACTACGAGGAGTCTTCTTTTCCCACTTAGCTTACTTCAGAAACTTACATCATCAAACAAAGTGTTATCACTAGAACTACCTCAGAAAAGTAGAATTAAGCAGTTTAAAGCCAGTCTAAAATGAAATTTGGCAGCTGTCATCGTTCGCGCTTCCTTCAGTTTCTGTGTGGCGGTTGAGATCTTTATCGAGCTCGCGCCTTTAAAAGCACCCGCGCGCCTCCCGCCGTCCTCCGTTTCCCTGGCAGCCCGAGATGATTGACACTCCGAGGCTAGTCCCGGACCCTCCCTCTCCACTGCTCTGCTCTCCTCTCCTCACTTGAGCTCTGATCGCGAGCCTCAGTAACTTTCTACAGCGAGAGGGATGCAGCGCGCGTTCAGCGCAGCCTGAAAATGGCAACCCTTTGGATTTATCCGTCCCTTCTTTTCTTTCTTTTCCCCTCCCTCACACCGAGTCAAGCCTTACGGAATTACCCAGAGAATGAAGGTAAGAGGGCTTTGCGTTTAATAACTAAAGAATGGGATTAATTAATGGCTGAGGTTTGCGGGAGACACAGTTTTCTGAAGTGCGCTCTGGATGCTGTGGTTCCTATAAATCATGCATAAGGTGAATGAAGCAAGCGGGGAAAAATAGCAAGTGCAAGGTTTATTGAAATATTAGGACACAAAATGCTTGTCCTGTAGAACTCGTTCTTGAAGTGCTCCCTGTAGATTCCAGTTGGACATTTCCAATGTTTTTAACACTATACACGTGACAGTTATTAGGGTAATGAAAACACACGAACACAAATGTAATTTTAAGAACTATTGTAGTGTGCATCTTTGCTACCACAGCAAAAAAATAACAACGAGTGTGGAGTGTAAAAATCAATTTACGACATTTTTTTCTTTCAAAACACAAGCTGTGAATACTCTTATAGGCTACTGTATTCGAAAGTAGCCGTGCAACAGTAAAGCACTATTTTTAAAATTTATTTAGCCTGTTTATTTTTTCTAAAAGTTAACTGGAAGAAACTTAAGAGTTAGTGTATGTATTAGAAAGTTATTTAGGCTAATATTTTATTATTTAATATTATATTAATATTATATTAATATTATTGTGTTAAAGTTATTTGAAAGCACATACTGTACATTTGCTAAGGATTAAAAAACTAATAAAACAAAATTAAGAACTTGAGGTGAGCAGGCAAAACTCTTATATGTTCAGAAATTGTGCAGCGTGTTGTGTGCGTTGTGCCGTATGGCCAGCTGGAACCAGAGAGAAGTCTCTATAAGCCTGATCATTTATCAGTGACCATAAGGTGATTTGTTAATGGTGACTGCATCTTGTCTATATAGCAGTCTCAAAATGCGCTAGAAAAATCTGTTACACAGTCTGTTAAATAAATAAAAAATCCTGAAATAGCATATAAGCACCAGTTCCCTGCCACAAGAACACATGAAACTGGCCAAGTAGTTTATCACTTTATTTAAAAAAAAAAAAAATTGGAACAGTAATGTATGCTTATATCAGTGTACTTGAAATTTTTAAAGTTTATATTTATCATCTAAAAAAAAGGCTTCTTTTTCTGTGTGTGCCAGAGCTGTAAGTTGTCCAGCAAATATTTCAGTATGGTTAGTTTTAAATTTGTAAACTTCTTTTTTTAAAAAAAAAAAAAAAAAAATAGATAAAGACAGTCAGACCACATGAATGAGCTTCTTTTTTGACACGGCTTAGCTCAAATGTTGGAATTTGAGTTCAGCCAGATGCATCCTAGATAGACAACGAAGATAACGCTTCCATCGAGGCAGAGAGCTTTTGCAGTAATTTCCTATCCCGAGCAGAAAAGTGAAAGAACTACTTTTTTTCTGGGTACTTCCAGGTACTTCCAGATTGCACCAGTGCCTACCCCCATTCCTCACCTGAGGAAAATTTCTTTTGTTGCATTAAAAAAATTCATTTGAGTGGATGATGAAATTGTGTTTAACCAGTGGAAATGGGAGACAAATCATTCTGTGCCCAAAAGAAGGACTAAACAGTGCTTTTCTGGTTGGTGTCTCTGGCCGTCCGGTGACTGGAAATCGCTTTCGCTCTGTGTTCCCTCCCAGCAGGGCTTGTTCTTCTAGTCTCTTTCTTCTTTATAATGTTTTCTGCTTTCTTCTGAACCTTCCTCTCTGTTATCGGCCTAATTGGCTGACTTTAGTCGACTGCCCCATGTATTTTTGCAGTAGCATGTGCTTTTATGTGTATGTGAGCAGAGTGCATAACCGCTCCAACGCCAGAGCACGGTCTCTTCTGCTTTGTCTCTGCTGTGCTCCACGGTGCTCTGTGTGACTGTAAATAACGTCTTCTCATCTGGAGGACGCCCGCTGTGCTTGCTCGCCGAGCCGTAAGACTGACCAGCGTTTGTTATTTTAAGCCGCAGTGGGAGTGCGGGTGCCATGTTACACTGGAGCAATGCGAACACAATGACACGGGAGTCATTTGCCACATATGGACCAAAATGTGGAAGTCATCTAAGAAGGAATGGATTCGGAGAGGTCAGGGGACCGTGCAGTAGCTGATGCGAACAGCAGAGGGCACTTTATAGCACTTGAATTCTTTTGTCAAGGTTTTGTTTTGCGGCAGATCTCAGAGTTGAATTTAGAATAGCAGAAACTGAAAAGTAGGTTTTTATTTTGATTTTGTGTTTTCCAGACTCTTACTGTTTCAACAAGCACGTGATTACACCGATTCAAAAGTAATTTTACAATGCATTGAAAAAAAAGCTCTCTTTAGCCTCTCGCAGTCTAACAGCGGAGGGTTCATACCACCTGCTTGAGAAAAGATTGGATTGAGTCTGATCCGGGTTGGTGAGCTTAATTCGGTTTAATGGCTTAAAAAGAACATTTAATCTTTTTGCTGAACCCCTGGAATGGTCATTGATTTTTATGTTTTTTTTTTCTCTTCTTTTGCTCCAGATTAGTATTCTACCTCCACTGCTGTTTTCACTGCTCTGTTATTCCTCTCTCTCTCGCTTCCCTTCTAGCAAGTTTGGGTGACCTGTCCCTGTTGCATGCTTTCATTTACTGGGCAGCAGGATTAGTGGCTCAGCTTCCCCCCCAGGGGAAGAGGGTCTGTTTGTGAAAGAGCCTCTGTTCTCTGCCTTTTCTCCAGGTTTAAACAGTCTGGATTAGAGTGCCCTCATGGCCAAATGCCTCGGTTAAAACAAGCAAGAGAGTAGAACACACACAAACACACAAAATCAAGTATTCGTGCTCTTATGATAAATTTGATCGGCATCTATCTAGGAACTTCTGAGCAGTTGTATATAAAGATATGGAGCTAGATAAACAGACATCAATTTTATTTCTCATTTTCTTAAAGGGACAGTTCACACAAAAATTACTCACCCTCATGTCATTCCAAACCCGTAAGCGCATCGAAGACTGACAGTGAAGAGAAGAAATGGTTGAATAAAGTCGTTATTTTTGTTTTCTTTGTCCACAAAAAGTATTCTCATATCTTCATAAAATTAACATTGAGCTACTGATGTCACATGGACTATTTTAACAATGTCCTTACTAACTTTCTGGGTCTTGAATGTGTCAGTTGTGTTGCTGTCTATGAGGGGTCAGAAAGCTCTCGGATTTCATCAAAAATATCTTAGTTTGTCTTCAGAAGATGAACGAAAGTCTTATTGGTTTGGAACGACATGAGGGTGAGTAATTAATGACAGAATTTTAATTTTTGGGTGAACTGTCCCTTTAACATTTAGGAGACATAGCAGAAACAAATGAGCCATTGTGTGTAGACCGAATTTGCTCCTGGATAAAAATTAGGTGGGAAATGTTTGAGGTAATATCAAAATGTTTGACTGTTGGTCATTTTGTACTCTCATGTTGTTCCAAACTGTTTCTTCCATCTGTGGAAGACAAAAGAAGAATTGTATTGAAAATCTTATTTTTCTTCTTCTTTTCGTTTCTTCAACAGTAGGATCCAGTGTTTTTTGGGATCCTTTTGACTTTTATTGTTCAAACTGTTTTTGTACACATATTTTTCAGAATATCTTCTATGTTCTGCAGTGGAAAGCCAGCCACATGTGACCCTGGACCACAAAACCCGTCATAAGTAACACGGGTATATTTGTAGCAGTAGCTAACAATACATTGTATGGGTCAAAATTGTCGATTTTTCTTTTATGCCGAAAATCATTAGGATATTAAGTAAACATCGTGTTCCATGAAGATATTTTGTACATTTTCTACCATAAATATATCAAAACTTAATTTTTGATTAGTAATATGCATTGCTAAGAACTTCATTTGGACAACTTTAAAGGCAGTTTTCAATATTTATATTTTTTTTGCACACTCAAGATTTCAAATAGTTGTGCCTCAGCCAAACAAACCATACATCAACGGAAAGCTTATTTATTCCACTTTTATATGATGTATAAATCTTAATTCAAGAAATTTGCCCTTATGAATAATTTTGTGGTCCAGTTTCACATATAGGTTTGAAACAACGTTGGGTTTGTCATCTTTTACTGCTGACTGAATTTTCTTGATGAGCTATCCCCTTGAGATTTCTTTGAAACTCTTGAGTAGATATTTAGATTACTACAGTCTTTCTTTTAGGAGAATAGCTATAGATCTGTTTATTGATTGCACTTGTTTAACTATATAATGAGCCCGGGAATCATAATATCATTTTATGATTAATCACATCAGTGTAATTGGATTGCTTTTATCACCATCATTATTTTGTTCATGACCTTGAGCTGACGTGGGCATTGATTGGCCGCCTCACCGCACTGATTCACCTCTATTACTGGGATTACTGATGGCTTTGCGCTGTGGGTCGCACACCGATGTGCAATCATAAAAAAGACCTTAAAGGGCCTCTTAATTTCCCACCATACACACTATTATTACCGCACACGACCAAAGGCTGAGGGCAAATGATTTTCTAGACACACAATGGCTCGAGTCAGATAATTGATTGCCAATATTATTTGCAATGAAATTAAAATAGGTGAACGCAGTAGGGGTAGACATATAGCTATTGATTTGTCCCTCAAATGGCCTACAAACTGTGAATTGGCAGGCAGCTGTAGTTTCTTTGTGAAAAGGATCATTTTACATGATCGGTTATTTGTTTTGGTTGAACTCGGGTCGTTGTTTTGGGCTCTCTGTTTTGTTTTTGTAAAGAAACTCTTCCTGTGACATGCTGGGCTGGTGACCTGTATTCACTGGGATGCCCTCTGTAGCTACAACCGCTTCTGTCCGCAACAAATGAGCTGCTCTGTCCTCCCTTTTTAACTCTCTCGCTCTTTCCTTTCTGTTTCTACAAATTAACGCCTCTGACACTCATGTTCGGCTACCGGTTCTCTCACTGGAAGCTCATTAGCAGGCTAGTCAACACAATGGAGCCTGACTCTAAACGTCACGCTGTGCACTCCGCTCTCCCTGTGGTCTTGCTGGGTCCCAGTCTTGACCTTTTATTTGTTTTAATTGAATTCATCTGTCTGCTTTCGGCCTCAGCTTCTCTCTTTTTCACGTGGTTTGGAGAGGCGATTGTGCTCGGAGAATCGTCGCCTTACCGCAGCGCTAAACAAACAGCAGGGTTTTTCAATTTGCTCAGCTCTGTGTTATTGACCGGGTGAAATCTCTCAGTGCCTCCGTCCCGCATGCTTCGAGTCTCTGTTTTCTGTTTGTCGGAGCTGATGGTGGGCTGTTTGTTCAGCTCATCTGCGCTGGCGCCTCCTGTGTGGCGGGTCAAACGATGGTTAGATTCACATTTCGATGCAATGCGACCTTGCCACTCAATGAGCGTCTCTTTTTCAAAAGCCAAAACCAACATCCTGCTCCGGACGGCCTGTTTCCTGGGTCACTCTCATATCACATGATGTCTTTGTGACCTGATCCAGTCTTATGCGGTTCTTGAGACAGCACTTTAGATGGTCAACACACAGTGATAAAAGAGGTGTAATTTAAGTAATGCACCTCTTAACTGGAAAATAATACAGCCTGGTCATGTTATAATGATCGGGCAGCATTTTGGGTAGGGAAAATAGTTAAAGTGATACGATAATGCACCACAAAACTATTGGTGGTTACAAGTAAGTGCACTGAAAATGGATGGAATGAGGTTTGTGAGTAGACAATGGTGAAAATTAATTCTCATTTCCTTTGCAGATTTGGGTTTCTAGTGTCATACGACCCACTTCTACAACCACAATGTGACAGAACTACAGTGACATTGGTCAAAAACTGAAAAATGTCAATTGATTTGATTAATTTTCCTCTTTTTAATTTTTTTATACAATTTGGGCTGAATCTGTTAAGTTAAATATTTATCTGAAATATTTACCTCACAGGATTCATCACAAATCAGAGACACTCAGGTTTGTGAATGGGATCGAACCTTTTCCATCTAGCAGCCAGGTGATTATGGGAATTTTTGTGGTGTTTTTGTTCAGTCCGTGTTGAGCCTGATGGCCAGTGGGAAATGGCAGAGGAAAATGAGAATGAAAGAGATGAAAAGGAGAGGAAAAGAGTGGTCATTGTCTGAGGGCTTCATTCTCCATGCACTCTCCAGACCGGGCCTGATGTTGGCAGCACAATAGCAGGGCGACCTGGCAGCTGATAGGGGGAAAAAAGAGGCAGAATGGAGATGTGTTTGTGGGAAGGATTTGTATGCCAATGAGCTTTAGCCTGGACTGACTGAAAGTCTCTCTCTCTCTTTCTCTCTCTTTTTCTCCCTCAGTCACTCACACTCTTTTCTTTTCCAGCTTTCTCTCATTCTTTCCCTCCTGTGGCCAATTTGGTGCCGAGGGACTTGAGGATGCTGTCATTCAAAAATCTTGTCTTCTAAAGCTTTGTGTTCCCATGACTCCAAGCTTTGTCCTCCCGTGTGATTGTCAGAGTGCATGTGTGTGCGTAAAGCGGGCGTATTCAGTTTTCCTTCTCTCCTGTCCTCAGTTTTGTGTGTGTCAGAGCTTGTCTGGCTTTGCAGTGCTCCAGATAAATTCTACAGTACTTTCACAGGGCAAACAGACACCAATATTTTCTCTTTACAATATGTTTATCTAAGTATTTTACAAAGCCAGATTAAGCAAATTCTAATTATACAAGCTTTTCTATTATATCTGACATAGATGTCTAAATTGTGTTGTCGGTGGCTGCTAGATTTCCTAAACACAGCTAATATGAAGTAGTAAATAAAATAGTTTTTTAGAGTCTGTTTTACAAGAAAATTTCCGCTTCAAAATTTAATGTACCCAAATATTAAATCCATATTCGGAAAGGTATGGAAAATGGATAACACTTTGTATGGAGCCACTAAAGGGACATGGTTAGTAGCTTGCTATTGGTAGCCTGTTACTTTACAATACGTAAAATTGAAATTAACACATAAACAGAGTAAGCAGAGATAACTGATAGGATGATGGCAAATTATTTGCAGATCCTAAGCACATCCTGACAAACATGTAATCTTGTAAAATGTGTGGTAAGTACTGCCACTCCATAGTATAGACAGAGTACGACTCAGGGTTGCCAGGTTTTTACAGCAAAACCCACCCAATTGCTACTCAAAATTAGCCCAAAATGCAGTAATAGCATTGTATATGACATATAGCATTAGCATTCTCGGGGCTATTATTGAGGTCGCTTCAACCCATGGCAGTAGTATGAAAGTAGCCCGTTTCCGCTTGACAACCACGGACTTGGCAACACTGCGTGTGATCACAAATCTCGAAAGTGAAAGTAAAAAAACGAGCACGCATTTGAAAGATATTTCAATGCCCCACATATTAATAGCAGATCCCTGATGTACGCAGTTTATATACAGTATAATTACCCAACAATATAATTGTGAGAGAAAGCATTGAAATATATTTTTTCCTCCCGTCTAGTATGTATTGTATAAATTGTTTACACCAATTGTTTTTTTGTTTTTTTTTCTTCAGTGTACTGCATGTAGTAGCTATATATAAGAACTAGTAAGTCATGGAAATATTTATTTTGTTATTCATTTTATTTTTTACAATATATGAAGACTTTATTTGCAAAAATAGATAACTCAGTCTTTTCAAAAATCATGTTTTTTATTATATCATGCTTTTATTGTGTTTTATTGTGTTAGTTAGCTGTATTTTTTAGTTTATAGTTTTTACCTTATATCAAAATAACCCACCTGTTTGATTGAAATTAATTGGAATGTGCAATGAAAAACATGACTTTTGAAAATTGTTAAAAAATGAGTTAGCTGTTTTTGCAACTGAAATCTTCATACATTGTTCCAAGTCAGCTTTACATAAAATAGCAAATTACATATAATATTGTGTAAAATTATGCACAATTTTTCTGTTTTTATTTTGTATATACACTGTGCTCAGTAAGATTTGTATTTATTATTTTTTTTTGTTGTTGTTTTTTGTTGAGGGGTAAAAGGAATTAATGCTTTTATTCAGCAAGGATGCATTAAATGAATCAAAAGTGACAGTAAAGGCATTTATAATGTTAAAAAAGATGTCTATTTTGAATAAACTTACTTTTATTGAACTTTCTATTCATCAAAAAACCTTGTTTCACAGTTTCCTTGAGTATATTAGAATTTGATGGCCAATATTATTTATTTTAGTGTTCATGCTAAAACACTGACAACAGATTTATATAATGTTAGTATAATATGTGACCCTGGACCACAAAACCATGGGTATATTTGTAGCAATAGCCAACAATACATTGTATGGGTCAAAATTGTCGTTTTTTCTTTTACGCCAGATTCATTAGTATATTAAGTAAAGATGATGTTCCATGAATATATTTTGTAAATTTCCTACCATAAATATATCAAAACTTAATTTTCGATTAGTCAAATCCATTGCTAAGAACTTTATATGGACAAATTTAGAGGCGATTTTCTCAGTATTTTGATTTGATTGCTGTTGCATTCAGCTTTCAGATGATAAATAAATCTCAATTTCAAATATTGACCCTTATGACTGGTTTTGTGGTCCAGGGTCACATATGTGAAATTTGGAATCAAAATAAGTAGAAAATAAGAGTAAATGTTAAGTACTTTGGAAATCTGCCCTAGAAAATAAATCTTGATATTATCTTTAATCATACAGAAATCTTATATCAGCTAATACTGATATAGTCACTGAAATATCTGGCATCTCTATCCAGTATCCTTTTATATACCTCGTTCCAAGCAAGCTGTGAGTTTGGAAGAGGAAGCGGTCTCTTCCATATGCTTTTCTGATGACTTTGGCTCATTAGGGATGCAGCCCATGATGCTGGTAGCTGCTCGCAGGTACACTGACTCGGCCCTCAGCAGTGATTATGTGCTCACTAATGTGCCATTGGCTGCCGAGTGACCCAACGTGGAAAGGGCTGACCGAACCGCACTGACTCCAGCATTCTTTAATGTCTTACTGGACCGAGATCCACAAATCTTCAATTTCCCCCTTGGTGTACCCCTGTACCTCCCTGTTACCACGACAACACTCTGGCCCCTGCCACTGAGAGCGGAACGAAAGACCCTAAGCACCATTGACAGCCTCATTCAGATGGAGAAATGCATCAGAGAGGTGCGCGCGTGTGTGCATTTTTGTGCTTTATCTATTAAAATCTTGGTTTTTAGAGCTAATGTGTTCTATAGGTAGACTGTTACAATGCATCTTTTTATCTTGATATTGATTCTGCTTTTCAGTAGGCAGTCCGTATATTCGCACCTGTGACAAAGCGTGTGTTTTTTGGCTGCCGCCCTCATTGTGAAGTCGTGCGGCTCTGCCTAAGGTATTGGAAGGGCTGGCGGGGCGTTTGATTGCTGGCAGGTAGATTAAAGCAGCTCTTCCGCCGGGATTAGAAAGCGAAAGGGGATGGAAGTGGAGATCACAGCCAGAGGAACACTGAGCTCTCCCCACTCAAAGCGTCCGTAATCACCCCTGGCCTGGACTCAAGCACTTCAGCAGCAGGCGAGAGACAGAGAGAGAGAGCAAGCGAGAGAGCATCATGGGGGATCTGGATAAAGAGAGAGAACGAGATTGAAAAGGGAACAGTTTTGATGTTGGTCTCAATTTCTGGATGTGTGTTGTTATGCTGGTGATCCAGCGAGTAAAATTGGTTTTTCAGTGGCCGATGCCAGAAGACAGCCAGAGAATTTTCTTAGAAAGCATGTAGATTAATGAAGAATTCAAAGATCTTGCATCATTTTTTATTCAGGATCGAAAGTTTTGCTTACCGGAGGTGCTTACCAAGGCTGCCTTTATTTGATCAAAATGCAGTAAAGCTATAATAATATTAAAGAGTTTAAAATAATTGTTGTCATTTTTAATGAACATATTTTAATCTGTCTATCTATTGTTCTATCTATCGTTCGTTTGTTTGCTCTATCATTCTATCTATCTATTGTTCGTTCATTCTGTCATTCTTGTCTATCTACCATTTGCACTATCGTATTGTTCTGTCTACTATCTATCATTCTATCTATCAATCTATCTATCAATCTATCTATGGTTCTATCATATTATTTATCATTCTGTCTATCTACCATTTACTCTATCTGTCGTTTTATCTGTTGCTCTGTCCGCAATCTATCTATCGTTTGTCCGTTCATTCTATCATTCTATCTATCTATCGTTCTTTCTATGTAATGTTTCATCTATTGTTCTGTTATTTTATCTATCATTCTATCTGCCATTTGCTCTATCTATCTATCTATCTATCTATCTATCTATCTATCTATCTATCTATCTATCTATCTATCTATCTATCTATCTGTCTATCTATTGTTCGTTTGTTCTGTCGTTTTATCTATCATTCTATCTACCATTTGCTCTATCTATCTATCTATCTATCTATCTATCTATCTATCTATCAACTGTCGTTCGTTCTGTCATTTTATCTATCATTCTATCTACCATTTGCTCTATCTATCTATCTATCTATCTATCTATCTATCTATCTATCTATCTATCTATCTATCATCTGTCATTCGTTCTGTCGTTTTATCTATCATTCTATCTACCATTTGCTCTATCTATCTATCTATCTATCTATCTATCTATCTATCTATCTATCTATCTATCTATCTATCTATCTATCATCTGTCATTCGTTGTACCATTTTATCTATCATTCTATCTACAATTTGCTCTATCTATCTATCTATCTATCTATCTATCTATCTATCTATCTATCTATCTATCTATCTGGCATCTGTCATTCGTTCTGTCATTTTATCTATCATTCTGTCTGCCATTTGCTCTGTCTATCTATCTATCTATCTATCTATCTATCTATCTATCAACTGTCGTTCGTTCTGTCGTTTTATCTATCATTCTATCTACCATTTGCTCTAACTATCTATCTAGCTATCTGTCTATCTATCTGTCTATCTATCTATCATCTGTCGTTCATTCTGTCATTTTATCTATCATTCTATCTACCATTTGCTCTATCTATCTATCTATCTATCTATCTATCTATCTATCTATCTATCTATCTATCTATCTATCTATCTATCTATCATCTGTCGTTCATTCTGTCGTTTTATCTATCATTCTATCTGTCATTTGCTCTATCTATCTATCTATCTATCTATCTATCATCTG
>CM070008.1:28999975-29089975 GCA_036247105.1 Cirrhinus mrigala
GTGTGCGGTTTTAAAATGTGACCTTTCTTCAGCGAAAAGGGTACCTGTTCACTGAGCAAATGGCCTCAGCAAACACTCTGACACACTTTTGCTGCAACTTTATTTATTTACAAATGTCACCGTCACTGGGGCGTAATGTGTTGCATCAGGCGTAGAGCTCTTTCGAAAAGCGCTCCTCATCAATCCAGAGGATTTAGATGGGGGCAGAAAAGAGGAGGAGGGGAGATGAATCTGGCTTCACTGAATCACTCCATAAAAACACTTTTTTCATTTTGTCTTATATGTACATATAAACTTATGCTGTATAGGCAAATGCATTTTATTAAAAGCACTTTTATTTAAATGTCCTCTTTGATGATTGTCTGACCTCTTTGAAAGTGAAATGAGCAATTGACATTCACAGCTCTGTGTCGCTGTAGTTGTTTGGACATTTTATGTAGTGCACAGTATGCGAGGTAGAGCACATCCCTCTCACCGCTTAAGGATTACAGTCAGTCTGCGGGAAAATATTTATGAAACATGACTCCATTAATCTTACACCAACACTGCACTGTCACTATAAATCAAACACACATCCCACTCCGCTTCATACAGCTAAGGATACTGTGGTCATACTCTCATTCTCTGCTTTTTTTTTTTTTTTTTTGGACAAATCCAGTTAAAAAATTGACTTCCGAGTGGGTGAAAGGCAAACAAGGCTATTAAACCACTTAAGATATGCATGCCAATAACTTGCAAGTGTGCCAATATATCAGACACACTGTGCTCAGCATTTCTTTATGCGGATATCCTGAAATATTGACTGAAAGAAGTTCTGATTGTCCCTCTTTCTCTCTCTGTGTGTGTGTGTGGTGAGGAGGAGGCAAAGTGTTTACTTATTATTATTATTATTATTTTTTACATCAAATGTATATTTATGTCCCAGTCACATTTTCTTGGTTAAACATTTTCCATGTTTTCAGGCTGTTTTAAGACTTATTTTGATGCAAAAAGTGGCTAAATCTAAGTGTGTGAGTTGTTTACTTACTTTCTTTAAATTAGTCTTCCCATTAAAGGAGAAGTTCACTTCCAGAACAAAAATGTACAGATAATTTACTCAGCCCCTTGTCATCCAAGATGTTCATGTCTTTCTTTCTCCATATAGTGGACTTCAGTGGTGCCCCCAAGTTTGAACTTCCAAAATGTAGTTTAAATGCAGCTTCAATTGGCTCTAAATGATCCCAGCCAAGGAAAAAGGGTCTTATCTAGCGAAACGATCGGTCATTTTCTAAACAAACTGACAATTTATATACTTCTTAACCTCAAACGCTCATCTTGTCCATGTCCGTGAACTCAGTTAGGGTATGTCGAAAAACTCCCAAAGTGTTTATAAAGTGAACATACAAAGAAGTCACAAAAAAGGTAAAATGGCGAAGTAGGACAAGAGTTCACGCAGAGGTAGACAAGACGAGCATTCGAGGTTAAAAAGTATATAAATTAGGGTTGGCAAACGATTAATCGTGATTAATCGTATACAAAATAAAAGTTTGAGTTTGCCTAATATATGTGTGTGCACTGTGTGTAATTATTATGTATAAATAAATACAGGCACATTCATGAATACATTTAAGAAATATTTACAAGTATATGTATTTATTATAATTTTTTTATAGAATTTATATTATATATAAACAAAAATATTTTGTACATAAATAACATATTTCTCTTAATTCTCTTGAATGTGCTTGTATTTATATATACATAAGATACACAGTACACATACATATTAGGCAAACTCAAACTTTTATTTTGTATGCGATTAATCGCGATTAATCACCAGTAATTTTTTTTTAAAATAACCGATTGTTTCGCTAGATAAGACCCTTCTTCCTCGGCTGGGATCGTTTAGAGGCCTTCGAAGCTGGATTTAAAGTGCATTTTGGAAGTTCAAGTAATTCATACACTATTGGCGTTGTTTTATTTTGGTTCCGTTATTATTATTATTATTATTATTTTCTCATCCAATATTTTGAGGAGACACTGCCTGCCTTGCCTCATTGGATATAAATAAAGTGGTAATCAAATACATGTGAATCAGTGTTGTATTTTTAATTTGTTTTTTCATTTAATTCTGTTCATGAAATGTAGAGCATGGTTTGCAACACTTTATGTATACGTTTTTCTCAGTGTGGAAGCGCAACATCAAAAGTGATTAAAAATGAATCACTGTTGATGCCAAGACCTTATTCATCCTATAATCCTAGATCATAACAGAAATAGTTTCCAACCTCCTGTGTGAGGATGAGACTAGCATGAGAAATTAAATAGCTTTTTAGATAGTTAGTTGACCCATTCCCCTTGGCATACACGTGCATACTCATACTCCAGAAATGAAAACGAAAACCATCAATACTGCGTTCGAGAGCAAACTTTGTTTTGCCGGTAATGCTGCGTAAGACATGAATGTGTTTTTATTGATATATCTGATTTACAAAACAGTCTTTCTCTCGTAATGGGTTCCCAGCATTGGGTTTCGCCGCTGGATGAAGGAGGGCATTGTGGGAATGATTGAAACGGTGGGGCTAGACTCTCATCCCTCAGGCTACAGACCTGATTGTCTGCAACTGCTCTGTGATTTACTTGCCAAATATGCAATCTCATCTAACCAGCTTGTTTTGCTCACAATATGTCACGAGGTTGAGTGAACTTTAACAAATCATTACTTTTTTCTTTTTCTCTCCCCTGTGTGCTTTTTCTCTTTCTCGACCCCTTTCTTTCTCTCTAGTTACATTGCTGGACACTATGTCTGCTCTGGGAGACCTTGGCTGGGAGGCCTACCCATCTGAAGGGGTGAGTAACACGACCAATCGAAATCAAGACACAAACACACGAGCCTCCCAAACGTCTTTAATCAATTCAGCTACCAAATTATGCTGCGTTTTGTCTTCGCCTGTTTTACACAAAATGATTCGAAAGTGCGCAGGGACAAACTTTTTAAAATTAAAATGAATCTATGCTCCTGGGCTCCGACACAGTTTTGAACCCCTCTAGCTCATTTTTTTTTGCAAACAATCATCTGTAATTACGCCGTCGTGTTTCAGATGTGCTGGAATTGCATATGGTTAGACTCAACCTGTGCATGTATATTCATAAGAGTGCATACAGCATGCATCGGGCTCATGGGAAAGTGAGCCTGTAAGCACGGTCTCAAGTTCTTATAAATAGGAGCCAGTGTTTTTGCGTGTGTAAATTGTAGGATGTGGTGTCAAGGTCATGTGGAGTCTAGCAAGCTTAGACCTGTTTCCAGCCAAGAGGCGTTCATGTTCGGCTTAACACCAGCTTCCCCGGTCGCTTACTTCCAATTTATTTGAGGAAGACGTCAAGATTAGGAGCAGGAACACAATCCCCTGTGCCAGAGAGCAAAAGAAGGAGCCTTTATTTTGAGCAGAGAAGGCCTGTTCTGTCTTTTCCGAGGCACCCAAAGTGGTCTAAAAATAATTGAGTTTGCAAAAACCATGGTGAGCTTAAAAGGAAATCAATCTTTGGGATTTCACAGCCGCCTTTTAAATGATTTAATAGAGCCGTCAGAAGCTAGATCAGATTGTCTGTGCCCCACATGCGTGTCTACGAGACGTGTCGTGTAGCGGCTAAATCTGGAGACGAGCAGAATTTACAAATGATTTTTGCTGAAAATAGTGCGACAGACATGAAGTCTGTACTCCTTCTCAAACCGAGAAATATTAGACTTGCATAACAGAGTATTACATTGCATTGCATAACAGACTGATACTGTACAATGCCAATAACCCAAAGTCTCTAGAGAGCGTGTGCATATTGAATGCCATTTAAAATTGAAGTTGTGGTAGACAATGCAAACGCTATAGAGACAGATGCATTCTATAAGCCAAACTTGCGAGTTATGAGATTTGTCATGTTTAATAGTCACAGTATTCTTTGCAGGTCTCTCAGATTTATATAGAGAAGATTAGCTTTTGTAAATGGCTTGGAGTGTTTGGATTGCTGTAGTGGGATTGAGCGCTGCTGTAGCACGAACGAACCCATCACCAGCTACTTGTAAGATGATTGGAGCGTCTGCAGGGGGCTGTTTCTCTAAGACTGCTTTCCAATTTGCATACTATTTGTCCTACATAATACGCAATATTGGAATTTGTGTGTTCTAGGGATGCATGATATTGGGACAATTTCACTTATTTACCAAATTTTAGTGTTTTATAAATGCTTGTTACTATGATTACTTTTACTACCATTTACATCTAACTTTAACTTAAATGGATCATGCACAATCACAACAAAGGTCTAAAAGGCCAGAGGGCTTTTTAAATTAAGTTTCTTTAGTAGAACATAAAATTAAAAATTCATATTTTTTTAATGTTACATTGCAGGTTATGATGACATCTAAAACGTAAATGTATTTATTTTTTCCGATGCTCAATTCCGATTTTTGCTTAGATCTGATTTCTTTTGTATAACTGTTCACATTTTTATTTTAAATGTGGCCAATATCAGATTTCCAGTGTGAACAGATCATGGTTCTGAAATTATCCACATAAAGAAAAAACAACACAAACAGGGTTGCCAGATTTTCACAACAAAATCCACCTAATTGCTTCTCAAAACTAGTCCAAAACCAGTCACATTCCAGGAAATTTCACATTAGTGAAAGCTCAACTCAGGGAGTTCAAAAGCAACCCAAGGCAACAGTGAAAATGTAGCCCAATTCTGCTGAAAAACTGTGGACTTGGCAACATTTGCGCAGCATGCTGTCATATGGGAGTAAACATGGAGGACATAAAGCGATTATGCATTTACTTAAATGTACAATTATGTGCAGACAATATAAAAAATAAAGTGTTTTGAAACTTTTATGATACAAGCCCTCATTTGCTTGTATATAGAGTTGTCACTGTAATACTTATGAGTTCTGACACATCGCACTTCCACCGACTACCTTTCGCAACTGTCTTTTGGAAACTTTGGGTATGTAAAATCTTACAAGTAACTCCCATGAGAGCAAAATCATCACGAATGATGATCTAGAGTGATGTAAAAGTTGCATGAATTCCGATATAACTGTTCACACTGCGGTCAGATTGCAAATCATCTAACCTGACCTGTATTGGATTTAGTACCACATATGGAAGTGCCACAAATTGGAATTGAAAAGATCAGATTCCATGAGAAAAACAGAACTGAGTCACAAAAAAAAATCAAATAAAAAAAAAATGATTTCTTTATTTACAATCTACAAGTTAAAATGTTTTAGTTAGGAACATTTGCAAGAGTATACGAGTATAAACAGATTGTGAAAGATGACTAGTGAGTAGAAGAGTTTTCCTGTTTGACGTGATGACTGTTAAAAGGATAGTTCACCCAAAAATGAAAATTCTGTCATAAATTACTCAGCTTCATGTCATTCCAAACCCATAATGCCTTTTTTTATCTTTGGAACACAAATTAAAATATTTTTGATAAAATCTGAGACTATCGTTTTAACGTCCTCGACGGCCTCTCTTAGTCCAATTTATCCACTTCTTAGCAAACATCTTTTTCAAGAGCTTAAAAAAGTCACGAGTCCAGTATAACTGATGTATTTTATGTAGAATAGGCCATGAAAACACCTTGAACTTTTGTTAACCACAACCCTTATTTCAGGCGTTTAACCAAAAACCCATTGACATTGGGCCGATTGAACCTGAAGTGCAAAAATGCTTAAAAATGCTTTTAGGACTCATTCCTGCAGCACTCTATACTGTAGATTTTTCATATCATCCATTTAACCATTCATTTTAAAGTCTGCTGAATAAAAAAGTCTTACAGCCTGTGCAAAGGGGAGATGTTGAAGATGCCCCAACGCTGTCTTATTCAAAAGTAGACATAAACAGCTTTTAAATAGATAGCATTCCCTTTTTACACCAAACCACTAACCATATTTAACCATAAATTATCAGTTTAAGAATCCAAACTAAGAGACTTTGTTACTGGGTGACTCCCACATACTGTGAGAGTCTCTTCCAATTGGCCTGTTCCCACATGACGTCTGTTAAACTCTTCAGAGAACATTCCTCCCTGTCTTCGTGCTGTGTTTACCTTAGATTCAGTGATAGTAGGAGTCTCTTTGTTTTGCTGGTATGGCAGTTATTTAATGGGAGTGAACTGTAAGGCTAAATCAGGTCTCACAGCTGCGGCTTGCGTTTCATACCTGAGGATTATCGCGGCGACCCGTGACCTGGCGAACCCGTCGACGGTGGAGCGGCTCGCAGGAAAGCCGCTGTGTTCCCAAAGCGGCCGCTTCACCTCCGCTGGATATTTACCTTACTGACTCAATCGACTGCCACTTGACCTTCGCAGGTCAAGACTAATACAGCTTTCCCTGTCCCAGATGTGGAAGGTTTGTTTTGGATCGGCTATCAAATAGCCATAGTCTTTTAGCGTATATGTGTGTGTCTGTTACTAAAATAGAAGGGAGTAATTCACCTGGAGTGATAGAAAACAGGTAACCGTAATAACATGTCCTCCAAAAGAGGCCCAAAAAAACAGACGTTCTTTTAGGGATTTAAAGTCAATTGCACTTAAGTATCTTAAACTACCAGATGATTGTGGGCCTGCAATTAAGTTAAGCCAATGAAGGGCTAAGCAGACCCCCTGATCTGACATATTTGCTTGGCTTCAAAGCGGTCAGACCCTGTGAAGGGTGACCGGGGAATGGACTTGAGCTATTTCAGATGAGACTCTGGGGGAAGCCGCCAGCTGGAGACGCTAATTAACAAGACGCCCACGTCACACTTATGACCGCTACGTTGATTGAGAGTGGCTAAGCTGTACCTCCTGTCCAAATAACCTGTTTTTCACTTAACAATTGGGAGTGTGTGTTGAACTTGCTGCACGTAGGAGGATTTATGAACGTTTCGGAGCGTTTCGTTCACGAATATATCAACTGCACATGGCCAATTTCCTTTCGGATGGCTGTGCCCGATCATGGCGTACTGAAATGTGTAAGTAAACTGTATTTGCGCGTCTGGAGATCTGGAGTGTGTAACACAAGCCTCTAGACTTTTGTATAACCACCCATCTGTGGTAAAATACTTCATGAATTCAGACAATGCATTTTCAAAGAAACTTTCCGAAGCGGTCGGGTTCAGAGCCACTTTTTGAAAATAAATAAACAGACAGGCATAAACCTGCCTTTATCCCTGTATAAATATTCCTTCAAATGTCATAATTATTGCACTCGGAGGGAAAGAACTTACCCAGGACTTTCAGTGGCTGTCACTTTGATCTGTCCGCCCATTCCCACCAGTCAGCATATGGCTCAGTTTAAAGCTGAAACTGTGCTAGCAATTGACCCTCGTGCCTTGATCACTTTTTTAAAGCTATAAGCTAATGGCAACGTGTCATAAACGCTCTCTTTGTTGCTATGACATCATGGCTAGATGTGCACTTCAGACTGTGCTGACGCATGGTATAAAATACTTCAAATGCTTCATTGCGCTGATGTGGAAAATGGCTCTTTTGGAGACATTCTGATGTACTCTGTCTCCTTGAGCATTTGCTTAAATGTGCACCCATATTCAGCTGCCAATCAGTTTAAGGGTTGTTAAAGGATTAGTTCACCCAAAAATGAAAACGCTATCATCATTTACTTGCCCTTGTGTCGTTCCAAACCCATTTGACTTTGCTTTTTCCTTGGAACACACAAGGAGATATTTTATGTGTTCGTTACTCTTCACTAGGGTTGAGTTTTGAAAATCGATTCCGATTCCAGAATCGGATACTTAAGGTTAGGAGTCGGATACTTGTGAAATGAAAAATTCGATATGCTATTCTTTTTTTTTTTGTGAGGACCCGACCTAGCGATCTGCCAGGACCTTGCTGGCTAATCCTAGCGCATAGCGCTCCAAAGTATGGCTACACTTGCGATCAGAAGTCAAAAAAGCAAAGTAGCCTATAATATTTGTGATAAGCTAAACAAGTTGCAATAGATGTGTCACCACCAATATGACAAAGCATTTTAATTCAACAGATTGTTAAAGATCACAAACACTTTTCAAATGCCAACATGATTCTGTTCCTAAATTACAATGATTCATCTGTTCCTCAAGCTTTCTTCCGTGCAGCGTACGACCAGTGTGATTTGAACATTCAAATCTGCGTTCATGCTGCCGCTGACCTAAAGAGAGTCACTGTCATGTATATGAATGAAACAGTTTCACAATCTGTTACAAACATTCAAATAATCTCAGAAGTACTGGGATAAAAGTTCATAGTCTGGATATGTACAGCAGAGATCAAAATAGAGTAAATCATTCTTGTGAAAGTTAAATTGACATTCCAAATAATGTTAAAGATTTATCGATTACGTTGTTATGCCAGTAGATGGCAAAAAGGGGCTGTTAATGATGTATTTGTCTTTGATCATTCATTCAAAAACACTGATTCATCCAGTAATGAACCAATTAAAGCTTGAGTGAATCACTGAATCATTTACTTATAAATTAGGCCTACATGTGATTTTGTTTAGTTGTCTGTTTTTTTTTTTTCTTCAGAATCGTAAGAGAACCACAACTTCCATTTAAAAAAACAACAACAACCCAATTTATCCAGAATCACGCAGCTCTAATTTGCAAGTGAATCTTGTTTTTATGTAGCTTGTTGATTTTTGTTTATGGTATTCAGCTGCAACTAAATGTTTAGCAAAAAAGAAACAGAATAAATATGCTTGATATCATCTTTTATTCACATTGGAATGGAAACTGGGAATAGAAAAGAATCAGAATCGATAATCAGAATCAGATTCGGAATCGGAATTGATAATATTCTAACAATACCCAACCCTACCCTTCGCCATTCAGTTACGATTATTGAGCACTGGAGATCTAAAGCTTCATAAAGGAAACAGAAGCACAATAAATTATGATAGTTGTTATTTACTCCAGTGATCTGTTAACTGTGGTAACTGGATCATGTAGTTGGTTTGATTCATGAACAAACCATTCAGATTAATTGTATAAACCTATTCATTGCTACTTGCTGTTTCTCAGACAAAGCCATCATATGGCTTCAGAAAAATGTACAGTAGTCGTTGATCGCTTTTATGATACTGTTAAGGTGTTTTTGCATTCTTTTTGAAGCTTGAAAGCTCCGGTCTACATTTACTGTAAAAGAGTGGTTAGTTCTCATTTTGTGTTCCACAGATGAAAAAAAAAAAAGTCAGACAGGTTTGGAACAGCATGAGGTTGGGTAAAAGATGACAGACCTTTCATTTTTTGTGTGAACTAGTCCTTTAAAAGAACATAGTGCTCTTTAAAAGAACCAGCTATAACTTTCGCTGTCTTCTTGCAGTCACAGTGGATTGCTCCCATCATGCGCTGTTCAAGAAATCTTGAGCAGAAATGATGAGGAATGTCTTCAAGTGGGAACTCAAGTGGTCAAGCAACAATTTCTGAATTCTTAGTATTTGAAGTCTAGTGTGTTACTTGCTGATTGATCAGAAGCTCGAATGAATCCCTGAAATCACTTAGAACTGAGCTGGTGGTCCTTCAGCTCATTTCTGCTGCAAATTATACAGAGAAGGAATAGAATTTATTGAAGCAAATCAGAATCTTTTTTGAGAAGCAGCCGTTCAAGAAATTGCCCACCCTTCTAAGACTCCCTGGATGGTTTATTTTCTCTCCCTTTAAGGAGTGAAATCTTACTTATGCATGAAGTGTTCCAAATGAAGGAACCTTAGACAAGTGGAAGCAGATGGCAAGAGATGATGGGATACAAGTCCCTTAAACATACCCTATCTACCGCTGACTATACTGAAGATATACACACTCACACACATGCAGATAACTACACTATAAAAAATACTGGGTTCTTTTTTTTTTTTTTAGCCCAAATGCTGGGTTCAGCCCATTGGGTCATTTTATTGGGTTATTTTTAATATTTTTACCCAGGTACTGGGTTCTTTTTTTTTTAACCCAAATGCTGGATTAAACTTGTCAGGTCATTTTATTAGATTATTTTTAATATGTTTTACCCAGGTGCTGGGTAGTTTTTCTGTAACTAAGCTGCTGGGTCATTTTTAACGCTGGGTTATTTTTTCTACCCAACCGCTGGGTTGACTCCATCTCTGCAGTCAGAGTGCAGGCTTTTTGAGTCCTCTACAGGAGAGACCAGTTCTCAGCACCACTGATTTGCACTTCTTTAGCGAAATAAACGTTTGTATACATTTTATTTCATTTATAAAGTCTTTACTGTGCTGTAAATTGTATTATTTTGCTCAGCGTAAAATAAGGACGAGATGTCAGTTAGCTGCGTTAGCAGTGGTTGTTTCGCAGGATGAAACGCCTTTTGCCTTGCATAAAATAAATGGATTTTATTCGTTACTGTACTGAGTTTATCTTAAAATATATTCTTTAATGTCAGTACTGTTTGTTTATGGGCAGTTTTTGGAGTCAGTCATGGCATCTTTCAGCTACGAGTGAAACGCGGGGCCGCGGTCTGAAGTTCGCAGTTAACACGACGAACAGGCTGCTGTTCGTCGTGTTTACCGGCTCAGATTTCTGCGCCACACCGGCATGAGAATTAGCACTATTTCAGTAAAAAGCGATTACACTGTAAAAAATAAAAAACACAATTTGTTGAGTCAGCTTAAAATAATTTGTTACCCTGCTGCCTTAAAATTTTAAGTTCAGTCAACTAAAATAAGTTTATTCAACTTGAAATGTTAAGTTGTACTAACAACTTAGATATTTGTGTTTGCTAAACTTAACAGATGGGTAAGTAACCCAGCTGCCTTAAAATTTTAAGTTGATTCAGCTCAAATATCTAAGTTGTCACTTAGTATAATTGAAAATATCAAGTTCAATAAACTTTTTTTGAGTTGACTGAACTTAACTGAACTTTTAAGGCAGCCAGGTTACAAATTATTTTAAGTTGACTCAACAAATTGTTTTTTACAGTGTACAGAGAACGGTTGAGTACACTAAAATTAAAATTCTACTTTTTAATGTTACAATTTTACATTCCATTACATTTAGTCTAAAATGCTTGTTAAGCGAGTTTAAATGTATGTAATATTGTACACTATGCTGTATTCACCCAGATAAATTCAGTTTGTCTTGTATTTTGGCATGTGTTCTTGCTTAGTAATAAATGAACATCTTTTGCTTATTGCTGTTGCATCTAGTAATTCTGTGTGTTTTTATAAGTTCCAGTCCATTTTAAACCAGCAATATAATAATTTTTAAACAATAGTTGACTCAAAATAACCCAGCATGTGTTCTGTCCAATTTTTAACCCAGCATTTTTTAGAGTGTAGCTAACTATGTTCCATAAATGTTCCATAAATGTACATGAAATAGAAATAATATATAACATATATTTAGATAATATGCATGCAGTATTAAAGCCCAGAGTTCAGAATTGATTTAAATTGATTTTTGTTAATGTTTTTTGTTTTTGACAGAATCTTATGCTCATCAAGGATGCATTTATTAGATAAAAACACAGTAAAAAAGAAACTAATTACTTCGTTAATTATTAGTTGAAAGGAACTGTTTTCTATTTTAAATCATTTTAAATGAATGTAATATTCCTTTGAAGACGGAGCTGAATATTCATTACTCCAGTCTCCAGTGTCTGCTCCAGAAACATTTCTTATTATTAATGTTAAAACAGTTGTGCTGCTGAATATTTTTGTGAAAAGGGTGATGCATTGCGTTTTTTAGGATTCTTTGAAGAACAGAAAGTTCAAAAGGTCCAAAACATCTGAAAACAATATAAAGTCTTTACTGTCTCTTTTGATCAATTTAATACATCCTTGCTAAACATTTATTTTAATAATAATTATTTAAAAAAGACTGTATGTGTATGTATGATACTTTTTCACACACTTTCTAAAATATAAAATAAGTTTTTTCCACAAAATAAACTTGAGACAGAAATGTCACAGTTCATATTACAATTGTGAAAAAAAGCATATTTTTGCAGCCCATAACAGTTGTTCTGTCTGTTGCAGTGGGAGGAAATCAGTGTGATGGATGAGAGGAACACCCCCATGCGCTCCTACCAGGTGTGTAATGTGATGGAGGCTAATCAGAACAACTGGCTACGCACACGCCACATCCCACGAGATGGAGCGCAGCGCGTCTACATCGAGATTAAGTTCACCCTGCGTGACTGCAACAGCCTGCCTGGAGTCCCTGGCACCTGCAAAGAAACTTTCAATATGTACTACTACGAGTCCAACAACTCCAATCTGTGGTTTATCAAAGAGAGCCAGTACATAAAGATCGACACTATCGCGGCCGACGAGAGCTTCACGCAGACCGACGTGGGCGATCGTGTTATGAAACTAAACACAGAAGTGAGGGACATCAGTAACTTGAGCAAGAAGGGTTTCTACCTGGCTTTTCAAGATGTGGGAGCCTGCATCGCTTTGGTGTCCCTCAGGGTCTTCTATAAGAAGTGTCCTCTTGCTGTTCTGAACTTGGCCCAGTTTCCAGACACGGTGACAGGGGGAGATTCGGCTTTGGTGGAGGTTAGGGGATCTTGTGTGAATGACTCGGAGGAGTTTGAGGCGCCGAGGATGTACTGCAGCGGAGATGGTGGATGGCTGGTGCCCATCGGACGCTGCGTCTGCAAGCCAGGCTTTGAGGAGAACAAGGACTACTGTCAGCGTGAGTTTTCTATACAGGATTTTAATTCCTGTTTTGGCAACTTTTGATATACAGTCGGCTTAAAAAGTATTTAGACACGTTGTACTTTGAAGTTACACTTTAAAATGTAGGAATGCACAATACGTCATTTTTTTAAATCACTGATATAAATATTGACCATATATATGGTCGATATTGGAAAAGAGTGCTTGCTCTTTTCCCCTCTTTTTACATTAAGACTACATCATCTAATGCACACAAAGTTAGTCTTTAAAAACACCAATAATAATACTGTTAAGTGTAGGTATACCTCAAAAACTGTATGTCATACTGTACATTTTAATGTTGTGATGCTTAAATTCACTTGTAGCATCAAAGATTTTGCTATAGAAGATATTAGTTTTCAATATTTTATTTTGAATTTATTTAGACCATATAGAACAGATCTTTTAATATATGCGGTTTATCAGTTATCAGCCATAATAAAACACATTTCAGCATTTTGGTAGGCCAGAATTTTAATATCAGTGCATCCCTATTTATATGTTTAAATGTCACTGCATTACATAGAAATGTCAAAATATTAAATATTTGTATCATTTGCATCTGCAGTTGATTCTAGACCAAAGACAGTAGTAACCCTCCTTTTCTTTTCAAATACCTTTAAATGCTTTCAAGTTTATTTATTTATTTTTATTTTTTTGGCCCATTGAGGAGTCATCAAATGCGTTCTTTCTTTCTTTAAAAATAATTCAAATTTGTTACATAATGCAATGAAATTTGTGACCAGGACCACAAAACCAGTCCTAAGGGTCAGTTTTTGATATTAAGATTTATACATCATCTGAAAGATGAATAAATAAGCTTTCCATTAGGATAGGACAGTATTTGGCTGAGATAATGGAATCTGAGGGTGCAAAAAAAAAATCGAAATATTGAGAATATAATATAAGTCACTTTAAAGTTGTCCAAATGAAGCTCTTAGCAATGCATATTACTAATCAACAATTAAGTTTTGAGATATTTATGATAGGAAATTTACAAAATATCTTCATGGAACATGATATTTAATTAATATCCTAAAGATTTTTGGCACAAAAATAAATCATTTTGACCCATACAATGTATTTTTGGCTACTGCTACAAATATACCCGTGCTACTTAAGACACAAATGTGGCTTAAGTGTCTGAATACTTTTTGAGGTCACTATATAATAAAAAAAAAAAACATGTTTTTTTGACTTTACTGGGTAATTTGTTGGATGATATGACACAGTCTGTAGTGATGATACTCTGCTGCAGTCAGTTTTTTAGCAGTTGCAGTCCCTTTGTTTGCTTCTGAAGTGAGCGTGTATGTGTGCGTTTGTGAGCGAATGCAAATAAGTTTGCAATGAAAGTAGCTGAGGGCTTCAGTGACTCATTCAGATTCACTCTGTGCCTTGTTTCCCTGTGTTGGGGAAGGTAGTTGTGCTCCAGGATACAAATTATTGAGATATAGCATTCCACAGACTATCTGTTCTGTTTACTTGCTCTGCAAATCCATAGGCCTATGGCAGGCAGTCTAGGTTTTATTCAAGAGTGTGTGTGCGTTTGTTGGATAAGTCTGTTAAAGTTTGTTCCAAAGAAGTCTAAGCCAGCTGTTGAATTAAATTATTTTTTTTTTTATCTGCTTGGTTTTTGCCTCATTTGAAGCTAGAGTTATTTAATAGTACCTCAAACCTCAGATCTTCTTGATTCGTTGAGTTAATATTGACTCAGTAAGGTGTAAGAGGGTATTGTTTAGCACTATATTCACAATATACAGCTGAGGTCAAAAGTTTACATACACCTTGCAGAATCTGCAAAATGTTAAATATTTTACCAAAATAAAAGGGATCATACAAATTGCATGTTATTTTTTATTTAGTACTGTCCTGAAAAAGATATTTCACATAAAAATGTTTACATGTAGTCCACAAGAGAAAATAATAGTTGAATTTATAGAAATGACCCCTTTCAAAAGTTTACATACACTTGATTCTTAATACTGTGTTGTTACCTGAATGATCTACAGCTGTTTTTTTTTTTTTTTTTTTAGTAATAGTTGTTTGTGAGTGCCTTGTTTGTCCTGAACAGTTAAACTGCCCACTGTTCTTCAGAAAAATCCTTCAGATCCCACAAATTCTTTGGTTTTTCAGCATTTTTGTGTATTTGAACCCGGCTTTCCAAAAATGACTGTATGATTTTAAGATTCATGTTTTCACACTGAGGACAACTAAGGGACTCATATGCAACTATTACTGGAGGTTTGAACGCTCACTGATGTCTCAGAAGGAAACACAATGCATTAAGAGTCAGGGGTGAAAACTTTTGAAATTAAAAATCAGAGTCAGTTTAACTTATTTTGTCTCAAGGAAAACATGTAAGTTTCTTCTGTAGTTTCTGGAGGGCAGTACTAAATGAATTTTTTTTTTTATAAATTCAGCTATTATTTTCTCTTGTGGACTATATGTAGACATCTTTTATGCGAAATATCTTATTGAGGTCAGTACTAAATAAAAAATAACATGCATTTTGTATCATCCCTTTTATTTTGGTAAAATAATTCATATTTTGCAGATTCTGCAAGGTGTATGTAAACTTTTGACATCGGACATGTAAGAGGTGTTTTGAATCATACTATAAGGTAATATACTATATTTGATCTGCTGAGATCATACTAGCTTCAAGTGCTCCTAATTTGTCTTGCGTTGTTCTTTTTCTGCTTTGATTTCTGTGTACCCTGCAAACAGGTCGGAACATAAAAAAGGAAATATCTAGCAACCCACATAGCTCTCGCAGACTCAAACCTCTTGTTGATCGAAACTCCTACTTATTTTTATTTATTTGCATGGCATCGCTATGCAGTGTACGTTTCTTTGATCAAATGCGAGATCTCGGACGGCTGTGGAAGGTGGAGTGGAAGCGAGGAAAGCGTGACGGGCTCCTGTGAGTGTAATCGTAGGGCTGTTGTTCTCTTTCTTTGTGCATTTGGCTGTTTCTCATCTAATGGCTGCTGAGTGGCATCATGTTGTTTGCTAATGGGTAGGCTGGAGCGACACAGAGGGACCTGCTGAGGAGCTAATGACAGCACCTTCATGATGAAACGTTAGCAGACTTCACACCACTTGCAAACAGATAGCATCTCCATTTTTCTGTGTTAACTACACTGAGTTTGTGCTTTTAGCTCTTTTGCTATATATGTACAAATTCCATAGGTTTGAGTATCTACTTCCTGACAATTTTAGGGTTACCATATGTTCTCTTTTCCCAGACATATCCTGGCAGGCATTTCTAAATCGCCTAAAATGTCCCGCTTTTGGCTTTGTTTTCATACTCGCTGAAGATAATGACTGAAAAGTATCCAAAGACCTTTTGGAAGTCCAGTAATAAAAACCCTGAAATCTGAAATCGCTCTGGATATTGCATCCAGGACATTTATCAATCTAAAAATAGATGGTCATATTGAGAACATTGTGGATACAGTATTCCACATAGCTTTTCTCTGTTGGATATTACAGAAATACCAGTACAGTATTAAATTTCAAACATTTCCTTTGAATTTCATAAAATGCGCTAAATGCAAAAACACCGTTTTGAAACCTTCCTTCCTTTTCATGCGGCAGTTCAAGGAATGGTCACTCTTTGCAAAATAATCTTATCAGAACGTGCCAGTGTAATGAATTGCTCTTTGAAGGGCAGTACTAAATGAAAAAAAATATGATATTTAGCTAAAATAAGAAAAATGTACACATCTTCATTCTGTTCAAAAGTTTTCACCCCTGGCTCTTAATGCATCGTTTTCCTTCTGGAGCATCAGTGAGCGTTTGAACCTTCTGTAATAGTTGCATATGAGTCTCTCAGTTGTCCTCAGTGTGAAAAGATGGATCTCAAAATCATACAGTCATTGTTGGAAAGGGTTCAAATACACAAAAATGCTGAAATTTCATGAAATGCGATAAATGCAAAAACACCGTTTTGAAACCTTCCTTCCTTTTCATGCGGCAGCTCAAGGAATGGTCACTCTTTGCAAAATAATGTTATCAGAACGTGCCAGTGTAATGAATTGCTCTCTGCCGGTCAATTAACCTTATTCAAGACAAAGCTAGCTGTTTCTTTTCCGGTCCAATCGCTCAATCAATCATGCGAGAGGTCAGTGGAAAAGAGAAATAAGAACTCACCGAAGGCCTTGCTAACAGAGCGCGAGACTCAATAAATAGAGATTGACCGTGTTGAGCTATTTCTCAGTGTGGTGGTCCGTAGGCCAGCATGACGGAATGGCTAATCATGGAGGTCTATTGGCAGCGCAAGGCCAGAGGTCGTCTAATATATGGCCTTGTCCTTCATCTCAGGCAATGAATTATTGCTGTATGTGTGTGGGTATGTGTAAGGACAGGCTTTTTTTTTTCTCGCTTTCACCATAGTGACTGCATCACACATCAGGCCGGCAGATGGCTTTTCATATTTAGTACATGAGTTATCCCTGTAAGCTCTGATTATATTGTGGATTTGTGAATGATCCTCCATCTGTATTAAGCTGGCAGACTCTCTAGAAATGGATTCTGCTGGTAGTACAATAGCTGCCTTGGAGACCACATGGTTGTTTAATCGACAGGTAGACATCTAGCAGATATCGCGAAGCTTAGCGTGGGATTAGGAATCATGGATCTATTGCTTTGTGCCGTAGGCCACTTTGGGTTAGCGTGGAGCCTTATCGTTGTGGTGGGAGATTATCGACTACGTTAGAACAGCAAAATTAGAAACTCTGATGCCTTCCAATAATGAAAAATAAAACACGTTTCAAAGCAACAACATTTAAGGCTTTAGTTCACTGAAAATTCAGTCATTATTTACTTATTCTTGTAAAAACTCTGTAAAATTGACAGTAAAAAACTAGCAGCTGTGGTTGCCAGGAATGTTACAGCAAAAAAAATATAGTAGCCACATTGTAGGTTTTAAGAAATTAACTTAAATTTACATTTAAATACCGTAATTTCTGATACAAACTGATATGATATTGATACACCAACCTATGGAAAGACTGAAATCTGTTTCATGCCTTTGTAATACACTGATAACCACCAAAAGCAGGTGGTGATGAGAAAGCCACATGATGAACCAAAGACCATCACAAGCAGCTTTTAAATACTAACATATATAGAAGGTGCACAGTGTCATTTACACAAACACTAAACACCATCATGGTAACATGAAACTGAAATAATGCAATAAACATTCATTTAACAACATTAGATGTAACATACAACCCTAATGTACACAACTAATAAGGAAAAAAACTAAGAAGAAACAGTTATTTCTATGAAAAAAATTCTGGGAATGTCAGTTTACGGTTATTTACTGTAAATTATACATTCTTTTTTCACTTCCAAAAACTGTATACTACTGTAAAATTACATTTAATGGCCAATACAATTTATCACCATATATAGTAGGGGAACTTAACATTAACCAAATAATAGGTTTTTACTGTATCATTTTTATGGTCCTTTACTGTTAAAATAAAAAAAAGTGGCTTTCGAAATCCAGAAATAAAAAGCATGCATGCATGCATAAAGAAAGAAAGAAAAAAAGAGAGAAAGAAAATATATTTTGTTAAATAAAATAAATAAATAATACATTTATAAAATAGTTCATACATTATTGTTCAAAAAATTGGGGGTAAATAAGATTTTTATTTAATTTAGAAAGAAATTAATACTTTTATCCAGCAAGAATGGATTAAATTGATCAAAAGCAAAAGTAAAGACAGTTGCAGTGTTACAGAGTATTTCAAATAAATTCTGTTCTTTTGAACTTTCTATTCATCAAAGAATTCTGTGCGCATTTGTCACAGTTTCTACAAAATATTAATTAATAAATGCCAAATTATAATATTAGAATGATTTTTGAAGGATCGTGCGACACTGAAGACTGAACTAATGGCTGCTGAAAATTCAGTTTTGCCATTGTAGGAATAAATTACATTTTAACATGTTAAAACAGATAATGGTTATTTTAAATTGCAGTAATATTTCACAATGATCAAATAAATACAGCCTTCCTGAGCATTTTTTCAAAAACATTTAAAAATGAATGTATAAATGTCCTTTGCAGCAGCTCTCAGATCTTTTTCAAGTTTACTTTTTTCAGTTACTGTATTTCACAGAGACACTTTACAGTTTGAAAATTATTTTATTTAGAGATTATTAGCAAACAATGGTTTCAATTTTTGGTCTATTATGATGTTTTCCCCTTGTACTTGACAGTCCTTTTCGTGTGCCACAGAAGAAAGGTCTGGAACAGCATTGAGGTTGAGTAAATGATGACCAGGTATGCATTTTTAGGTGCACTAAACAATCAAATATGTGGGCAAGGACATTTCGAGTATTTAGAGAGCAGTGGGAGTGAAAGGGCTTCTACTTTTATCTGCTAAAAAATTTCACAGCAGAGTGAAATTCAGGGAAACAATGGGAACACTTCATTCTTTTCACAGTTTGTTGAGCGTGAGCCAAGGTGAAATGAGTGTTCACCTAGACAGCAAGCTTTTCGAATGTTTTCGAGGACTTGAGTGCTGGCTAAATTTGGAAACATTGCTTGACTAATACCCACACAGGCAATTGTCTAACCTCTCCTGCACCGTTAGTAACTGAAAAAAGCAGGGAGCTGCTGACATTCTCAATGAGTCAGTTAAGGCAAAAGGTGTTGGTTTCTCACACTTGCGCCGATGTTTATGCCCAGGAGAGCTGAATCCACGCTCTCCTCGGAGCCAGCGCTCAGCAAACAAAAGGTCAGAGCCCTCGGAAAAGCGTGTCAGCTGCGCTGAATAGCCTCTGCGGTGAAACTGTCAGCAGGCTAATGTATTAAAATGAGGCTTTTTTGCTTGTCTTCTTTATGCAAGGTAGGTGCTAATGGACTCATTAGCCGGGCCCGCTCTGCCTCTGAAATGGCAGCCAGCTCTAATTACTGACATTTTCCATAGTGCTGTTTTTGTAATATCCGTGTTTTTCTTCAGCTGTTCCGTGGTCGAGTTTCGGTAATGGTCACCCCTCCTTCCCGACGCGGGCTCTAGCGACGCTCCGAGACCACTCAGGAGATGAGGCTGCTGGTCCCTGTTTAAATATTCATTAGGACTCATGGATCCAACTGTCTCGGAGAAACGTGAATAAAAAAGGCTAAGTGCTTTCATTTAAAAAAGGCAACAAATAATGGAAAATGATGACATTCAATTAGGCTTGGCTATGTGCTGCCCGTCAACGCTTCTCATTTGGAAGTCAGCAAGAAGGTCCATTTGAATGCTGATCAGCGTATGTTTGTTCAAGACTGCGTTTTTTTTGACAGTCGTGCATAAATGCGTTTGAAAAGGCACGAGCGTGTGCGTTTGGTTGAGTCGTGTTGTCCTCTGTGCCGGGGCAGCGAGGCGGGCTAGAGCGCTGGAACATTTCCGTAGGGACCTCTGGACGTAGCACGTTCTCTCTGAGGTTTTCTCGGATGACGCATACGGTATCGTTCTGCTTATAAAATATTAATATACTCCTACTTTTAAAGTAAGTTTTTTGTGCACTTTTTTGAGTATAACTGCATTTATCAAAACAATGGGGCTTGTCTGTGTATGTGGTAGGTGAGTAGATAGTGACATAAGACATCAAATTATACAGCCTCCTTTAGTTTCGGATGATTAAAGGGTTACTCCACCCCAAAATGAAAATTTTGTTATTAATCACTTACCCCCATGCGGTTCCAAGCCTTTAAAAGCTTCGTCCATTGACTGCCAAGTAAATACCATTTTCAAGGCCCAGAAAAGTATGAAAGACATCATCAAAATAGTCCATCTGTCATCAGTGGCACTGCAAAAAAAGGATTGTCTTATTTAGCATTTTTGTCTTGCTTCTAGTTATAATTTCTAAAAATTCTTAAATTAGGATGCATTTACTAGATAAGCAAAACTTTGTTAGATATTTAGTCTTGTTTTCAGGGGTAAAAAACTAAATTAAGCTAATTTTGCTTAAAATAAGTAAAATTATCTGCCAGTGGGGTAAGTAAAATACTCTTGTTTTAAGAATATTTTACTTACCCCACTGGCAGTTAATGTTACTTAGGAGGAGGAAAAAACTAAATTAAAGTAAATTTTGCTTAAAACAAGACTAAATAGCTAATGTTATTTTGCTTATCTAGTAAATGCATCTTGATTTAAGAATTTTTAGATATTCTGACTAGAAACAAGACACAAATACTAAGTAAGATAAGCCTTTTTTTGCAGTGGGTTCAACCATAATTTTACGAAGCTACGAGAATGTTTTTTTGTACGCAAAGAAAACAAAAATAACAACTTTATTCAACAATTTGTCTCATCCGTGTCACCATAGCGCCATTCTTGGAGAGTATCTGCTGTGTCAACTGCGTCGTGCGGATATGCTGTTTTTGTTCGAATCAAAGTGTAAAAAAACGTAGAAAAGGTATCCGTGTCATTAGCTGTCGACTAAAAGTACTTATTTTTGTTTTCTTTCCGTACAAAAAGTATTCTCGTAGCTTCGTAAAATTATGGTTGAACCACTGATGGCAGATGGACTATTATTGACAATGTCTTTTATACTTTTCTGGGTCTTGACAGTTGTATTTACCTGGCAGTCAAAGGGACAGTCACAAACCTCCCGGTTTTCATCATTTTGGGGTGGAATAACCCTTTAAATAAAGATAATAATATAATATTTTAAATCACTTAACTCAAAAATTAAAATGTACTTGATTATTTACTAGGGGTGTGACGAGACACTTATCCCACGAGACGAGACGAGACACAAGACTGGGTTCACGAGGACGAGACGAGATTTTTACACTTTTCTTAAGAAATCCTCACTGATGAAATATATATATGGGAAAATAGTCTTTTATTCAACTGAAAAAGACAAAATGCAAAAAAATGTAGGTGCATTTTGAACTTTATGAAATTAAAATTCCATTTTAATGAATTATATGCAGTAATAAACAACATTTAAACAAGAACTTCATGATTCTGGATAAACTGAGAATCCTAGTTGTTTTTAACTGGAGACCATGATTCTCTCAGGATTCTGGAGAAAAAAGATGAGAAAACTAAACAAAATAATGTAATTTACTAGTTCTGACAAACTGTTCGTTGCTTAAGTCTTTTAGAAACATATATTCATTTAAACAAAATAAAAAAAAACATTCAATGAAGGAGTCAGTGTCTCACTTCATTAAGACTTGTGGGTGTTTGAATCAAGATCTCAATATTTTAAGGATTAATCCTGCAGCTCTAACGCAAAACACTGCAAAAATGTTTTGCGAGGATATCGTCACGAGATCTCGCGAGATCTGATGTGTCTTGTGCCACGAGATCTCGTCACATCCCTATTATTTGCCATTTTTAAACTGGTATAACTAACCAGTAAGTATAACTAACCAGTAATAACCAGTGTGATGCAGTATGTATTCAAGTATTCAAATCTTTTGAAGTCATACATTAGCTTAGAGTGATGAATAGAGCAACATTTATATTGTTAATTAATGATGTTTCTCTATAAGTAAGCTCTGACTGGAACATTTATAATGTTAATTAATGATGTTTCTCTATAAGTAAGCTGTGACTGGACGTTTGAGTCAGTAAATTGGACTGAAATCAGTTTGAGTCGTTCGTTCAGACTGGTTTTGTGAAGTGGATCAACTGATTAATTAAAAAAGCTTGATTTTTGCTCACAATTTGTTTGCAGCTCTTAATGAGAGCCAAGTATGTACGAACGTCAGTAAGTAATGAGTTTGCTTCTCACACAAAGCTATAGAGTTGTTTGGACCACTTTCATAGTTTAAGCTGTTAGTTTTTTTGTTTTTTTTTAATTAAGTCCTCATTCACTTTCATTATACTGAAAAAGCTAGCCAGCGAGTTTTTTCCATAGAAAAGAGAAGGAATTTTAAGAGTTTGTTCATCCAGAAATCAAAATTCTGTCATTAATTACTCACCCTCATTGCATTCCAAGCTTGTGAGACTTTTTGCAAGCTCGTTCATTTTTGGAACACAAATTAAGGTATTTTTGATGAAAAGCAAAGTCAGAAAGCTCTCAGATTTTATAAAAACAATATCCTAATTTGTGTCTTAGGGATTTGGAATGACATCAGGGTGAGTAATTAATGACAGAATTTTCATTTTTGATTTCATTTAAATGTTTGGGTGAACTGTCCCTTTAAATAGATTTTGTGAGAATTCATCAGCAGTTTCACAGCAATGTAACACAGAAAGCCATCATTTACTAAGTACAGCTTAACAAACATCTTGAATGCTATTTTTGTTATTGATTTCTTAATGTATATTTAATGCTGGATCGGATGTAGAATTTAGTGATTTAAATCGGTCTGAAATCTACTAAGATGCACTTAATGAGTTTACTGTAAATCTATCATCTGTCTTACCAGAAGTTCTTGTCAGCCTCTGTAGGCGGTGGTTCTTCCTGAGTGTTTCACCCTGCTGTGTGTGGCTTCTTTTTTTTTTTCCCCCGTATGTGGCATTTTGAAATGGGCCGATCCAGAACCTTTACTCTCTGCTAGGTAATTAACATGCTCAGGCTGTCTTCAATCTCGAGGGAGCTCTCATTAGTACAGTCCTCTTTCAGTGGGACCTATCTGATAAGAGCCGCCTGTTCTCAGGTCAGTTATTGTGCTGCTGCTGGCTTCTCATATCAGTTGGATGAATAAGGCTGTTGCTTTTTTGGTTTGAAGTGTTCAGGATGGGTAGACAGAGCTTGTTTCTGTTGAGCTCACATTGCTTACATGAATAGGAGAGTGCACATTTGTCTTTGCATATGTCATGTTGAAGCCAGACTTCTGAATATCAACAAAGCACAGGCCTCATATCAGTACTAAATAGGTTTTCAGCTGATTTAATTATAATTTTTTTGTGCCAGTTAATATTGAATAATTAATTGCGTACTCTTACGTCATCTATTTTTATTACATTTTGATTACCTTTCATCAGCTTTTTAATAACACTGTTAAATGTTTTTCAAAATGCAAATTTCAACATTAATATCCATTATTTACAATGTACATTATAATGCTGTGGTGCCTAAATTAACTTCTAGCTTTTATTTTTCAATTGTCAAAATAAGTATTGCTCAATTTATCAATTATCAGCCATAACATCATAATTTTGGTAGTAGAAATAGAAAGTTTAGTAGAAATAGTAGAAAAAGTAATGTTTTTTTAAGGTCGATGCCAGTACCAATTATTACAGATAATGTAGACTGATAACCAATATTTTGAACCAAGATATATATATATATATTTTTTTTTTTTTTGCAAGTATTCATGTAAAAACAGTAGGTGTTTCGATGCCGATTATTACAAATCAAGTGGACCGATAACCGATATTTGAAAACCAATGTATATGTCTGGTATAAAAATTAAAATTAATGCCAAATTCATGCAACAACACTAGGGGCTGACCAATATGTATTTTTCAGGGCTGATACCGATTATTACAGATCAAGTAAACTGATAACCGATATTTTAAACTGATATATATATGTCTTGTGTAAAAATTAAAATTAATGTCAAAATACACTTTTTTTAAAAACAAGTATTAATGCAACAGCAGTAGAGTAGACTGATATGTGTTTTCAGGGCCGATGCCGATTATTACAGATCAAGTAGGCCGATAACCGATATTTTGAACCGACATAAATATGTCTGGTGTAAAAATGAAAATGAATGTCAAAATACACATATGTATTTTTCAGGGCTGATGCCGATTATTACAGATCAAGTAAACCGATAACCGATATTTTAAACTCATATATGTCCGGTGTAAAAATTAAAATTAATGTCAAAATTAAGAATAACAATGGGTCTGACAAAAAGTTTCTTTAAATGCTAAATTATTTTATTGGCAAATCAGTTTTTTTTTTTTTTTTTTTTTTTTTTCAAGCATTCTTGTAACAACAGTAGGGGTTGACCGATATGTGTTTTTCATGGCCGATGCTGATTATTACAGATCAAGTAAACCGATAACCGATATGTTCAACCGATATATATGTATGGTGTAAAAATGGCAATTAATATCAAAAATTAGAATAACAATGACTCTGACAAAAAGTTTCTTTAAATGCTAAATTATTTTATTGGTAAATCAGTTTTGAAAATGACCGATACCAATAACCAAAAAAAAAACTAATGGGTCACCCAATTATGATGCTAAAAATTTCTGCACTGATTCTAGACCACAAATTAAATTAGCAAAAACTTTTTTAAAATCTTTAAGAGCTTCCTTGCAACGGAGTTCCAGCAGAAAGTTTTCAGCAAGACTGTGTTGCATACATTCAAACCTTTCCACCCGTATTCGCAGAAAATGAAGATTGAAGCTTGGTATTTTGAAAAACCTATTGCATCAGATGCGTCAGATGATCGGTAAAAAAACTTTTCAGGAAACCACAATGAGATGTTTTTAGGTGGGTAGATATTTGTAATGAATGTTTTGGGCTGTTCCTGTGTACAATTTTTAGATTCTGTCAAACGTCTCTTGTGTTGGTTTCTATTTTGAAACAAGGCTGTGTATTTATAAGATACAGTGACAGTGTTGTATTCAGTCTTGTGTAGTACCCAAGGTAGTAATGTCGGATACTGTCTCACTGATTAAACAGAATAACTGACTGTATGAGTCCCTGTGCGCTGTGTAGATTTCAGCCATGCCTTCTGTCTCTCTCAGAGTAACCCTACACGTCCATGGCAAAAAATAACCTGATGTGTACTGTCACAGGGATTATATCATTATGAAATTGAGATTTGCTGTCAAAACACACCACTAGATACATATCCTCAATTGCACTCATTGCACACTGTTTTGGTTCTGTCTCTTCCTCTCTTTCCATTCTCTATCACGGCTTTGAGTTGATGTTTTTTTTTTTTTCCTCCGTCTCTTTACCTGACCCCTGGAGGCCTGAAGCAGGCCATTCATGCTGTCTGCGTCTGCCACAACCAATTACAGTTCCAGCAGAGACCAGAGCAGCCCAGACACCTGTCATCTTCCACTCCTCTGTCCTGGAACCCAATATACTTTCTCTCTTCACTGACTCACTCCTTTATGACGTTGGCCGATCGCTCCTACTTATGTTCTTTCGTTCCTTCTCTTCAGTTGGCGTATTTAATTTCTCTCTGTTCCAGTCTTATGCCCTTCAGTAAGTCCCGCTGTCTTGCACTCTTTTGAACAGTACGTCATGCTTTATTTTTCGTGCTGGATCCAGGAAATTGTATGGGATCAGCGTGATGCTTCAAACGGGTGAACGGGTTAGACCGGTGAACAGGTCATTTTGTGATATCAGGGTCAAAACACAATTTTTTGTTTTTGATGTGAGGATTCAATGTGAAGCGTAACAAATAGTGTAACTGACCATATTTGCAATATGTTTTAACTACCTGGCAAAACTCAGCATTTTCTGAGAGTTATGTTAGTGTTACTGTTCCTGGAAAATAACTACTGTATAAAACTAGTCATGTAACTGGTTTGCACATTCTGTGCACAGCTAATGCACTCTTCAGTTTGTTTCACGACTGCTAAAAAGCCTTGAGTTTTTGATGGTAGTTGAAAAAGAGAGAAAAATATGAAATTCCCCAGTGCGCTCATCCATTTTATTCAGCTCAAAACCACTTGAACATGTGTCACTTCATATTTACGAACCTCCCAGGATGACTTGGAGGCAGCATAAAGTGAAAAAAATGGAAATGTGCTTCATGGTGTAACAATACTGTAACTAGCCAAAGTATTATTTAATATGACTGCATCAACCTGATTTTATGAGGTTACATCAGTACAAGCCATATTTAAGGGTCAGATTGGGAAGACCGTTTTACTTTTTATTGCGTAATGTTCCTCTGAGGTGGGCTCTGGGATATTTAGTGTCCTAACATCTCTGGCTGGGTCCAGCAGCAGACATGGGGTCAGTTTGCTAAAGATGCCCAGAGCTTTCTAGGTCGTTGAAGTGACAGCAGAATACAGATTCTGGCCGCTGGTGAAAGTGCGTCCTGGCTGATTGCCTGTGGGTCCCTCTTAAAAGCGATTAAGACCAGACTGATTTGATTTCACAGTAGGGAAAGTGGGTCATGGCTCTCAGCAGTGAAAGAGCTGGTGATGCTGGTCAACCAGCATCATTTTGTTAACTGAGAAAATCTTGCTATAGTTTAAAGAGATAGTTCACCCAAAAATGACAATTCTGTCATTAATTACTCACCCTTATGTCGTTCCAAACCTGTAAGACCTTTGTTCATCTCTGGTACACAAATTAAGATATTTTTGATGAAATCCAAGAGCTTTCTAACACGGAAGAAAAGAAATTGTTGAATAAAGTTGTTATTTTGGTTTTCTTTGCTCACAGAAAGTATTCTCGTAGCTTCATAAAATTAAGATTGAACCAGTCACATGGACTATTTTGACAATGTCCTTACTACCTTTCAGGGCCTTGAACGTGTCAGTTTCATTGCTCTTTTTGAAGGGTCAGAAAGCTCTCGAATTTCATTGAAAATATCTTCATTTGTGTTCTGAAGATGAACGATGGTCTTACGAGTTTGGAAACGACATGAGGATGTGTAATTCATGACAGAATTTTCATTTTTGGGTAAACTATCCCTTTAAAAGTCTAATGAGGACACCGGCATCTTAAAGGAGAAGTCCACTTCCAGAACAAAAATTTACAGATAATTTACTCACCCTCCTTGTCATCCAAGATGTTCATGTCTTTCTTTTTTCAATCGATAAGAAATTATGTTTCTGGAGGAAAACATTTCTGGAATGTTCTCCATATAATGGACTTCAATGGCACCCCAAATTTTGAACTTCCAAAATGCAGTTTAAATGCAGCGTCAAATGGCTCTAAACGATCCCAGACGAGGAAGAAGGGTCTTTAGCGAAACGATCTGTCATTTTTTAAACAAATCAACAATTTATTTAATTTTTAACCTCAAATGCTTGTCTTGTCTCGTCTCTACGATGCGCATGACATACCCTAACTGTATTGACCGTATTGAACCGGAGGAAAACAGAGTTCACGTAGACTTAGATAAGACGAGTGTTTGGGTTAAAATGTATATAAATTGGCAATTTGTTTTGTAAATGGCCGATCGTTTCGCTAGACAAGAGCCTTCTTCCTCAGCTGGGATCATTTAGAGCCATTTGACGTGGCATTTTAAACTGCATTTTTGAAGTTCAACCTTGGGGGCACCATTGAAGTCTATTATATGGAGATAATTCCTGAATTTTTTTCCTCAAGAAACATAATTTCTTATCGACTGAAGAAAGAAAGACATGAACATCTTGGATGACAAGGGGGTGAGTAAATTATCTGTAAATTTTTGTTCTGGAAGTGAACTTCTCCTTTAAAACACCACCAGTGTTGTTTTGTTTCCAGTAGGGAGGACAATGATTAATTCTTCAGCCTTTCCTCTTTTTACACTTGTGTCATTGCTCCCTGTAGTTTATTTATACAGTGACCCCCCATTAGTGGCTTATGTCCAGTGTATAATGTGATGAACTGCACATGTGGTTATGTATGAAATTAGGGGAACTGAACATCCACTTATATAGTTAGTTAATTATAGTTAGTTAAAAGTCAAAAATGGCTTAGAAAAGAATGAGTTCTGAGAAATATTGTAGGTCAAGAGTCATTTGTTTGCAGATTGATATACTAATTCAATAACATTTATCCACCTTTTTCATCAACATGGAAGTAAGCCTATGGGTGAGACTTCCGGTTCATTATCCGCTATTTTTTTTTTTTTTTTTTTGTCCATGACTGAGTGTCTAAACTTCTTGTACAAAGAGTCCAAAAGTTCTGGATCTCTTTGACATTGAATTTTAATTTAATTAATTCAAGGAAAAAATGTTATGTAAAATGAATAAAACATATATATGACCTTGGTCCACAAAACCAGTCATAAGGGTCAATTTTTTGAAATTGAGATTTATACATCATCTGAACATGCTTTCCATTGATGTATGGTTTGTTAGGATAGGATCTGGCCAATATCTGGCAAATCAAAATATTGAGAAAGTCGCCTTTAGTTTGTTTTAAGTTGTCCAAATATAGTTCTTAGCAATGCATATCACTAATCAAAAATTAAGTTTTGATATATTTACAGTAGGAAATATTATTATTATTATTATTATTATTATTATTATTAAAATATATATATATATATATATTTTTTTTTTTTTTTTTGGCACAAGATACAGTATAAAATTGATTTTCATTGGAAGTTCATGGAATGAATCATCCAACAAATTATCCTTCAATTATTTTAAATGACCTTAAAAGGTCATCATTTATTTTAAAACAGCAAAATGTTTTATGGATTTTTTTTCCTTCTGCAAAGAGCACAGATGCGTCATACCAAATGTATGTAGCTGTCTTAAAAGTAATACAGAGGTCTATCAAATCTTTGTCTCAGATATGTGCTCAATGAAGTTTTGACTGAATCTCTCAAAGGAGAATGACTTTTTGTAGCTCATAAGAAAAACAGACTCCATCTTTTAAAAGAGAGCTCTGCGTGATGTATGAACTCACAGTGATATATGAACATGTTAGAAGTTAAAACAGATGCTATGAAAGGTTATTCTTTAGTCCTGCAAAATGCATTTTAATCTTTTGGGGGGCATTTTTAATCGTCTGTTGGCAGATCATGTTCAAATAACCCCTCTTCCTCTCACCAGCGTGTCCTGTCATATATCAGAGGAAGTCTGTGTGTGTGTAGACCTCTATGTGGCAGCAGTGTGAAGCAGCAGTCAGTCAAGCCCCACCTGATCCCTGTTAAGTTCATCCGAAACAGCGGAGGATCTTTGAAGGTCAAGTGCTCCCTGAGCGGCTACATTATTCCTGAGCCTTCTCTCGTTCGTTCTTTCTTTCCCGCAGTAGAGGGTCAGTCAGAAGCCCGAGACCTCTCGCTGAAAGAGAGCTCTTGAAGCTCTGTGTGTGCATAGGGGCAATTTTACCTCATGCCAGATGTTTCGTGAGGGGGACTGATGGGTGATGTGGAACGACTCCTTGAATAACAATCTGGGGGCCATTTCCAGCCCCCCTTTTGCTCACATCCTCACAAAGCTTCAGTGTTACTCACGGCTGGCCTCAAATACACAGCTGCACCTCATTTTCAGACTACATCACCCTCTCTTCCTCCTCCTTTTCCTCCTTCTCTCATTCTCCAACTCTGAGCAAGTGAAATGAATAACATTTATTCCCTAGTATTTCAAGTCTAGGGGAAAAACAAGGCCAAAGAACGTGCGTAGCAGTAAATGGATGTACAGTTGGAAAATCTGAGGTCCAAATATAGATCGTCTTTTCCCCCATGGGACGATGCAGCCGTAATAGTTGTGCAGAACACCACGGTTATATTCATAGCTCAATACATATTTTTGCTGTAATTGGGGACATCAGAGCTCATCTTTGCTTGGACACTGGAATATTGCGGGTTGTTATGAGTGTTGTGCATACACACACACACACACACCAGCACCACAAAGCTGAAGGGTGAAACAGAACAGCAAATGATTTTTGTAAGGTCAACATTAAACGCTGTTCACAGCCTGTTTTGATTTCGTAATATGATGTGTTTTCATGTGAAACATGATCTACAATAAGAAAAAAAATGTTGGGAATAGATTGGATTGTGAAAGTAGACATTATTTACCGGTGGAAGTGAAAAGTAAAAGGAAATCACCTAAAAAGGAAAGTCATTTCAGAGGAGGAGCAAGTAATTTTTTATTTTTTTTAAACTGATGAATCATCCACAATAGGATACAGGCCTGTTGCATAAATTTAGTAAGTTATTCATCTGTTTTTTGTTGTTGTTGTTGTCGTTGTTAAAAACTAATAAAACTAAATTTGAGAATGAAAATAAAGACTGATCTTTTGACTAACTAATTCTTAACAGTCTTCTTTTTTTATTTTATTTTATTTTTTTATTTTATTTTATTATTGTATTTTTATTTATTTTATTTTAATTTGCATTTTTTTTATTTTGTATTTTATTTTAAAATTTTTATTTGATTTTATTATTTTATTTATTTTATTTTATTATGAATCATTCACAATAAGATACGGGCCTGCTGCATAAATTTAGTACAAGTTGTAAAATATCTTTCTTTTTTTGTCTTTAAGACTGGTCATATTTTTTTTTTTTTTTTTTTTTTCATGAAAACTAATAAAACTAAATTTGAGATAAAAATAAAGATTGATCTTTTGGCTAACTAGTTTTTAAAACAGTCTTAATATTATATATATATATATATATATATATATTATTTATTTATTTTGCATTTTTTTTGCATTTTTTTGCATTTTTATTTTATTTTAATATTTTATTTGAATTTTATTTTGCATTATTTTATTTAGTTTTATTTTATTTAGCCTTTTTACAATTTGTTTTTTAGACTGGTCATAACTTCTTTGTGTGAAAATTTTTAATTGAGAATGAAAATAAAGACTGATCCTTTTGCTAGCTAGCATTTTATTATTTTATTTTATTTTATTTTATTTTATTTTATTTTATTTTATTTATTTTTATTTTTTATTTTATTTATTTTACATTTCCATGTAAATTATTTTACAAAACAGTGTCAAATTTTGATATTCGTTTTTTAATAGTTATTGGCCATAAATTAAAAAATCAGCTTATTATATCAGCCACACAACCTTAAAAAAATGTGTGTAACATTTTACAATGAGGTGCCATTTGTGAACATTAGTTAGATTACTAAACAAGAACTTACAATGAAACATACTTTGAAAGCATTGTTGTATCTGTTAAAATTATTTAATGGACCTGAGCTACTGTAACATGAACTAACAATGATGAACAGTTAACTACCGTTAACAAAGGTGAATAAATACTGTAACTAATGCATTGTATAAGTAATTTTTAAATTAAACATGCGACTGCACAAGAGAAAAGATGAGCCGAGAGGGACAGAGGTGGAAAAAAGGATGTGAATATATGAGAGCTGGAGTTACACATAAATTGGGTTGCATGTTGGGAGGCAGCTGTCTTATTCCTGAAGGAAATGGAGAATTGACTCCTCTGATCCGTGGCGATAAATTCCAGATGTGTTTAAATGTTGTCAGGCCAACGGCCGTGTCCGCGTTGACCTCTGTGCTGACAACACCAATCACAGCTCTGAGAATTGCCGGCCGCTGTACGAACGAGGCCCGCTGTGTTGCTATGTTATCAATAATGCAAAAGCTCCGGTGCTTTCGCCTGCAGTCCGTGTCTCTCATAACCCAATTTGCACCTCAGATCCCTGCTTTGCCTTCCTGGAGGCTGCAGTCTTTTGTCCTCTCTAAAGTGAAACTGCACTATGTCTGCTCAGACGTTGTCGCTTTGGCACTTGAGTTCAAGGACGCAGAGTATCACAAAAGGAAAGGTTACTTTAAGTCATTTTTTGCCATCTTCAGACAGTTTTTCTGTGCTTTTGAACCTGTTATTGAACAAACTGTAGGTCTGTTATCAGACCAGCATCACATAGGTGTAAGACGCTTGAACATTTTTTGTGTTTCCTTAATAAAATGTGGTCAAGGCAGGAACAGAGGGTGTGATATGAGATATGTGCATGTGTGATGTATTGGAGAGTGCAAGCAGGTGATAAGTATCGCTCTGAATTGATTAGTCTGTCAGAGGAGGTAAAGATCTGCACCTGCTTCATCAAACAACACTTCACCCCCACAGATTTATAACAGCCATCCACCCCCTCTGCCCGCCACCACACCGCAGGAAAACCAGCTCAGCAACCCTGCTGGAGACGACTGCTTCCATGACCATTTACTGTATAAGAAGTATATTTTTGTGTATTTTCATGCTGCGTTTTCATGCGCCTAGTCTTACTGGGCCAGACTTTTGATTACTGGTGGAAAGTCACTTTTCAGCTTGTTCTACACCAGAAATATCTGCTTTGAGACAGTCTGACCAGCATGTATATTGCCATTTCTTTTTATCCTATTTAAATGTTGTTTGTAAAAGTTTGTTTAGTTTTTATGTGACATTTGGAGGCAGATGGTTCTGAATTCAGTTATATCACAATAATAGAGTTTAGTGGCAAAAATAGCTGTGGTTTCTGTGAGTGACGCAGAGAGAAGACAACAGTGAACAATATAACAAAATTCTCAATCCCAAAATAATACCTTTTTATATATCAGAATTGCATATAAAGAATTGCATATAAACTCGCAATTCTGACTTTTTTTCTTAGAATTGCATGAATTAAACTCACAACTGCGAGAAATAAAGTCAGAATTACATGATATAAACTCACAATTCTGACTTTTTTCTCGGAATTGTGTGAAATAACCTCACAATTCTGACTTTTTTATCAGAATTGCATATAAACTCACAATTCTGTGAGAAAAATGTAGAATTGCGAGATACAAACTCGTATCTGTGAGAAAAAGTCAGAACTGCGAGTTTTTATTGCGCAATTCTGACTTCATTTCTCCTAATTGTGAGTTTGTATCATGCAATTTGGACTGTTTCTCGCAATTGTGAGTTTGTCATGCAATTCTGACTTTATTTCTCGCAATTGTGAGTTTATATCATGCAATTCTAAGTAAAAAGTCAGGACTGTGAGTTTATATCATGCAATTCTGAGAAATAAGTCAGAATTGTGAGTTTATATGCAGTTCTGATAAAAAGTCAGAATTATGAGTTTATATCACACAATTCTGACTTAATTTCTCGCAATTGTGAGTTTAATTCATGCAATTATGAGAAGAAAGTCAGAATTGTGAATTTATATGCAATTCTGATAAAAAAAGTCAGAATTGTAAGTTTGTATCATGCAACTCTGAGAAAAATGTAGAATTGCGAGATACAAACTCGTATCTGCAAAAAAAGTCAGAATTGCGAGTTTTTATCGGAATTGTGAGTTAATATTGTGCAATTCTGACTTCATTTCTCCTAATTGTGAGTTTATATTGTGCGATTTGGACTATTTCTCGCAATTGCGAGTTTGTCATGCAATTCTGACTTTATTTCTCGCAATTGTGAGTTTATATCATGCAATTCTTAGTAAAAAGTCAGAATAGTGAGTTTATATCACACAATTCCGAGAAAAAAGTCAGAATTGTGAGTTTATATCATGCAATTCTGATAAAGTCAGAGTTGAGTTTATATCACTCAATTCTGAGAAAAAATCAGAACTGTGAGTTTTCATCACAATTCTGAGAAAAAAATCAATTGTGAGTTTATATCATGCAATTCTGACTTTGTAACTTGCAATTGTGAGTTTACCCCCCACAAAAAAAAAATGAGAGGGCAGAAACAGGCTTTCATACTTATGCTCAACCTGCTAACATTTATTTGATCAAAATACAGTAAAACAGTAATATTGTGAAATATTTTTACAGCTTAAAATAATAATTTTAGTATATTTAAAATTGTATTCTTCTGATGACAAAGCTTGAAAATATGATTTGGTGCTTTCAGAAACATTTCTTATTATTATTAATGTTAAAAACAGTTGTGGTGTTTAATTTTTTGTTTGAAACCATTATACATTTTTTTCATGATTCTTTGATGAATGGAAAGTTTAAAACACAGCATTTATTAGAAATATACATTTTTATGTAACATTATTAATATCTTTATTATCGATTATTTAAGTTTTAATTCGCTTCATCCTTGAGGAGTCAAAATATTAATTTCTTAAAAAAACAAAAAAAACTTACAACAATCTTTTAAATGTACAGTACCCTGAACATATTTGATAGAACTAGGTTTACTAGTTTTGAATCTGCCAATTTCACAAACTTTGGAGATTAGTTATTCCTCAAAAATGAAAATTGTAGAAGCCCGGTAGGTCATATTGTAGATGTGGTCTGACAGAAACCTATTAACTCTGAATGTTAGTAGTTGAGATTTAGACAATCTTTTTGCAATTTTGTTATCTTTGTATGCTAATATGCATCATATGTATCCTAGTTATTAAATATGATGCATATGCTAGTCAGCCAGATCCTGGAGCAATACCAACAATACCATACCAGCAATACCAGCAATATATGTTTTTAAGATGCTGAAAAAAGCACAAATGTCAGGGCATGTCAAAACTTCTTCAGGTCCCAAAAACACCCTCAGACCCCAGAGGGTTAACCAATTTATTTCTCCGCTTAATCTAGTTAGACCATATTCAAGCTATTTTTTTCATGCAAGAAAATCATTTTATCTGTTAAACAGTCTTCTCACAACCCAATCCCTTCTTGCCAAGTAGAAAATATCACTAAACAATGTGACATTTGGGGCCTCTATGATGAAATTGAGCTTTTTATGATGGACACGTTCCAAATGTTTGAATCCGAGAGATTCGCTATTGATCCCTGCGGGGAGATTCGGTTTTACGCCTGGACGGAAAAAAAGTAAAAACAAAATCAATCCACGAAACCGTTGTGAAATATCACCAAGCCAGCAGTTGTAACCAAAGCATCTTATGTCCTAAATCTGATGTACCCTTTAACTTCATTAGCCCAAAAATACCAGTTGTAATATCAAAGGGTGTTTCTATCAGTACTCACTGTTAAGTGATTTGAGATCTCTGTAAAACCGACCACCGCAGGGGTTAGTATTAGCAGTTATTAGCATGCGGCATTTGAGAGGCGGTGAGCTAATCAGTGCTAATCGTAGCAGAGCAGTGTCTGTGTTCGCTGTTGCGATCTGTGGTCATACTGTGAGCGGAGCGTGTTAGCTGTGGTGTTGAACAGCTTCATTACACCGAGCCGCAAGTTGGACATCGCTGGGCTAATTATAGAGAGAGCGGTTTTCTGCGGCTGCCTTTGTCATGTTGTCGGCCGAAGCAGGCTATTACTGTTATTCTGCTACACTACACATGGGTTTAGAGTTTCAGCATTTTCCATTTTATTGTTTTTAATAAAGAGGGACATTTAGACTGTCTCACTGGAAATGATTAAGACAGACGTTATGGCCTTCATTCACAGTGATTGACTGCTGACTGGCATTTTCCAACTTAACTTAAAGTGCTGCTAATATGCCTTTTCAAATATGACCTTTCATGCAGTGTGTCATGTAGCTGCATGTGAACATAAACTATCTGCAAAGTTGTGAAGCCGACAGTGCACGATAAATAAAGTTATTGTCTATCAAAAAAAAAAAAAAGAAAAAGAGTTGGCTCACAATCACCTGAACGAGTCGTCAGGAATTGGAATCTTATTCTGTTACGGCTATACGTCACAAAGTAACACATATGCATAATGTCCGCCCACATTCTACTTCGCAAACAACTTGCCCGCCCACAAACACAATAAAATTTCCATGTGGTTTACATCATGTCGAGAAGATGCTGTATCCTATGCTGTGAGAGTGAATTTGTTTTATATTCACTTCCAAAAGGTGAATCTACAAAGATTGTATTTTCTAGCGATCGTGCAAAATACGTAGTTGTGTATGTTATGTTGTGTAACAACCCTGCACATGTCTTGCTAACTGGCTAACTCACGCTTCTGTAGTTCTGTTGTTCAGCTGTGGACCCACTGTAGTCTAAAAAGTTGTGATTGATGCAGCTTGACTTTCTGTCTGTCTCATTAGTTGGAGTAATGATAAAGAATGGCGCACGAAGCGGCTTTCACATTGAATGTGGAAAGCGCTGCGCTATGAAACGCATTCATTTCAATGGCTTGCAGCGCGTGAGGACGGCTTGTTTCTGCGTCGACCAAAGCGCACGCGCAGCGGGGCGCACCACTGGCACGCAAGGCACGCACGCCGTGCTCAAAGTACAAATGAGTTGAACTTTTGCCGCTGCGCTCTGAAGGGCTGCACTGAACCCAGCAGCCAGCGCTTTCCACATTCGGTGTGAAAGCCACTAAAGCATTACACAATGTTGAAGTTTAATTATGAGCACTTTCCACGGTAGTCCGTGCACGGTAGTCTCCAGGGCTGTCATTCAGTTTAGGGTTGAGAATCGATTCCAAAAAGAACTGATTCTTCGATTCCGAGGGTTTGGGAATCGAGAGGCGATTCCAAAGGATGGAATCGATCCCATCAAGGGGAATCGACTAACCGTTTTCAGTTCAATAACGCTTATCAATGGGCGCCTCTCAAACGGAAGCCTGCATATCACGGCATGCTGTCATCAAACGTCGCTGAACATCGATTCACGAAAATAAACTGAATGAAAAGATTCGGTACTGAGCTCGTTTGAGTTTGAGGATGCAGCCTTGCTCGCTAATAGTGATTAGAAGTCTGATTCGTTTCCACGAAAAGGTTCTTTCTGATAGATCGTTTTAATGAACCTCTTTAAAAACTTTTCAGAAGTTATTTTACGGTGGAATGGCCTTATATTGTCTGCAGTTTTGAGCGCTGCATGACAGAATATATCATTCCGTGATTGAGGGTCTTGATCCTATTTCCATCTTAAATAAAATGCTTTTTTTTAAACTTTCTATCAGCCGATGATAATTCTGAAAGAAAACGCCAAGAGCACAGATCAGTGGCCGAGAGCGCATCTGATTGACATAAACCACAGGCTCTTATTTCAGTGTTGTTGATGTTCTGGTTATTTTGTTTCAGTCTACATTTTGTTAATTTTATGCAAAGCATACCGTTAAAGTAAACATCATTCAGCTGAACTGTGCCTTGTTCCATTCATGCAATAAACACATGTCCACTGCTGCGCTGTGGGCTAAGACTAATTTCAAGGGCAATGCAGACAAAATTACAATTTAAATACAGAAATGTATCATAATTTTTTAAAAATAAAGCTTCGTATTGTGATAAGGATACTTTCTAAGACCTTTATATCCTACAGTCATCTTACACTCTAAAAAAACAAGAATAACAATCGAAAACAGCAGTGAGGAATCGATTCTTGGAATCGAATTTCATCAATTCCAGAACCAGAAATCAGAATCGGACTCGATTCCAAAATTTTTGGAATCGAACAGCCTTAATTCAGTTATGACAAAGGGCACACATGGACAAATGACAATCGTTTTCCGACACGCGCTGTACACGGTAGACCGATCATAAAGGACTGCGCCATCTGCGAATCATTTAGAAATGAGGTAAAATTAAATCTATTTATGGAGAAAACTAAAGTGTTTTTTGACCTTGCATACATGTAAACCGGTTTTAGGAGACTCGTAAAACAATATTAGCAACCTTTAAAATGGCATAATAAGAGCACTTTAACTTTCTCATGCTCTCAACGCTTTCTCTGTGCCAGCCAAGTGGATGCATACAGTTAAATTGTGGTGAGGTGGGAACAGACAGAGGTGGTGAGAGCGCAGACAGAGTGAGCACATCGTTGGTCTTCAAGCTACCTTCAGCCCTGTTTTATTTTAAGTTCGTCTCTCTCAATAATTCATATGCTAGTCTGTCCCAAGAGTGCGCAGTAACACGTCCACAAGTCTCATAGCCCCTTTATCAGCTGCACCACACTGTTCATTCCACCCAGCCTCCATCCAGTTGACCACTATTTATTTATCTATACTGAGCTACACTGGCCACAGTGGCTGAAAACAGGGCTGGGCCTATATATCTTAATGTTTCCCCACTCAGCTTTTTGGTGATATTTATCAGATGACATTTCTTCACAATGTTGCTGTTCCTAAGTTTGTGGTTGGTAAGAGTTTTGTGTGTGATGTTTTTAAAAGATGTTATTTATGTTCACCAAGGTTGCAATACAGTGAGACAGTAATACTGTTAAATATTATTACAATTTAAAGCTACTGGTTTTATATTTAAAAATATTTTAAAATGTCTTTTATTCCTGTGATGGCAAAGCTGAATTTCTCCAGTCTGTTTCTAGTTAATAAATAAATACACAATATTTATGTGGTCAGAAGACTTGTTATATAAAGCATATTTCATATGGACTAAATTAAGAAAAAAAGTCATAAGCATTTGAAACGACATAAGGATGAAAAATTATGACAAAATGTGTTCATATTTGGATGAACTGTAACGTTTACAATATTTTAATAATGATTAAATACTAAAATAACAATAAATAATCATAATACTTATAAAAAATTATTTATACAAATATTTTTCACACAATATTATGTGGCTTCTGAAGACTGGTTATTTAAAGCACATGCCATATGGACTACATTAATAAAGTCATAAGAGTTTGGAATAATGACAGTTTTTTTTAAATTTTGGATGAACTATCTCTTACTATCTTTTTTAATGATGATTAATTTCCAAAGGAAAGCATTTGGGAACTAGAGTGTTTACCGAAATAAATACAAGTCAGAGAAAGTAGACCTTCCTTCTCCTTCATTATTGTGTCATCTTTTTTTTTTTTTTTTTTTGTATTCTCAGTTAGGAAAGTCGATTTAACTGGAAAAAGAAATATTTCTTATGTTCATCAAGGCTGCATATTTGATAAAAAAATAAATAATAAATAAACAATAGGATTGTAAAATATTAGTACAATTTAAAGCTACTGTTTTTATATTCTAATATATTTTAAAATGTAATTTATTTTTGTGATGGCAAAGCTGAATTTTTCTGAAATGATGATTAATTTCCAGAAGGAAAGCATTTTTTTTTTTTTTTTATTATTATTATTTAATAATATATATATATATATATATATATATATATATATATATATATATATATATATATATATATATATATATATATATATATGGTATTCTCAGTAAGAAAGTCAATATAACTGGAAAAAAATGATTTCTTATGTTCAATGTGAAATATTAGTACAATTTAAAGCTACTTATTATTATTATTATTATTATCATTATTTGTATTCTCATTTAGAAAAGTCGATATAACTAGGGGAAAAAATATATATATGTAAATTTCTTTTTTAAAATCTTTTTTAATGCTATAAATATTGATACTCTCATATTGAATTTAATGTATCATTGCCAAATGAAAGTGTTAATTAAAAAAAAATCCTTAATAAAAAAAAAATGTATAGTAGTTTCATTTAGAAAAACTGTGGAAAAGTATAAACACTGCAGTAGGATTTTCTTTTAAAACATACTTCAGTAATCTGACTTCGCAGCTACAGTGTATCTACAGTGTCATCTTTATCTTTATGTTTATATCTATATCTACATCTGTATCTGTATGTAGAGGCCAATATTTGCTTTGAAGAACCAACTCCCGCTAAATATTATTGTGGTAAGCCTATTAAATGTGCTAAGATTCACAGTGGTTTTCATTTTTGAAGGTGTATTTATATATGCATGAATCCATGAATGACCTAATATCAGAAGGCTAGCTAAGTGAATTTGATTCCACCTGGTAACAACAGACGGGACAGTCTTCAGACGGGAAGCCTAGACAATGTATATACTCCTTTATATTAATGTCTGTCCGCATAAGTGAGTAGGATTCTCTGAAGGCTCGCTAGTGCCCACTAATGTAGTACCACTGGATCACTTGGATCGTTTTGAAGGGTTCTTGGCATTTGAGTGAAGGAGAGACGGGTGTTTTTTTGGCTTGACTAATATAGATCATTCTATATTTCCTAGCTTGATATGGCTAGACTGTTTGATATTAAGTATGGTAGACGTATCAGTCGGCGAGGCTGCTTTACATCACCGATTTAAACTCTTACGAGGTTGTTTCTATAGTTAATTGGACAGAAATAGTCATTATGGTCATTTCTGAGTACTCTAAATTGTTTACAGCTGTTCTTTACCTTCTTACAGATAGGGAACACTACCTTTTCAGCTGTCCTTCAATATCAGACACTGCTGAATAGTTAAACTTAACCTAACTTTATTTGTGCACTGTAGTTACAGGCTAGACATGACAAGCAGAGGTGTCACTTTTTTTTCTGGAATCGGTGAGCTGAGCTCATAAAGGACCCGTCTGGAAAGCTTCCTGGAGAGTCCATGACTCAAATCAGTCCAGGACAATAGAAAAGCAGCGGGCCGCCACGGAGGGCGAAACCCGGATATTACTGCGCTTATCAACGAGGAAGAGCTCATCAGGGTTCATTTGTACTCTCAAAGAAACGGACACTAAAATCCCTATCAGCCAGGCTGAAAGGAGCGAGCTTTTCCTATTAATTCTGACAGAGGGAGCATATGCTTCATCTGAATCAGTATGCAGTTTTCAATCTGAAATCCATAACCTCCCATCTGAAGATGAAAGGAACAATGGCCCGCAGACAATCTGCCAGCTTTCGTGCAGGAGTTTGGCGGTGTGTGAATGAGTGAATAGGGATGAGATATTGTGTCAGGTCAGGCCTGTTATCAGTGTTTGATAGTGTTTTCTCTCACACAATGTGTGCACGCGTGTGTTTCTGTTTGCCTGTCGGCAAGAGGAAGCGTCACTTGCCATGTGGGCCGGGGGGTCAGATGAACGGAGGCAGGATGTAATTTGACGAAACCTAATACCTGCTAATGACAACAGGCAAAAATTCATTTTACTCTGGATCTTGTGATTTCAGTTATATCGAGTTTCCTAACTGAGAATGAAAATAAAAAAGTTATGAAGCAATAAAGGAGGAAAAAGGTCTAGTTTCTCTCACTTTTATTTATTACGATAAACGCCCGAGTTCCCAAATGGTTTCCTTTTGCAAATGAATCATCATTAAAAGGGATAGTTCATCCAAATATGAAAGTCTGTCATTTTTCATCATGTCGTTCCAACCACTTACGAATTTCTTTCTTAATTTAGTCCATGTGACATATGCTTTAAATAAGTTTTCTGAAGCCACATAATATTGTGAGAAACAGAAAGTATTTATTAATTATTTATAAGTATCATTATGATTATTTATTATTGTTATGTCAATGAGGAAATCATTATTAAATTGTATTAATTATTAAGCATCATTAAAAGGGATAGTTCATCCAAATATCACATTTTGTCATAAGTTTTCACCCTCAAGCCATCCTAGGTGTATATGACTTTCTGCTGTCAGATGAATACAGTCGGAGCTGTATCAAAAAATGTCCTGGCTCTTCCAGACTTTATAATGGTAGTGAATGGGTGTTGAGATTTTGAAGCCCAAAAACATGTCCATCCATCATAAAAAGTACTCCACACAGCTACAGGCACTTAATAAAGGCCTTCTGAAGCAAATTGATGAGTTTGTATGAGAAACATATAAAAATTTTAACACTGTAATCTCTAGCGTCCGCTATCTGTCGTACATTCATTCTCGAGTGAGTGGTGTTCCAACAGATGATGTAGGACATAGGTGTAGGATAAGCTCCAGTGAGAAGTGACGAACACGGAAACAGATTAGAGAGCAGAACAAAACATGAATTGGAATTACAAAATAAGGATTTATAAATAAAAATGTCTGAGGATTTCAATATAAACCAAGAGGAGACTGGTTGAGTGCAGTCAAATTCATGTTGAGATTAATGTTTTAAATATAAAATGAATATAGAAATATTAAATGATTTAAATAACCGAAAAGATACTTTAAAATGAAACTAAAACTGATTTAATTACTGAATCATTCATTCATTTGATTCATTCAGGAATAAAGCAAGTGATGTCTTTATGAGTCTTTATGAATGGGAAATTGAATCATTGACTCACGGATTCATTTGAAAACGCATGTTCATTCATAAACGAAACACCACTGTGTTTGAATGGAGATCTGCAGCGGCTCAGTTGTGACTTGTTTCAGACTATTTTTGACACCGAAATCAGGCAATAGTGTTATAGCCAGACAATGTGAGTCACTTAATATTAACTTCTTGTTTATTTAACTGTTGTATTAAATCAATATCTCATTTACAAACTCCCTTAAAAATCATTAAAAGCTGTCACTCATCTTAGTTCATCTTACAAAGTTCCATTATAATAAACAAAGCACAATGAATCTCTTATTTACACTCTCTCTACACTTTGTTTATGAAAGGATTCGTGAGATATGTCTGTGATACATTACTCAACGTTGCAAAAACATGTAGAAACCTTTGAAGCTCCCCTCAGCACAAACACAAATATCCTGATCGGGTCAGTCGCACTGGTGCTACTAAACATTTTTTCATAGTCGCACGCAGTAGTTTTCAGTCGCAAATGCGACTGTTTAAAATATGAATATTTTCTTATACAAACGCATCGATTTACTTCAGAAGGCCTTTATTAACCCCCCAAAGGCATGTGGAGAGCTTTTATGATGGATGGTGCACTTTATTGGATTTCAAAATCTCAACACCCATTCACTGCCATTATAAAGCTTTGAAGAGCCAGGACATTTTTTTATACAATTCTGATTGTATTCATTTGAAAGAAGAAAGTCATATACATCCAGGATGGCTTGAGGGTGAGTAAATCATGGAGTAATTTGCTTTTTTAGGTTACTATCCCTTTAATAAATACACTTTAAGTTTGCTTTTCCCCTAGATGGGTTCTGTAATCCGGATAAAGGACTACATACTGTTTAGGACATTGAATGATACTTTAAAACATTCGATCAGACCAAGTGGATGTGTATCTCCTGGTACCCGCTGAGCAGAGTATAAAATTAGAGTAGTTCTTTAGACTTCAGAAACGCAGCTTAGTTTGACTGTGGTCTCCCAGTGAGGGATGTGAGGTTTGGAGAGCAGGGGGTTGTTTGTATTTCTTCATGTCAGATATTTCACGCACAGAAGAGCTCAGAAGGAGGTTTCAGGGTGGTGTGGTTGCAGAAGGCTGGGCTGCAGTTTTATAGACCTTTATTTAACTGCTGCTCAGTTTATCCTGTAAATGGCACGGAGCGGGACGTAGTCTCGGCGATCCTCCGTCTAATGTCTACAAAAACTAACATGGCTTTAGGGATGTGCAAAACTACATGCATCTGTCTCTGTGTGTACTGTAGATGGCTGTAGTGACATCCTGTTTACCACGCGGCTAAGGCGCATTATGTTGTTAGCATCATAATTTTAAAGCACTCGCATTCAAATATAAAAACCTGAAGAGGACTACATTTCTGTGTGGTTTGCATTTTGCGCTAGTTGCCGAAGACTGAGTGTCACGACATATTATGTGCATGTTTACTTTGGTACGAAAGCATCTGGTGGGGAGATAGATGTAAATGTGAATGTAGAGAGAGAAAGAGAGCGGTCTCCAGACAGCAGGCGCAGGGCTGTAGCACCTGCCGCAGCAACGTGAGTCCCAGCCTGCAGCGTTAAATATTTACTGCTCATCCTCACACATGACAACACAGATCACAGAGCGAGCTCCCATCACTCCCTCCGCATCCCTCACTCCTGAATCAGCCCTATCTTCGCTCTTCTTTTATCACTCCTTTTCTCTAGTAAGCTGTTTTCTTCACCTTGCCGTTTTTTGTTTCTGATCACTGTGCTCTTGGTTTGTCTCTCTCTCCCTCTGCTTTCTAGTGTAAGGTAAACAGTAAAAAAACAACAACAACCGTGAATTGCCGCCCGGTCTTTTGACTGAAACAATTTACGTTTTTCTTTGCTTTGACTTCAACTATGTCAGTTGTAAATTGCATCAACCCTGACTACAGTTTTATTTGTTTGTTTGTTTGAAGAAGACATTAACGTAATAGATAAATAATTATTATATATTATATTTTTGGACTGTTAAAATTTATTTGCATTGTGACTTTTTTTTTTCTCCATGGGAGTCCCATATATTTTCCTTATAAATTATCCTAACAATTTCTTAGAAGTATTGTTATTTCAATTTTTGATAATAAGAATAAATTATAATTAATTATAATAATTATAAATAATTATAATAAATCTAAACCTCCTCCTCCTTCTCTTTCTCCACCTTCTCTTTCTTCTTCTCCTCCTCCTCCTTATTATTCTACTCCTCCTTTTTCTCCTCCTCCTTCTTCATCTTTTCCTCCTTCTTCTCCTCTTTCTCCACCTTCTCTTTCTTCTTCTCCTCCTCCTGATTATTCTACTCCTCCTTCTTCATCTTTTCCTCCTTCTTCTCCTCTTTCTTTCTTCTTCTCCTCCTTATTCTTTTATTCCTCCTTCTTCTCCTCCTTCTTCATCTTCTTCTCCTTCTCCTTCTACTTCTTATTTTTCTTTTCCTCCTTCTCCCTCTTCTTCTCCTTCTTTTTCTTCTCCTCCTCCTTTTCTCCTCCTTTTTCACCTCCTCTTCCTCCTTCTTCTTCTCCCCTTTCTCCTCTTTTTTTCTGGTTCTTCTTCTCCTCCTCCTCCTCCTCCTCTTTCCTCTGGTTCTTCTTCTCCTCCTCCTTCTCCTCCTTCTCCTTTGTCTTCTCCTCCTCCTCCTTCTCCTTTTCCATCTTCTTCTCTTCCTTCTTCTGGTACTTCTTCTCCTCCTTTTCTCTTTCATCTTCTCCTCCTCCTCCTCCTCCTTATTCCTTTTCTTCTCCTCTTCCTTCTCATCCTCCCCCCTTCTTCTTCTCCTCCTCCTTCTTCTCCTTTGTCTTCTCCCCCTCCTCCTCCTCCTCCTCCTTCTTCTCCTTCCCCATCTTCTTCTTCTCCTCCTTCTTCTGGTTCTTCTTCTCCTCCTTTTCTCTTTCATCTTCTCCTCCTCTTCCTCCTTATTCCTTTTCTTCTCCTCTTCCTTCTCATCCTCCCCCCTTCTTCTCCTTTTTCTTCTTCTTCCTTTTTCTCATCCCCCTTTTTCTTCTTCTCCTCCTTCTTCTGGTTCTTCTTCCTTTCCCTCTCATTCTTCTTCTCCTCCTTCTTCTCTTTCGTCATCTCCTCCTCCTTCTTCTCTTTCATCTTCTTCTCCTCCTCTTCCTCCTCATTCTTCTTCTCCTCCTCCTTATTCCTCTTCTTCTCCTCTTCCTTCTCCTCCTCCCCCCTTCTTCTTTTCCTCCTCCTTCTCCTTCTCCTTCTTCTTCTTCTTCTTCTTCTTCTTCTTCTGCTCTTCCTCCTTATTCCTCTTCTTCTTCTCCTTTTCCTCCTCTTCCTTTTTCTCATCCCCCTTCTTCTCCTCCTTCTTCTGGTTCTTCTTCCTTTCCTTTTTCTTCTCCTCCTCCTCCTCCTCCTTTTTCTTCTCCTCCTCTTCTTTCTCCTCCTCCCCCTCCTTCTTCTCCTCGCCCTTCTTCTCCTTCTTCTGGTTCTTCTTCTCCTCCTTTTCTCCTTCATCTTCTTCTCCACCTTCTTATTCTTCTTCTTCTCCTCTTCCTCCCCTCTTCTTCTTCTCCTCCTCCTTCTTCTTCTCCTCCTCTTCCTTCTCCTCCTCCCCCTCCTTCTTCTCCTCGCCCTTCTTCTGGTTCTTCTTCTCCTCCTTCTTCTGGTTCTTCTCCTCCTCCTCTTTTTCCATGGGAGTCACATATATTTTCTCACAAATTATCATAACAATTTCTTAGAAGTATTGTTATTTCAATTATTTTCTCCTCCTCCTCCTCCTCCTCCTCCTCTTTCTTCTGGTTCTTCTCCTTCTTCATCTTCTCTTCCTCCTCATTCTTCTTCTTCTATTTCTTATCCCTCCTTTCCTCCTCCTCCTCCTTCTTCTACTTCTCCTCCTCCTTCTTTCTCTCCTCCTTCTTCTTCTTTTTTTCTCCCCCTTGTCCTTCTCCTCCTCCTCCTTTTTCTCCATCTCTTTTTTAATGAATTAACAGATCAAGTTACTGATATTTTGTTGAATTTATTGTTTGTTAGTGTGTGTTTGTTTGTTGAAATCCAGGAAATAAATTAAGTTTTGCTTTTGTTCAGGTAGGTCAGCTTTTTGTAGAGCCTGAGGAAAACCTGTAATTACAGAGGTAAAATCTTTGCAGTAGTTTCCATTGTCAGCATGCAAAAATGTGTACTGTTCCTCCTTAAATGCTTCTAGTATGCTTAGGACGTTACATAGCTGAACCAGCACATGCTACCGTTCAGTACACAAACTCGTCCTCTCCCTCATTTCTTTAGGCTCTGTTCCTAAACACATGCTGCGTCCAGCTATACTCACATAAGCAGAAATGCAGCTGGGATCGATTTAGGTTTTGTTGTGTGTTTGTGTGATTATAGTGTCTGTAGGCATGCATGAAATTAGTGAGTGATTAGTGTGGCTCACTGCTGAGTATCTGGAGCGAAGCTTTACTGGGAGAGCAGTAAGGCTGAGACGCCCAGCTGGGATTTACCTCACTCTGTCCTTTTTCTGTTTCTCTAGAGCTTTTTCCCCATATCTTCCATATTTCTCTCTTTCTGTCTTTTAAGTGTTGTCCCATCTCCTTTCAAACAGTTGGATGATCCTTCGCTTTTTCCAGCACTCTTTGCAGGGAGCATTCGGGAAATAGACAAATGAAACAGCAGGCCTCACTCCAAGTTTTTTTTTTTTTTTTTTTTCTTTTTTTTTTTTTCTTCCTAACCCATTTAGCATTCACATCAACATTTACGGGTAGTTTGGTGGATGGGAATGTCTTCAGAGATGGTTTGTGTGTGTGTGTGTATGTGTTTGCCTCCTGCTGTGGCTGTCTGTCAGACTCTGACCCTGACCCCTCCAGAGCTCCTGCACTAATATTTATTTAATTTCAAATGGCCAGCACAATGCCGAGAGGTCAGAGAGGAATAACAATCACAAACTGCCAGACGGAGACCAAAGCTTGCGCCCTGACTTCCTGTCTATCTATCCGTCTACATATCTGAAGATATCTGTCTTTTTTCTTTTTTTTTTTCTTCTTTTTTTTTCTAGACTTATTGCTTATCTGTTTGACTGACTTAAGACTGGGCAGCAGGTCTCTTTTTTTTTGTATCAGTGAAACTGTTTTAGACTTTCAGATTTTATAACACACACACACACGCGCACACACATGATTAGCATTGTAAATATGCTTATACACTCTAAAAAAATACAAACCAGCGCTGGGTGAAATATGGACAAACCCAGCGAATGGGTTGTTTTGACCCTGCAGTTGGGTTAAGTGTTTAACCTAACCTTCTAGGTACTTTTATTTAACTCAACTTTTGTTAAAAAATTTGTATATGCTTGCTTAAAATGATTCCAAAATAAGTTGTAAATTAAAAATCAGACACATAATTACCAGAAGCATCAACAATAATCAAAAGGTGAACATTTATTAATAAGCAATTAAAAAATATATATTATTTAATTATTATTTATTCAACTTATTAATAAGTGTTCATTTATTGAGCATATTAATAAATGATAATTTCTATTTTAAGCAAGAAATATTGCCATTTTTAAGCAATATTTGAGTTATTTAGAGTGTATAGTGCATAACTGTAATCATTTCCAGTGACTCTGATGTGTAGTACTAAAATGCTTTCTAGTTTTAATAAACCAAAACTATTATTTAACTGAATCAACCTGAATATGTTAAGTAGATACTGTTTTTTCCTTTTTTTAAATTAATTTATTTATTTTTTATCACAAAGAAATGGCTCATATTTAACCCTTAAAAATAAAACAATAAAAAATATTAAATTAAAAATAAAATAAAATAAAATATGTTTTTGGACATTTTGGCATTATGACATTATTTTCATGGCAGCTAAAAACACTTTCCTTCCAAATTATCATTACAAATTAGAATTATTTAGTAAAATTATTGTCATAATTGAATTTGTGAGAATAAGATGTTTCCAAAATTCAGTAGGTTATTGAGAATTAGTGGATGGATTTAATATTATATTAACTATTATAATATATATATATATATATATATATATATATACACATATATATATATTAATGTCATCATTGCGAAAGATCTTAATCCTAAAATCTTGATTTTGGGCTGAAATTTGACATTTATTCAAATAACATACAATAATACTGTAATAAGAAAATTATTCCGCAAAATCGATGAAACTAATTATGAGTTAATCATGAAATTAATCTAGAATAACTCATGAAAAATATAATTTTTCTAAATACATGTTAAATATATATATAATATTTTTACTTATCCATATACACACATCATATCCCTTGTAGACATTATAAAAAAAAATGTTCAAATAAAAATAATAATTGAATTAGCCTAATGCTAAAATATAATTATTCTGTAATAAGAAAATGCTACAGCAAAATCAATAAAACTAGAATTAATCACGAAATTAAACTAAAACGACCCTAAAAAAATAGCATGTTTCTAAATACGCATGTTCTACAACAGTTTGTACCTTAGTGCAACAAGTCAAAGCAGCAATGCTTCATCCCACACACTGCTGTCCCAGTGATTGATAGGAAATGAAGTTTTGTGGTGGAATCGCCTAAATCAGCGAGCCAGGAGAAACATGCTGTTCCCCTTCACTGATCTAAATAATTGGAAAGGGTTTGCTCAGTTTTGGAAAGGTGCTCTGCTAACATGGGGCCAAACGGGCTCACTTTTATTTTTATTTTTTTTACATGCGTGCCTGTGCATCCAATATCCTTGTGTGCATGTTTGTTTGTTCATGTGTGAGAGTGTGAAGACTCGTGCATGTTTTGTCCATTACAAACACGGGTGTCACAAAGCTTGGCCCGGGACGTCTGGGATATTTCTATTCACCCCCTGCTCGCAGACACTCGGTTTGGACATCTATTCGAAATCTGTCTCTTTATATATAGAAAACTTCTTTTTCAAGAATATTTTTTGTATAATTATAACATTTTTATAAATGTATTATAGTGTTTTTATTATATATTAAAACACTGTCTAACATAACTACATACCAAATGTTAGTTCAAATGAGTTGAATAGCATAAATTACTTCCATACATGCTGTAAAAGTGTGCAATCACTTCACTTCTGTTTTAGGTTTTTGCACCTCAAACTGCAGCTGTTATTTTTCCCTTTAATCTTTCTTTTACCAGCAATCTTTCCATTGACAGAGATAATTATTCAGTGACCCGTTTAGCTCAGAAAACAGCAGCCGACGAGATAAATGCATTTTGTTGAGGCAACTCCCGGGTGAATAGCTGCCCCGTGCATGATTGTGGGCCGGCTGTAGCTATTACAGAGAAAAGCCCTTAGTTCAGCTCATCTGGAGCTCTGCGTAGCCTGGAATAGCGACATGTTGATTTTCTATTGATGCACTGCAGCGCTCAGGCTTAGCATGAAGAGGAGAGAGAAGAGTTTAAAGATGATTTTCAGAGAGTCTGTCCTCCCTCGAATGACACAAAATCAATATCGTAGAGCGGCCCGGCCCGGCCCACTGCCCATCAGGTGAATGAAAATGGTGAGAGAGGAAGAATCTCTTGGGTTTTTGTGAGGCCGTCAGCAGAGTTTCATGTTGAATTATGCTCCTCTCCCTCCAAGTATCCTGTTTAGTGTATTTTAGTGCTATTTTACTATCAGCAGTACCTGACGTTTTTTTTTTTTTTTTTTTTTTTTCTCGGATCAAAGTGATATAAAAACACACATATGCTCAATGTACATTCACACAACTTCATTTTACAAATTAAGGATATGAGAAGCCCGTGACACGCTTGAAATAAGTGATATAAGCAGAAAAACAGATGATAAAAAAATGACAAACAGCTGATGCCTTACAAATCATACTTAGAAGCATTTAGCTAAATAATTACTAATTATTCTTTTTCATAATACCTTATAAAATGTATTGTTAAGGGGTATGATTGTGTGTGTATCTATAAAATGTGAAGTTTTTATTAAGGAATTATGAATATTTATGTTTATTTATTTATTTACATTTATAATATTTTATGTTTTATTGACACACATGAAAAAGTAATATAAACCAGGATAACATATATAAATTCTATATTAACATTTATTATAAATATTTTATAAATATTTTTTTAATTTTTGTTAATTTAAGTTTTAAGTTAATTAAAATATTTTTATTAATTAAGTTAATTACGTTTTACTATGTTTTTATTAATATAATACTAATAATACTAATACTAATAATATTTTTATTTATATTTATATTTGAGTTGACCCTGGGACACATGAAGCAGGATAACATATATAAATTATATATTCATGTATTTATAAAAATTATTTAACATTTTAAAAACTTAATATTTTAAAGTTTTAAGTTAATTAAATTAGTTAATTCAAAAGTTAATTAAGTTTTATTACATTTTTATTAATATAATACTACTACTACTAATAATAATTTTTTTGTTAATTATATTTATATTTATATTTATATTTATGTTTGGGTTGACCCTGACACACATTAAAAAAAAACATACGTTTTTAACGTTTTAAAAAAATTAATTTTTACATTTTTAATTTTAATTTTAAGGTAATAAAATTATTTTTTTATGAATTAAGTTAATTAAGTGTTATTACGTTTTTGTTAATATAATACTAATACTACTACTACTGCTACTAATAATAATATTTTTTGTTATTTATATTTATATTTGAGTTGACCCTGACAAACATGAAAAACCAATATAAAGCAGGATAACAAATATAAATTATATATTAATGTATTTATTTAAAATTATTTAACATTTTAAAAACTTACATTTTTATTAACTGAAGTTAAGTTAATCAAATTTTACAAGATTACATTAAAATAATTAAGTTAAAAATGTATAAAAGTTTTAAGTTTTTATTTATTAACTTAAGTTTAATTATGTTTGTTATTTAGATTTAGATTTATAAGTTGACCCTGACACACATGAAAAAGTAAGATAAAGCAGCATAACATAAAAATGCACATAAAGCTGATGCATTAGATATCATACTTGTAAGCATTTAGCTAATTAAATTATTCATTATTAATTTTCATAATGCATTATGAAAATGGATATGATATGTGTATATGTGTGTGCATCTCTAAGTTGTGATTATTTATTAATTTAAAAATATTTAACATATAAAAAACTATTATTAGTAGTAGTAGTAATAGTAGTAGTAGTATTAATAGTAATAAAAAAAAAATTATCAAATTTATATTTATATTTGTAGTTACATTTAGACCAAATGTGTGTATCTATTAGGTGCCATTATAAGTAAAAAAAAAAAAAAAAAAAACGTTTATTTCTTTATTTATTTAAAATATGTAACATTTAAAAAACTATTATCAGTAATAATAGACGTAGTAGCAGTAGTACTAAACAATTTTACAAAATGATTTATAAATTTCATTTTTATATTTGTGGTTATATTTAGACCACTTATGTGTGTGTGTGTGTGTGTGGGCCCCTCATCTGAGGTTAGATGAGTCATGGTGTCTGAGCTGTCCCCTTCACAGCTGATTGGCAGCCTGCCGTCTGTCTCTCTCTCCCTCCGAGAGAAGCCGAAGGACTGAGGAGGAGAGAGAGGGAGGAGAAGCGGCACGGGGATTTGGTTTGCTTCAGTGCTTATTAGGATTTAGCCCTGATTTGGGCTCTTACGGGGAAAGAAGGCACTCAGGTTGCATTTAGCCAAGCTGTGAATGTCTCCATTTGGCCCCCAGAGCTTTAGCTCAGTGCTTGCTAACCGGGCAAAACATTTCAGGTCACAGTTTTCTTTTATGTAACCCCTGAGGAGAGCTTATAACCCTGGCGAGGTAACAGCTGTAGACAATATACAGCTCGGAAGTTTCCAGAAGGCACAATAAGAGCTGGTTAGAGCCAGAGTGATTTTAGAAATTAATTGAGAGCGTGACTAGGGATGCATGCTGTTAAATGAAGGAGGAAGAGTTCGCACCCAACCTGGAACCATTACCCAACCGGGAATCCTTTTATATGAAAAATAGGAGGAAAAATGCTTTCTAAAACCCTTTCGAGACAGCTATTATATTTTATTTTATTATTTAATTTTATTTTTTATTCATTTATTTTATTTTTTATTCATTTTATTTTATTTTATAATTCACAAAGCATCAAAATCATAGCCAAATGGAACATATTCGATGTTTAAAATATAGCTGTTTGGAGCAGGATAGACCAAAGAGATTTAAAAATTATGTGATTAAATGTATTTTTACTTGGTTAGAGAGAGGTTTTATCATTTTGCTACAGGTTTAGAGATGGGGTTCTTATATTAGAGCAGATTTATCTATTTTCTGGAATTTACACAGTCCATTCCAATGCATTGTAGTAGTGTCGGTTCTGTTTCAGCATTCTCTCAGTAAAGAACGACAGCAGGTGGGCAGTTTGGCAGATGTGTCTAGATCTCTCTGGCCTCCAGGACATGAGTAGACAAGACCTGAACATTTCATCAACTCATAACGACTTTTTGATATCATGCTCTCAGTCACTGGCTCCTTGTATTCTTTCTCTCTGTCCCTTTTAGATGATGTATGTATTTTACAATGCCTTAAAACGTTCAGTCAGAATTCAGAAGCACAGCTGTTTTATTAATCCCTATTAAAGGGCCAGTTCACCCAAAAAATGAAAATTCTTTCATAATTTACTCACTCTCATTTTGTGCCACACCTGTATTACTTTCCTTCTTCTTGTGCGAAATCAAAGCACTTTTACAAAAGACATTTTACTAAATATCATATTTTGTGTGTACATGATTACGTAATTTTTCTTTTGGCTTGAATTATCCCTTTAACATTCTAAGATGCAAAATCTGTTACTGGGGCGGGACCCTTTCAAAAGGTACTAATATGTACATTTAGTGACTAGTGTGTAGGGCTGAAAAAAAAAAAAAAAGATTTCTCAATTTTAATTGATTCTCATTTTTCCGAAACAGTATTGATTCTTAAATTCCAAGAATCTAATTAAGTCTAGTCTGTTTTCAGTTAAAAAATTGAACATTAGAACACCTCCCATCCTATAAATTGTAATAAGCTTTGTGTTTTGTTACTTTTGAAATAAAACAAAGTCTCAAATTTCAAATTCTGTCCGTTTTATTACAGTATTCAAACAATAAATGCCGTTTTGGTGCTGTTTAATGTGGAGTGACAGATCGCTGTAGTCCCTCAGTTCAAGAGAAGCGGCATGTGAACTGATTGTCTCCTCCGTTTTAATGCCAGTTTCAGCACAAAATAAATATGAACAAACATTCAAATGTATGTTAAAAAAAGTACAACTTACCGCAGTCCGTATCCTAATGTAATCACTCATTTAGTGTTTCAAACACGGAGAGATGTCAGTATAACAGCTTGTAAACGATGTCACGTAACATCATTTACCTCATGAAAAAAACATATTCGATGAGCATAAACTCGTTAGTCAGCTAGTAAAATTAACTCTAGAGAAGAGCAATTTGCTAAATAACATTAACATTTTCATTATAATTTATACTGTTCTTCAGAGTTTATGTTTGAATAAATTTGTTTTTATGACAGCCACAATTTAAATGTTTTATTTAAAAAAAAAAACAAACAATAGAAATATAATTATGTAATTGTAATTTTATTCTTATTAAAATTTCATGAAATTTAATTTAAGTGTTTGTATAAACTTAGAAAAATTACCCCGTTCAAAAGTTTACATCTCTTTGATTCTGTGTTGTTAAATGAATGATCCACAGCTGTGTTTTTTGTTTAGTGATAGTTGTTCATGAGTCCCATTTTGGTCCTGAACAGTTAAACTGCCTGCTGTTCTTCAGAAAAAATCCTTCAGGTCCCAAAAATTCTTTGGTTTTCTAGCATTTTTGTGTATTTGAACCCTTTCCAACAAAGACTATGATTTTGAGATCCATCTTTTCACACTGAGGACAACTGAGGGACTCATATGCAACTATTACAGAAAGTTCAGACACTCACTGATGCTTCAGAAAGAAAAACAATTCATTAAGATCTGGGGGGGGTGAAAACTTTTGAAAAGAATGGAGAAGTGTACATTTTTCTTATTTTGCCTAACTATAATATTTTTTTTTTCATTTAGTACTGCCCTTCAGAGGCAACAGAAGATGTTTCCTAGAAGACAAAATAAGTTAAATTTGCCCTGATCTTCAAATTCAAATTCAAAATCAAATTCCAAAAGTTTTCACCCCTGGCTCTTAATGCGTCGTGGGAATTTGTGGGACCTGAAGGATTGTTCTGAAGAACAGCAGGCAGTTTAGCTGTTCAGGACAAACAAGGGACTTATGAACAACTATCACTAAACAAAAAACAAAGCTGTGGATCATTCAGGTAACAACACACAGTATTAAGAATCAAGGGGATGTAAACTTTTGACTGGAGTCATTTTTATAAATTCAACCATTTTCTCTTGTGGACTATATGTAAACATCTTTCATGTGAAATATCTTATTCAGGCCAGTACTAAATAAACAATAGCATGCATTTTGTATGATCCCTCTTATTTTGATAAAATAATTAACATTTTGAAGATTCTGAAAGGGGGATGTAATCTTTTGACCGGTAACAGATATGTTTCTGAATTCTGATTGAATGAGCAAAGTTTGAAGGCTCTGAAAATAGATGTATGCGCATTAATGTTGGCACGTTTCCTGAATTTGGTTTTTGGTTTGACAGATTTGTAATGATGCTTTTAGTTTCTGTGAAAAATGTCATCTTTCCGTGGCCTAACACATAGCACCCTAAAAGCGTGGTTTGTGAACTGCTAATTGTGTTTGTTCTAGGTTATTAGATTCTATGTTCCTGCACAGGAAGTGTAGCTAATTATGTCGTCGTTACAGCGGTCCAGCACACGCACGGCATTGTTCCGAAACGTTAACGGCACATCTGTCATAGGCATCAAAATCCGAGAGGAAAACAAAGAGCTTGGGTTTTACATCTCACTCCCCTACGCCACCCTCATTCCTGCAGAGATATCCGTCTGCTCCTTTGTCTGCCAGATACACTCTACTCTCTCATGACAAATGAGGCCTGTCATTGTTTAGAGCCCTTCAGGAACAGCTCCTTATGTCAATGTCCAACTCTAATACGTTCGGGGAATGGTTTTATGAAATCATAAACAGTAAATGGAGATACAGGTAGGGGCCCTGCAGTGAAGGCAACAGCCAGCGAATGACAAAAAGAGTTCCTGGAAATCTAACACTAGGCATTGAAATTGAATCCCTTTATCTCGCCGACGTTTATTAGAGGCAGGAACAATCGTCTGCCGTGTTTTTCATATCCTGAGATTTGAATGTGATTTGCGCCGAGCCCGGCTGATACAGTCCAGTTGTTTCTTCTTAAATAACATTAGCACCTGTGTCGCATTGCCTTGTGAAAGATATCAGCGAATAAGCCGTCATTTCATCAGAGCTTTGAGGTTATGTGCTCAAGTGCATTTCGCACCCTGATCAGATAGCTGTAATGGCCTCACCCGCGCGTCCTATTGCAAAATGTGGAGGAAGTTGTGAGGAAGTGCTTGTGTTTGCGTGCTGGATGTCCTCGACCCCTACGGTGGCCCCTCAGGCTTTAAGACAAGTCAAATCCTATTATCTCCCACCCTGTGTCTATTGATGCTTTCCGTATTGAAGTTCAATAGAGAGGCCGTGCGTAATCCCATAGAAACATTCTGCTTAAGGGAGGGGATTATTAAATGAAAGTTATCTTAAAATGACATTGCCCTGACGACCACAGGGTCCAATCACATGTCTCTCTCCAGGCCATGGGGAGAAATTCAGAGTGGCATACTGGCTTTTTTTTAAAATAATTAGTATGCAGTGTGTATGCTGTGCACAATTTATAAATGCACGTAATGGATGGATGACCTACAACATTTGCCAGACTGTGCAGCATACAGCCAAAGCACACTATACGAGATTCTGTTTCCCAAAATGCAATGTTCCAGTCAAAATTCCAGTGTGATTAATGAACCTCAAGCAATATCAATGTGATTTTAACATGGTCTTTAACATGTTATTATCTTGTCTTATTGTGGATACATCTTATTCCAATACTTAATTTTAGCAGAAAATTGGATTAATGTTGGACTGAATTAATTGGACGACACTCAAATTAAATTTCAGGGTTTCCACAGTTATGCAAGACCTGTAAATATTTCTATTACAATATTAGGGAAATGTTCCAAAATTGTAATTTTGGATACATACACATACTTAAAAAAAAAAAAAAAAAGTATTATTATTATTATGCATTTTATATCTCTACAAAATTGTTATTTTTCCGTATCCACACTGTAAATATCATCATGGTAATACACAACACTAACCTAATGGAAATAAACATTAATTTAACAACATTAGCTGTAACATGCAACCCTAATAAACATAACTGACAAGGAAAAAAAAACAAAAAAAACTGTATTTTGCAATGAAATTACATGAAATGTCCATAAGAGTATTTCACCATATATAGCAGGGGAACTTACCATTAACCAATTATTATTATTATTATTATTTTTTATTTATTTATTTATTTTTTTTTAACAGTGTATTGTAATCATGATCAACTGGAACAGTTTTATTGTTCAAAATTCATTGTTTATTGTTCAAAGTGACGGCATACTTCAGTATACTTAATACTGTGTAATATTTTACTATTTAAAAAAAAAAAAGTTAACTGTATACAGTCAATTATGCAGTATTTACTATGTATTTGGGATTTTATTATTTTTATACTATATTATAATATGTACTAAATTATATATAATTATACTGTTATCGTAACACATTATACTAAGATATAAAAAATATAAGCTAAATTATGAATAAATACTATAGTAGTATATAAATGTTTATTCATTTTATTGTTATTTTTTTTAACAATTTTCAGTTTTTATTGTAATTTTGTGTAATTGTTTTTGTTTTATGCTTTTGTATTAGTTTTTATGTATATTTGTAATATTTCTATTCAACTTTTATTTTATTTTATTTAATTTTTTTTCAACTTTTGATTTTAACTTATTTGATCTCAGTTGCCAAAGCAACATTTCTAAATTTTAAGTTTAGTTTTTCATCTGCTTTCTGGGCTGAAAATTCTGGATGCACTTGGCTGAAAACCAATACTAAAAATTAAAATGCTTTGTAATATTATTTATTATTTTATTAAGTCACATAAAGTAATTTTGTAGGATATTTAAAAAAAAAAAACACAAGCCAATAAAATAACCCCACTTTTGTTGAACATAACACAATAAAATTGGACAGAAAATATATTACTATTAAATATCAATATATTATATATCAATACAACAGAATCAGATGGAACTTTTTTGATCATTTTTTCTTTCAAATTTTGTGTTATGTTCAATAAAAGTGTGGTTATTTTATTGGCTTTTTGTTTTTTAATTCAGTGTCATAAATTGAGTTAAATTATCTTACAAAATTACTTTATACGATTTAATAAAATAATAAATAGTTATTACAAAGCATTTTCAGTTTCCGTTTTAATTTTAGTTCAACTCTAATCATTTTCAGTTTTAGTTGACAACAAACGCTGTAAGCATGCCTGTTACTCTACATCCTAGTAAATAGAAACAAAATAGTGTCAAAGATATTTCAAGTACAGCAGATTTCAGATGTGACTTTTCGATTACATTGAATTTGTCATTTCCAGTGTGGGTGTGTTTAAAGCAAGCCTTATCTTAAGACCTATCAAGAGTGTCTTCTTCCATTTTCCTTCCCTGTGTGTTTGTGGGCAATCAGATGGACCCTCACCCTCCACCATGAGTGTGATGGGCACATCCTGATCTCCCATGTCCAGATATCATATGATGCAGTAACACCAGCTCTTAGAGCTCCGTCTGTGAGTCTCCACACAGCCTTATCACACACAGACCAGGAAGCAACTCACTGCTGGTGATTACCTACCTTTTGTGTGTGTGTGTGTGTGTGTGTGCTCCAGTAATGATGTCATCCTCCAGGATGTAATTCACAGTTATCTAGGAGTGTGTGATTTCTATTTCTCTGCCTGAGGTAGCGAGAGACACCAAGACACCTCCGCTAGTATATTCTCTCTCTCGCACACACACTTGTTTAGCCCGGGGACTAGGTATTGCTCTCTCAGGATGTGATTGTATTTCATATGAATTTCACACTTGTTGGGGGAAAAAACCCTAGCATATCCTAGACCGTTGTGGAAAGAGTTTGATTGACACGTTCACATTCTACAGCAGTTTTAGGCCCATTTGCTCAACTAGCTGGAGTTTTTGCTGGAGTTTTTTTCTTGTGTGTTTACCTTTCAGCAGCAATTCACTTGTTATTGAAAAACAGTGAATTAGAGGCTACGTCCATTTGAAACAGGGTACATGTCATACATTGTTAATCTCGTGAGAGCTTAGTGTTTAGGTGAATGCAAAGGCCAAAAAAGAAAAATGCCTGCTCTTGTCTTCGCCATTAAAAATAACATTGTTTTTATTGATGCTGATGCAAGGTAGCTTTTGCGAACGGCATTATTGAGGAGGCGTGGGTCGCGCTCAGCACCAGAGCACTGTTTACTTACTGTCATTCCTTTAAAAAGACAAACGCCGACTGATGCATTATGTATGAGCACGACGACGGCTGTGGGCTTGGTAATTTTCTGTCTTGCGAATTTGTTCTCTAGCCGAACAAAGGCCAGTAATTGAAAAATGCACACCTCTGCTTTGACGTCTGATTGGATAAAGAGGGATGTTGTTGAAATCCGTTCTGCCTGTTTACTGCTGTGATAGCCAATTAGCACGGGGAAAATTTGTTTAGATTATAATCAGTGATACATCGATGCGATGTGACAGCATTGCAGTCGGCTAACCCGAACGGGTCATACTTCATCAGCGGCGTACGTTGGCTTGTCGGGTCCCGTTTGACTTCTATATAAGAGATGGAAGAAGTGAATCAGGGTATGCAGATGAAAAGTGAACTCATAAATGAAGAATTATTCATTTTGGAATTGATTACTCACTTGACTGTTGACTATGATATCAGTACTGCTGAGATCAGACTTTTCTTGTGCATTAAACGCATATACTTAACATAAATCTTGCTTTATTTCTTTTCAAGCTCTTGTATTTTCTCTCTCGTTTTTCCTTTTTTCTCCCCACGCATTATTATAACGTGGCGCGTAATTATAGAACATCATAAAATGCTTTCGCCATAAAATATTTGAGCAATGGCGTAATCAAATTCCACGGATGACCGCTACACGGTAAATTAAAATGGCGATTAACTTTGTCTCATAAACAACGTTGTCTCGCGAGCGGATCGTTTTCATCAGCTCTCGCCTCCCCGAAGCGGTGCGTTTTCCCTTTTCTTATGTTCAGGATTCATATCTAAAAGCTATTGATTGCCATAAACAAAGAGCTGGAGTCAGATGGGTATGAATTTTTAATGGGGCAAACCTCCTGGAGATATCTGAGATGTAGATTTCTGTAGCGTTCGCTTCCCCTTGTCTTTTGATTTACTATCGGAGTGAGAGCGCATGCTGTCGGGAGGAGCGGACGCAGCGCTTTACGTTTTCTCAGACGTACCGCTGCACTCGGAGAGCTGAAGTATTGAAAAATCTCTCTGTTGTGATGTATGAAGTTTGGGCTGTCTTATACAAAAAGCATAGACGTCCCAAGTGTACTACTTCCATTCCTCAAATGTTTTTAAGGCAGTGAGTTGTCCATAATCATGGATTTAATGCATGCATCTCAAGTCGTGCGAATTGAACTTTAAATCGTCATTAAAGGGTTAATACAAGTATTTCCAAACTGTGACTTATTTCACTGCAATGATGTGAGAAGCATTGCTGTGCCTCATCATTAGATTCAGGCAGTGGTTCTGGTTCTCTCTGGTATCGCAGTTTGGATGTAAGTTTGGTTGTTTCTCAATGCAAGACTGCTGTGAGTGTGGACTACACTGAGATGTTCAGCCTCTTTTGGGATCTTTTCTTGACCTCTGGCCCACTAGATACGCACACACTTTCACTTTCTTACATTTCCAAAAAGAAAACAGTGGCACAAAGAAATCACCCTCCGAAAGCTATCTTTACTTAAGTCCAAACGTGTATTACAATTCAGTTCTATAGGCATGTTCTCAAAAATGAATTTTAAGCAGCATGCTAAGATCCTCACTAAGCAGTGAGATTTTATTTATCCCCATGCTTTATTTATAAATATACTATTTATTTATATTATAAATAAATAAAATCTAACTGCTTAGAATGGAAATGGAAAATGATTCCATTTATATATTTTTAAATAAATGTTATAAATCCAGTCACTGCAGGTAAAAATCTTAAAGTTGAAAATAAGTGTTCCAAAGTAATGTCCATATGACAATAATATATAGCTATAATATAATACATGTCATGTAGTTAGTTAACATCATGTATTTAGTTAAGCAGACACAACAAACAAGGTATAAAAAGGATAATATTTGCCAGTTTTGTATGCTGACCCAAAGTTAGTTAAGATGATTTATTAATTCATTGAGCTGGGGGGGTGAAAACTTTTGGAATTTAAAGATCAGGGAACATTTTACTTGTTTTGCCTTTTGGGTAACATGCAAGTATCTTCTGTAGCTTCTGAAGGGCAGTACTAAATGAAAAAATATGATATTTAGGCAAAATAAGAAAAATGTACACATTTGGTTCAAAAGTTTTCACCCCCAGCTCTTAATGCATCGTTTTTCCTTTTGGAGCATCAGTGAGCGTTTGAACTTTCTGTAATAGTTGCAAATGAGTCCCTCAGTTGTCCTCAGTGTGAAAAGATGGATCTCAAAATTATACAGTCATTGTTGGAAAGGGTTTAAATACACAAAAATGCTGAAAAAACAAATAATTTGTTGGAGAACAGTGGGCAGTTTAACTGTTCAGGACAAACAAGGGCCTTATGAACAACTATCACGAAACAAAAACAAAAACAAAAAAACAGCCGTGGATCATTCAGGTAACAACTCAGTATTAAGAATTAAGTGTATGTAAACTTTTGAACAAGGTAATTTTTTATAAATTCAACTGTGATTTTCTCTTTTGGACTGTATTTACGCATCTTTTATGTGAAATATTTTATTCAGGTCAGTACTAGGTCTAAATAAAAAATAACCCTCTTATTTTGGTAAAAATTTTTTGTAACATTTGGTAAATTATTTTGGTAACATTTTTCAGATTCTGCAAGATGTATGTTTTGACCTGAACTGTACTCAACTGTAAAAATACTCTGCAATTGTACTTTTAGTATACTAAACTGCTATGCTTAAAATCTGTTAAATTGGAACAACTAATTTTGTACTTTAATTGTGCAGAAGTAGTGCTGAAGTCCTACTTAAGATATACTGAAGTGTATTTGACTGTGCTGAAGCGGTATATTTTTACACTTTAGGTACACTTTAAATATCTTGCTTTTAAAGATATTATTATTCGAAGAAAATACAATCTTCATCAATAGTGACATTAAAACATTTTAGTCTTAATGTTAATAAATGTGCATTGTGAACGAGTAGTACTCCAAATAAAGTTAAATTATAATTTTTATATTAGTCCCAAGTAAAATGACAGGAAATGTAATTGATTTGACCTATACTAAATATGAAATAAATGTATTTTAACTGTATTATTTTTTTTTACTAGGGTAGCGTAGGCAAAAGAGGATCAAGTGTATTTGATGCTATTTCATAAGATATAGTAGTACATATTTGTGGGAAGCATTTTGAGAATGCTTGGCTAAATAGATGTGTCTTTAATTTAGATTTGAACCAAGAGAGTTGACAAATATTGGATAACTAGTCAGCTATCCCGACCCTTCACTTTTCCTGACATGAAAATTATGCCGTTGGGAAAAATTGAACTCAAATAGTACTTATGTCTTTAATTCTGTCAAACACTGCTATTCAAATAAACATCAAGCTTCCCTGAGCCTTACGACTCCAACCGGAGCAATTTTCAGTGTTTCATTCTCAGTTGAAATTATTTGCATTGAATATAATTTGGGTTTGGCTGAATGAACAAATTACGGCTATTCAATCTTGGACCCAGCCGTATTATTTTCACTGCTTGAGTTCGGCACGTACCGCTGAAACGGTTGCGGGTAAAGCTGAGTCTTTGAAACTCATCTAAACAGATGCTGGAGGTCATAGACTTCTTCTCTCAGAAACACTTTGAAAGACTTTCAAAGATTGTTACGCAGAAGGGAATTTCCTGTGGCCGTAAGGGCCTATGTGTGCTTGCTCCAGATTGTGTGTGTTTTTGGTGTGTGTTTGTGTGGTCAGACTGCCTGGGAGTTCTGATATACCGCTGTGGACCGGTGCCAGAAAGGAACAGCCAGGCAACCCTCATCACCAGGCCAAAACTCTCCAGTACGGCGGCACGGTGCCCAGCCTTCACCCCAGACGCTCCGCTTCTGATTAGGCTTTCTAAGAGCACAGCCCTACTCATCTCTTTTTCTATCTCTCTCCTTCTCTTTCCAACCGCTACGACCAAACAAAAGGCCCACCACACTCAAGACTAACACACTCTTGAACCTAATTTGAATTTATTTGTTTGCTTATGGCTATTTAGGAGGCCGTGAAATGTATCCCATTTGGCTGACTTTTCATTTGTATCAGAACAATGAAATGGGATGGTGGTGTAGTGGTTAAGGCTCCAGGGGTGGTAATTGGAAGATTGCTGGTTCGATCCCTCCATTCACATCCAAAGGGACTGTCCCTGTGCTTAGCTCTAGACTACTAAAATGAATATGTTTTTTGTAGCTCAGCAGATGAAACATGACTCTGTCAATGCTATGGTTTGATAAGCCTTACTAACAGGTGAGGTTTCCCCACCAGTGCATCATATCAATGAACATGTTCAGTGACAAGTATTGATCCAAGTTACTAAGATCACAGTTCTGGAAGGCTTGTGTTCCTCCAGGGAGAATGGAGCTGTTGGAGCCATAGCTTAGCTGTTTGCACCAGTGTAGAGGACACTACTTTTGCTTGTCAAACTACAGGTAGTCATAAAAGTTCAATCTATTTTCTGAATGCATGCTGTTGATTTTATGGTGAATGATTCATTCATGATTCATTGATTTTAATTAAAATGTCATAACTTTAGTCTATTGGCAAAATGACAGACTTCTCTGGTAGCATAAACCCTGCTTGTTTCTTAAAAATAACTGTAAGCTTGCATTCAGATTTGCCTCCATCCAATCAAAAAGCTGATGAAATGAAGTCCCTGCCTTTTTTGGCAATACTTTATTTTGGTGGGCTAATGTAGATGTTCTACTTACTATAAGTAACTATTTGCAACTTCATGTCAACTACCAGTCATTAGAGTATTAGTAGACTTTCTTAGTATCTGTAGGGACCTGTGAAATCTGTTTTATTTTTTCGCAAATTCCATTTTTTTCCCCCAATTGCGTTTTTTCCATTTTAATTTTAATGGAATCTGTGATTAAATTAAATTTTATAAATCCAAAAGCATGTCTGAATAATGGAAATAATGAAACTTGCGCAATTTTATAGCAATTTATTAATGTTTAACCAAAGTCACATTTTTAGAACACTAAAAAAATACTTTTTTTTTTTCTAAAATTCACTCTTTTTTTGTGTGTGTGTTTTCCATTGTAATTTTCTGGATTCCATTTTAATTTAATGAAATTTTATTAATCAAAAGCATCTTTAACGAATAGATTTTTTAGAAAAAAACATTATATTTATTTTTTTATTTGTTTCAGAAATACTGTGTTGCCTATTTAATTTCATTCTGGTAAATAAATGATGGCATAAAACTGTCAGTTTCTGTCACAATTTCTTCAAGTTAAACCAAACGTATTTTAATGGGTTCCTGTGAAGACCTTTAAGTTTCTGTTTGTATATGATATGATGATAATTTATCTCAAAAGAAACAGTAATGTGCTTATGAAGTGACTCTCAGAGCAGTTTTCGAGATTGTTTATGAGAGCAATTTATTAAAAGTTTAACAAAAGTTTAACAGAAGTTTAATTTTTAGGACACTATGAAATAGTTTTTTCCATTTAAATTTTCTGGATTCCATTTTAATTTATTTAAATTTTACTCATTCAAAGCCTCTTTAATGAATTAATCAAATAAAATTAATTTTATTTGAATTAATTTTATTTATTTATTCATTTTGTTTGTTTATTTTCAGAAATACTGTGTTTTCTATTTAATTTTTTTCTGGTAAATCAATGAAGACATAAAACAATCAGTTTCTGTCACAATTTCTTCAAGTTAAACCAAACTTTTTTTGACAGGTTGCTGTGAAGACCTGTACGTTTCTGTTTGTATATGATATGATGATAGTTTATCTCAAAAGAAACTGTAAAATGCTCATGAAGTGACTCTCAGAGCAGTTTTCAAGATTGTTTATGTGTTCATGTACTCACATTTTGAGGCGACAGAGGCTGAAAACACTGAGCATCACGCGTGCTTCAGTATCTGTGTAGTAAACAAAACCTTGCATCTGCGCCATTCATTCACACAGAGACGCAGAATATGCAGGACTGAAATTTAAAGTCTTTTTGTGGCTTAATATTTACAGACACTAGTCCATATCACGTTTGGACTTAGTATACTGACCTACTTTTGATTTATTTATCCAAAATTTAGCAAATTCCATGACCACTTCCGCGTTCTACAATTAATTTTTCAAAGTCATTTTGTTGCTCAAGTAAATTAACATTTTTTTAAAAATAATGTTTATACATTTATACTGGGAAAACAACACAACTGGAAATGCCGCCCATGATAAATCAAAGCAACACTGGACGCTTATGAAAGTTACACATTGTTTATCTATTCATGTTTTTGGAGGAAAAGAAAGACAGCAGCGAATTATGTGAGAACGTATAGGAACTGAGGTGGAGATTACATCTTTGCGGTGTAGGGTTATTCTGCCATTCTCTGCTGGTTGTGGATTTATGGGTGAGCATGGGAGCTGCAGGCCTTGATTAAATCCGTGACCTTCACCACTCACACAGGCAATCAAGGCGAGGATAAATTCATCATTGCATTGATCCATCAATTGAATTGCGTTTCCGACACTAGCGATGGCTTGACCTCGGCGGCCAGCAGGATTGTCTAATTTGCTCGCAGTGCAGATTGCTAACGCTCTGGCTTTAACTGTGCCGTGAATTTACGTCTCTACCCCTGAGACGCGCCATCACGATCCACCTCCCTCCCACCAACATCCCCTCGACGAGTGCCAAGCAGCAAAGCAATCAAATAAATATGCCCTTTCCAATTCATTAACATTCACACGGCCTCCGAATTTACATACATTAGAATATGCAGAAGCCATGTGTGGTGTTTTTTATTGGCGCCTTGAGCTAGAGAGAGGCTAACACCGTGCTAAAGTCATACTCGCCACCTTCATCTACTCCTCTACACGCTTCTTCTCTTAGGCCTGTGTTTGTGAGAACACTTCGCATTTGTAAATGGGTAAAAGGCTGAATTCCTCCTCACGTATTTCGCATGGTTCCTCAGAGGGACCAAGAAATTGGGTCATCCATTGGGGCTCTGAGGCAAACAAATGAATGTGAGAGGCAGATGTGAAAAAGATGGGAAAGAGAAAGCGAGATGGATAGAAAAGAGATAGCCAGATAGCTGTTTTCCCCTTCAGAAATGGTCGGATTTTGAGAGGAGAGTCAGGTTGCCGTTCTCTGGTTTGTAAACATAATCGTGGTGTACTCTGAGGCAGGGAAATGTTGGAATTTGAATCCAGGTCTCAAGGATGTGTTTTGGTTTTGCGAAGTCCTTTAGGGACGCTCTGCTACAAGAAACTATTTGTAATTCCTGCACTCGGGCTCGTTTTTCTCCGCTGGTTATTTAAGTCCGTGTTGACTGACCCATTTTTACAGAACACGGGATGTTGTAACAGCTCTGGAAAGGAAAAAGGAATGTGTATTTACAGCTGAAGTGTGTACTTTCTGTGCTCCTTAAAAAACAAAATAATGACTGTTTACAAACAGGTTTCTCAAATGCAGTCTACCATTGGTCAGACAAACAGTCATGCTCCAAACTCATCCTATTTGCTTCTGATGATGACAACTGTTTTTGCATGGTTTTACTGACCAGTATGTTAATTTGTGGACATTAGATGTCCATCTGGAAGACCACCTAGACAATCTGATTTTTAAACCTATATATTTTGTTTTGTTTTGTGTTATTTTGTTTCGTTTTCATGTTGTTTTGTTTTGTGTTGTGTTTTGTATTGTTTCGCTTAATGTTTGTTGTTTTGTGTTGTTTCGCTTTGTTGTTTTGTCTTGTTTTGTTTTGTTTAGTTGTTTCTTTTCATTTTGTTTAGTATTGTTTTAGTTGTTTTTGTGTTGTGTTTTGTCTCGTATTATTTCATTTTGAGTTGTTTTTTGTTATTGTTCCATTTCATTTTGTTTAGTATTGTTTGTTTTTTGTTGTGTTGTTTTTTTGTTTTTTATTGTTTCACGTTTTGTTTTGTTTTAAGTTGTTTTGCTTTGAGTTGTTTTGTTTTGTTTAGTTTTTGTTTTATTTAATTTTGTTTAGTATAGTTTGTTTTGTTTTTGTTGTTTTCTTTTTTATTTTGATTTGTATTGTTTCACTTCTTGTTTTGTTTTGTTTCTTTTATTTCATTTCATTTAGTGTAGTCTTGTTTGTTTGTTTAGTTTAGTTTTCTCGCTTTGAGTATCGTTTCATTTAATTTGTTTAATTTCATTTTTAGTGTTGTTAGTTTAGTTATTTTTTTGTTGTATTGTTTTCTTTTGTGTTTTGTTTTATATTGTTTCGCTTCATGTTTTGTTTGTTTTGTGTTTTGTGTGTCGCTTTGAGTCTCAGTGTTAATTTAGTTTTGTTTCATTTCATTTTGTTTAGTGTTTTGTTTTCTGTGTTGTGTTTTGTTTTGTATTGTTTCGCTATATATTTTGTTTTGTTTAGAGCTGTTTTGCTTTGAGTTGTTTCATTTTGTTTTGTTTCATTTAGTTTTTTTTCCATTTCATTTTGTTTAGTGTTGTTTGTTTTTTTAGTTTTGCTTTTTGTTGTGTTGTGTTTTGTATTTTTTCACTTCATGTTTTGTTTTGTTTTATTTCATGTTGTTTAGCTTTGAGTTGTTTCATTTTGTTTCGTTTTGTTTTTTTAGTGGTGTTTGTTTAGTTTTGCTTTTGTGTGTGTGTTGTGTTTTGTTTTGCATTGTTTTGCTTCATGCTTTGTATGTCTAACATTTCAGTCTTCATGTTTCTGTTTTGCAGCCTGCAGGCCGGGCACCTACAAGGCCTCTTCCATGGACGCCTACTGCACCAAGTGTCCTCCTCACAGTTTCTCCCATCAGGAGAAAGCCTCCGAGTGCTCCTGCGAGAAGGGGTTTTACAGAGCGGACATGGACCCGCGGTCAATGGCCTGCACTCGTGAGTGATCCAGCACTACACCAATAAATCTGTTAGATAGATCATGCATGAATGTTGATGTGCAGAGAGAGGGCTGATGGAAAGAGGGATGAATGGATAGGTGGAAGTAATTAGGAATGCATGAATGTACAGTATAAGTGTATGGATAAAGGGGTGGATCGGTGGGTAGGTGGGTGGATAGTAAGATGGATGGATAAAAGAGGGATAAATAGATGGATGCATGGATGGATAAAATGTTGAATGGATAATTTTAATTATGCATGGATGGATGGACAGACAGATGCATGGAAAAACGGTTAGATGGAGAACAGACTGTTAATAAGAAAAAAAAGGCTGGAGGCTGTTTTCCTTATTTATTCTTATAGACTGGGCTCAGTACATTTTCACCTCCATCACTGTCTCATCATCATACATCACGTCAGAATGGACGTTTAGCGCTGCATTTACAAGACCGGTGAGGTCACCTTATACAGTCTGGGATAGTGAGTCATTGCCTATATATATATATGTGTGTGTGTGTACTTGTGTGTTTGAAGGGCGGAAAAAGAGGAAGGAAAGAAAGGAACCAGAAAGAAAGAACCCAATACGACAGATCCTAATTAAAGGACTCATTCATCTGATAAGGCAAATCATGCGTGCAGCTAAACATATGGATGTACTTAATGACCTTTAGTTGTAGTACATCACACACACACTTACACACAAACTCACCTCCCACCCCAAACACACACACACACACACACGCACACTCTCTCTCTTCTTGGTTAATGTAATGATAAAATAAATTAGGGCAACAGCAGCGAAATGAGACTGTTTCTGCTGTATATGAAAATCATACGCCAGGAAATAAAAATGATGTGCTAATGTGATTACTTAGAAACCAGCTGTAAATCACACACATGCATGTCAACAACATCACATTCAGTTTATCCGCACGTCTTAACTTTTACACCTCAAACGTGTAAAACGTGTATTTTTATGCCCATTTTGAAAATTGCATTCGCATCTTAGTGTTTCCAGCCTTTTTTATGCAGTATCCCAAAATGTTGGCTATTTTGCTTTATAAATGCTAGCTATTGTTATAAATTTGTTAAACCAATTTTCACAATTAACTAGTTACTTACTAGCAAGCCTGTTGTTAACATATTGGCTGTTTATTAGCACTTATAAAGCACATATGTGACCCTGGACCACAAAACCAGTCGTAAGTAGCACAGGTATATTTGTAGCAATAGCCGTCAATACATTGTATGAGTCAAAATGATCAATTTTTCTTTTATTTCCAAAAATCATTAGGATATTAAGTAAAGAACATGTTCCATGAAGATAAATTTGCTACTGTAAATATGTCAAAATTTTTGATTAGTATTCATTTGGACAACTTTAAAGGCATCTCAATTTTTTTTTTTTTTTTTTTTTTTTATACCCTCAGATTCCAGATTTTTAAATCGTTGTATCTCAACCAAATATTGTCCTATCCTAACAAACCATACATCAATGGAAACCTAATTTATTGATGTATAAATGTCAAAAAATTGACCCTTAGGACTGTTTTTTGTGACAAAACCAGTCATAAGGGTCAATTTTTGGACCACAAAAGCAGTCATAAGTAGCAAAGGTATATTTGTAGCAGTATCCAACAATACATTGTATGGGTCAAAATTATTGATTTTTCTTTTATGCCAAAAAACATTAATAAGTAAAGATCAAGTTCCGTGAAGATATTTTGTACAGTTCCTACCGTAAATATATCAAAATCTCATTTTTGATTAGTAATATGCATTGCTAAGAACTTCATTTGGACAACTTTTCTCAATATTTAGATTTTTATTTTAAGAATCTCAGATTCCAGATTTCCAAATAGTTGTATCTCGGCCAAATTTTGTCCTACCCTAACAAACAATACATCAGTGGAAAGCTTTCAGATTTTACATTTCAAAAAATTGACCCTTATGACTGGTTTTGTGGTCCAGGGTCACATATTCTATAAGGCCATAATCCTATCCAGTACTTAAAATGAACAGCTACCTTACTATTTATTAGCAGCAAATTAAGAGTGTATTGCAGTTGTAGTTGATGGTTTGTTAATAGTGAGAATTGGTCCTCAAAATAAAGTGTGACCATTTTATACCCAATTTAATCCTACCCTTTTTTGACCTTTAAAAGAAGGTCTTTTATCTCAGTGGCTGGGATGATCTTTAGGTTGTGCAACATATAGACTTCTTCATCCACAGGTGACCGCAAACACGCACTGATCTGTGTCCCGGAGGAACCCTCCCTTTCCACTAGCAGCTAGTAGATCTACTGAAATGTCATCACCACAGACATTTAAAGTCCTCCACCCTGATCCCCTGTTTCCCCTGCTTCATTTACTCTCTCTATCCTGAAGCTCTCTCGCAGACTCTTCAAACCCTTTGAGCAGTGAAAGCAGCCATCACTCTCTAGGAATAGAGATGAGCGTGTTTGATTACTGAGGCTTTGCAAAAACAATTTGTGTCCGTGTGGAATACGTGCATTGGCGGATCTTCCTATCCTATTCTCTTTCCTTTGGCTGTATTTTCCTGTTTTCATCCTGCACACTCACTTATTTCAATGAGCAGACACCCTGCTGAATGGTGAAACTTTAGTGTAGTTGTGCGTAGTTGCAGGTTTAGCAGACTATTAAAGAAAATACCCCACGGCAGCACTATCCAGCACCCCGCAACCTGTTCAGACCTCTCATTATTATGCACTCCTTCAAATAACCGTTACCCTAAATGCACTGCATCAAGGCAATATGGGAAGCATTTAGTGTTAAAGTTTCAGCTCAACAGCACAGGAGAACCTCTAGGTTTTTCTTCATATTTATTTGTTCCTTGTTGTCTCAGCTGGTGTGCTTGCTTTAGCGAGAGTGCTGCACAGTATGGTTTTCCTATTTTTGGTTGGCAAAAATGAAAAGAAAAGTGCAGGAGAAGTTGCTCAAATGTGAGAGGTTGTTTTATGAGCATTTTTGCTACATTTAACACTGGCTTCAAAAATTACATTTTACATAATGTGGTCACCCAAAGTCCTCCGCTACCCCCCTATGTGAATATTGGACTACATAGGTTCAACAGTATGCAAAAATATTGGTAACACTTTACAATACAGTTCATTAGTTGACGTTAGTGAACTACATTAACATTAACCAAGAATGAACAATACATCAATAGCATTTATTAATCTTATTTATTTATTCCAGTTTTATTTTTGGGATTTAGCCTTTATTTGATAGGACAGTAGAGAGGAGTCAGGAAAGCATTGAGAGCGGGATCAGCAAAGGACCTCAAGACGGGATTCGAACTCGGGTCGCCACAAGCACAGTTGCGCTATATGTCGGCACAAGCGTTTTATCCTCAGTGTCAGCGAATTTATTATACGTTATTTTGTTTCATATTATATTTTTGGGACCTTCTTTAGGCCGCAGCCCACCAGATGAAAACCAGCGGTATAGATTCAAACAGCACAAACACAAACTGGATCTACAGAAAAACTGAGCAAACTGAAATCACACTCTTTCTCTTTTTTTTATTTTACTCCCAGGGCCTCCGTCTGCAGCCGAGAACCCCATCTCCACCCTGAACGACACCTCTGTGACTTTAGAGTGGAGTCCTCCCAGAGACAGCGGTGGCCGAGGGGACGTCACCTACAATGTCCACTGCAAAAAGTGTGCCAACGATGGCAAAACATGCAGCCCCTGCAGCAACAGCGTCCATTTCGTACCTAGACAGTTCGGTCTCTCGATCCCTAAAGTGTTGATCACGGACCTGCTGTCCAACACCAACTACACCTTTAGCATAGAGGCGGTGAACGGAGTGTCCGATCTGAGCCCGACTCCTAAACAAGAAGTCACTGTCAACATCACCACCGGTCAGACAGGTATTGTGTCTTTTCTTAGATAACAATGTTTAAATGTTGCTTTTGTACAATACAGTTGAGGTCAAAAATTTACATCCCCCTTCTAGAATCTACCAAAATAAGAGGGATCATACAAAATGCATGTTATTTTTTATTTAGTACTGACTTGAATAAGATATTTCACCTAAAAGATGTTTACATATAGCCCACAAGAGAAAATAATAGTTGAATTTATAAAAATGACCCTGTTTAAAAGTTTACATCCCCTAGATTCCTAATACTGTGTTGTTACCTGAAGGATCCACAACTGTATTTTTTTATTTTTTTTTTGTTTAGTGATAGAGATTCCCTTGTTTGCCCTGAACAGTTAAACTGCCTGCTGTGTTTCAGGAAAATCCTTCAGGTCCCACAAATTCTTTGGTTTTCCAGCATTTTTGTGTATTGGAACCCTTTCCAACAATGTCTGTATGATTTTGAGATCCATATTTTCACACTGAGGACAACTGAGGGACTCATATGCAACTATTACAGAAAGTTCAAACGCTCACTGATGCTTCAGAAGAAAAAACGATACATTAAAAGCCGGGGGGGTGAAAACTTTTGAACAGAATAGAGATGTGTACATTTTTCTTATTTTGCCTAAATATCATTTTTTTTTTTCATTTAGTACTGCCCTTTAGAGGCTATAGAAGATACTTACATGTTTCCCAGAAGACAAAATAAGTAAAATTTACCCTGATATTCAAATTCCAAAAGTTTTCACCCCCTTTCCTTCTGAAGCATCAGTGAGCGTTTGAACCTTCTGTAATAGTTGCATATGAGTCAGTGTGAAAAGATGAATCTCAAAATCACCTGAACATCATGATTATGATCATCATGAACAACTATCACTAAACCAAAAAAACAGCTGTGGATCATTCAGGTAAGAACAAAGTATTAGGAATCAAGTGTATGTAAACTATTGATAAACTATTGTAAACTATTATTTTCTCTTGTGGACTATATGTAAGCATCTTTTATGTAAAATATAATTTTCAGGTAAGTACTAAATAAACAATAACATGTAATTTGTATGATCATACCTATTTTTCTAAATAATTAACATTTTGCAGATTCTGAAAGGGGGATGTAAACTTTTGACCTCAACTGTATATATTTTTGTTGCATTGTGCCCACAGTGAAATCTGATGGTTTAAAACCTTACATCAGATCTTACTGGCTAAAATTTTGTCACTTTATGCAGCAGTTTGCTTTCAAGATCGATAAATAATTCAATTCTCAAATGTTGCGTCGTGTTGGACCTGTTTAGGGCGCAGTGTTGCACTTTGAATGCCAAAGTAGGCACAACGCTACATGTTGACAAACTGAAAACCAGCATGCCTGCGGCAATTGTTTCTCTGTGAAGAGGTCCTCATTAGATTTCCATAAACAAAACACTCCAAATATGATTTGAAGGAATTTTTGCAGTCAACGTCTGTGCGTCTATGTTTCGAGAGAAGTAAACAATGTCTCTTTATTCAGTTTTCCCCCCTTTCTTATTCAAAATGTTATACATCTCAAACCTTTACGCTGACAGTGAAGGTTATCTTTTTTTATTCAATGAGATCTCTCAAAAGTCTCCAGTGTTTGACAGCCCTTGCGTCTGGTGTGTGTTTGCGTTTGTGCGCTGGTCTTTGTGATTCAGCGTATTGTGGATTTTCCCCGGCAGTGTTGCTCTGCTGAAGGTCCCAGCCTTCAATATCAGACAAAGGCAAGGTTCGGTACAGCCAGAAGGTTGTTGTTCGACCAGTTTGCTGTTTGCAGGTTCCCATCTCTCCCTTTCACACACACACACAACCTCTGTGGAAGTTCATAAGTTCATAGTAATCCAAATACTCTAAATAATACATGTCATCGAATATGTTATCTGCAGTCAGGACTCGTTCTCTTGTGCTAAAATGTGCTGAAGACACAACTGCCCTCATAACTTCCTGTCTCACACCCTTGACGGGCCGACAAGGGTCATCGGTGTAGGCGTGTTCTCATTAAATGTGTTTGTGAATGTGTATATGGTGGTATTGGGCCTCATGTAAGGCTCCGGCTGAGGTATTAAATATGTATGAAGGTGTTCGGGCTGTAGAGGGAAGCTCTTGAGCAGAACGGGCACATGCTGAGAGAGAAGCGCTTAGTGTCAGAACAGGGTCAAAGATCCCAATGATTTATACATTCAACCACGTCAGACCATGAACCAATCCCGAATCCGAATATTATATAGTTTAGGGCAATTTAGGAATTAATGCCGCTCATAAAAATTCACATTTAATGGTACACTCTTCAGAATAAAACTTGCACAAAAAGTTTTTTAATCCTGATGCAATGGGGGAGATACTTTTTAAAGTACCACCAGCAAGTTTAATTTATTTATTTTTATTTCACTTGTTTGTTTCAGAATGTGGTACTTTCTATTTCATTAGACAAATGAGTGGTTTCTCTGTGCTAATGTTTTAAAACGCAGCAAACAAGCAAATCAAGAACACTATATACAAAAAAAGTAGCTGAAAAGGAAAAAAGTTATTTAAAATGATTAATTAAATGTCTAGAGTGGAGAATCGGTACCTGCCACTATCCAAATGCATTTCTTCTTTCTTTCTTTCTTTCTTTCTTTCTTTCTTTCTTTCTTTCTTTGCATTTGTGTTTTTAATTATTTATTTATTTATTTATTTAATGGAGAACAGTAAAATCATTAATAAAAATCTTGGCCATCGGATTTTGCATTTTTAATCATTAATTTAATTATTAAAGATTTTTGTAAGTATGAATTGTTTATTATTTGTGTATAATTAAGTATAAAACATTTTTGGAAAAAAAAATACACTATTATTCAAAAGTTTGAAAGGTAGAAAAATATAATAAAACAGTAATATTTTGAAATACTGTTACTTTCTAGTTCATTAGACAAATAAGTAGTTTCTATGTGCCAGTGTTTAAAAACACAGCAAATCAAGAAAACTGTGATAAATAAATAAATAAATACCAGTAAAGAAAAAAAATGTTATTAAAATTATTAATCAAATGTCTAGATTAGAAATTTGGTACATACCACTAGACAAATTCATTTCTTTCTTTCTTTGCATTTGTGTTTTTTTTTTTTTTAATGGAGCTCAATAAAATCATGTTTTGGCCATCAGATTTTGCATTTTTAATTATTCATTTAATTATTAAATATTTCTAATAATATTATTATTAAATATTTCTAAATATTTGTGAGTATAATGCATTTTTGTTATTTCTATATAATTAAGTATAAAACATTTTTGGAAATAAAAAATATACTATTCAAAAGTTTGAGTGGTAGAAAAAAATAATATTGTGAAATATTGTTACTTTCTAGTTCATTAGACAAATAAGTGGTTTTAAAACAGCAAATCAAGCACTCTATATTAAATAAATAAATGCATTCCTTTGCATTTGTGTTTATTATTTTTATTATTATTATTTTAAATGGAGATTTATATAATCATAAAGTCTTGGCCATCAGAATTTGCATTTTTTATTTATTATTTTAATTACTATTAAATAATAATTAATTTAATTATTAAATAAAGTAAAATAAACAAGTGTTTATTATTTCTATATAATTAAGTATGAAATATATATATTTAAAAAAAACACTATTGTTCAAAAGTTTGAGTAGTAGAAAAACACATTAAAAGCAGTAATTTTGTGAAATATTGTTATCATTTAACAGCTGTTTTCTATTTTAATATATTATGAAATATAACGTATACCTGTGATGGCAAATCTGAATTTTTGGCATCATTTCTCTAGTCTTTAATGTCACATGATCCTTCAGAAATCATTCTAATATGCCGATTTAGTGCTTAAGAAACATTTCTTATGATTTCATTTCAATATACCAATTGTAAAACGTTGCTTAATATTTTTAATAAAAAATGCAATTCTTTGAATAAAAAAGACAGCATTTAAAATAAAAATCACTTTTTATCTGTTTAAATTAAATTAAATTAAAAATGGTATTGTATTTGTGAGTTCAACCTCTTTAAAGTAATTTTTATACATAATAAATAAAATCATTATCCAGTAATCACAGAAAAAATAATTGGTTAAAAAATGTGGAAACCTGCAACAATTATACCTGAACAGAAAATGACTTAAACATAATCTGCATTCATGTAATTTACTGTCTTCAAGGAGTTTCTGTATTTATGTGTGTGTGTGTGTGTCTGGTGTAATTTTGAAGGCTGTTCACAGATCTCAGAGCACAGAAAAGGTGAAGGACACCAGGTGAATTTACCTCCCACCATCTGACCAAATATCAGCCCCGCTGTCTCTGCTGCCATCTCCCTCCCCCCTTCTCATTCTCTTTCTCTCTCCGTCCTGCTGTAGGAACAGACGAGAGAGACAGCGAAGGTGTTAGACTGTGTTTCAAGAGTGTAATTACCTGCTGTTGTGTGGCCCCCTTTGTCTCTCTTTAGACAAAGGTTTCACTTGTGTGTATGCGTGTGGCACACTCTCAAGTGTGTAAGGGGATTGTGAGCTCTTTGGCTTTATTTTGTATCAGTTTTGTAAATGGAATAAAACCATGTGGGTCAAGAAGCTGCGACTGAACTGATAAAATTTTACCGTTTAGTATGCACGTCATCTTGCAGCTCTTGTTTCTCTCATTCACTCTGCCTCTGTCTCTGTTTGCAGTGAATGTGATCCTGAAGGAGAGAAAGAGTAAAGACAGTATCACACTAGCCTGGCAGGGACCCGACAGACCAAACGGAGTCATAGTGGAATATGAAGTCATTTACTATGAAAAGGTACCTCTCCTCTTATCTCATCTCCTCGCTTCTTCTTCTCTCTTCTTTTATTTGCATCTGCACTCTAACAAGCCGAGTTATCATCCTCACACACAGATTACACACATGCTTCTTTGACCTCCATTAAAAGCTGTAACGATTGCAGTTGTCCAGGCAGCCCTGGCATGTGTAATTGAGGGCTGAAGCATCATCGTGCCTTTGGGAATGAAAGCAATCAGTAGACCCTGTACGCCACAGCCGACTGCTCACACATATACGCATAGCTCTTTAATTATAAAGGGAGAATTAAACCAGGGTTGACGTCACTGATCAGGGAGAATACCTTCACTGTAACACACCTGTATATACACACACATCTAGACTGAAGGAGTACATGCACACACACAGTTGTTAATATGTAAAAAAAAAATCAAGTCTGTGATGGATAAAGATATAGTCCATACAGAAATTTATATCCAGCATTTTGTTTTTGTTTTGCTTTGCTTTGCTGTTGTACAAATTGAACAGGCTGAGTAATATCCCAAATTTTATTTTCATTTTTTTTTTTAATATTGATGTCTCCTATTTTATTTTACTTTATTGAACATTTATTTATTTTTATTTTATTTTATTGAACATATTTAGTTTTACTGAACCTGTTGTATACATTGCACAGGCTGCACCTACTCAATATTTTATTTTATTTTATTTTATTGAACATTTATTTAGTTTAATTTTATTTTATTGAACATGTACTTAGTTTTGTTGAACCTGTTATACACATTGAACAGGCTGCATTTACCCAGTTTTATTTTATTTTATTTTATTTTATTTTATTTTATTTTATTTTATTTTATTTTATTTTATTTTATTTTATTTTATTTTATTTTATTTTATTTTATTTTATTTTATTTTATTTTATTTTATTTTATTTTATTAAAAATGTATTGATTTTTATTGAACCCGTTGTACACATTGAACAGGCTGTACTTGCCCAGTTTTATTTTATTTTTAATTTAATTTAATTTAATTTCTTTATTATTTTATTTTATTTTATTTAGTTTAGTTTAGTTTAGTTTAGTTTAGTTTAGATTAGATTAGTTTAGTTTAGTTTAGTTTAGTTTAGTTTAGTTTAGTTTAGTTTGGTTTTGTTTAGTTTGGTTTTGTTTAGTTTTATTTTATTTTATTGAAAATGTTTTTAGTTTATTATTTAGAATCTGTTGTATAAATTGAACAGACTGCACTTACCCATTTTATTGTATTTTATTTTATTTTTAATTGAACATTTATTTCATTTAATTAAATTTTATTGAACGTTTATTTAGTTTTATTTTATTTTATTAAACATGTATTTAGTTTTATTGAACCTGTTGTACACATTTCACATGCTGCACCTACCCAATATTTTATTTTATTTTATTATTTTTATTTTATTTTATTATTTTTATTTTATTTTGTTTTGTTTTATTGAACCTGATACACACATTAAACAGGCTGCACTTACCCAATTTTTTATTTATTTATTTTATTTTATTGAACATTTACTTAGTTTTATTTCATTTTATTGAAAATGTATTTAGTTTTATTGAACCTGTTGTACACATTGAACAGGCTGCACTTTTATTTTATTTATCATTTACACAGACTGAAGAGATTACACCCTAAATCAGCATCAGTTTCATTCCCATGAAATTAAATATGGCATCTCCTCTGAGATCTATTCTTAACCTTTCAAAGCATACTGTCTGGTTACAGGCAAAAATAAATTTTTTTTTTTTTGTTTTTTTTTTTTTTTCATCAGTCGTGCACAGATGCAATCGTTTGACCCATTCTAGTCTGGCACACATACTGGTTGCTGTGCGATTATGGGATGTCAGCTCAGACTGAATGCCCAGATGGGTGTCTGGCATTGGAGATCGTGTGGTTCATGCTGTGTTTCTTGGAACTGGAACGATCCCACGCTCTCAGGCACAAACCTGCTCTGCACTCCTTCATTCTGGGTGTGGTGGACAGGGACCAAGTCTTTCCCAGAACCCATTTGGTTATGGGATGCTCTTTAATATTTGGAAAAGATTTATTCACTTGAAAGGGTGTATTGGCTGCAACACTGGACTGATTCAGTGACTGGTAGCTAGTTTTCTCTGAAGAATACTATGTCTCATTTTGTCCATTCTAGGTTAATATAATCAGTATTATAAGATCATATTGCAAGACTTTCATACCTTGAATGCAGGTCACTTTGGATAATAGTGGCAGCCAAATGTGTAAATGTAAATATAATGTATAACCAGACTGCTGACTGCTAGAGTAAAAATCAGTCAGCCACATCCAAACTAGCACTTTCAGCCAGCTCTTGCCATTTTTGTGTACAATATGCTTCAGAGAATAAGTGAATCTGCCATGTTAAGTGTTAGCTGGCAGTCTTGGTAATTACTGTAAAATTAATCAACTCACAGTATTCATAGACTCACATTCACACACCACTGCAGATGTCTGACTCATGTAACTATAATCACACCAATAATCATGTCAAACAGTGTAAATTAAAGCCTTGGCCTGGTCTGTTAGCACCCCAGCATCTGCCTCTCTAAAATGACTCAAAATATGATGCCTGCTGGCTACAGTGTTAACATGCTGCTGAAATAATATCCTCCATTAATCCTCTTATGTCATATTCTACAGCACAACCTCGAAATTCTGCTGCTCTACATGACTGCACATCAACGCTGCCACCCTGCCGTTTACTTCAAACAGCTTTAACAAGTATATTAGACTGAATGGTTAACATTGTTAGCATAGCACCACAGTTAGACTTAACAGAAGCCTAGAGACCTATTATGCCCCTTTTTCGAATATGTAATTTAAGTCTCAGGTGTCCCCAGAATGTGTCTGTGAAGTTTCAGCTCAAAATACTCCACAGATCCTTTATTATTTCATTTTGAAAGTGCCTATTTTGAGTGGAAGCAGAAGCTGTTTTAGTGCATGTCTCTTTAAATGCAAATGAGCTGCTGGTCCCTGCCCCCTTTTCCAGAATAAGGCTGTGCCTTTACAGCTCATACCTCAGATGCTCTGCCAAAAAACATCTGTTTGGTTTTGATTATCATGTCTATCACGCTGAAATCATGTGTTGTAAACGCATATTAGTTTAAACTTCTGAAATGGGGTTTTCTGAGCGCACACATCCGAAGTACGTGCACAGAAAGCGGTTGTCACGTGGAATGTGAGTACTAAACTAAGCTCTTTCGTGTCTTATTGCGCTTAAATGGTCAAATACACACAAGTTTATGTTAAAAACACGAGTTACAACAACAGTCGGTTATGTCTCTGAAGGTAACAGCTGGGAAAGAAATCGCATGTTTATATTAGATCTGTGTGGCAGCAGCGTAATATACAGTAAATAAATCAATAAATCCACTGCTTTCTTGTCTCCTCTAAGGCTGGGACTCTAAATAGCGTTCTGTGCTTGCCTGTGCAGCCAACGACAGAATGGTTAGCATGCTTTGCTCAAACTTTTGCCATGGCAATCTGAGCGTCTTACCAAAACAAAATTGCTGGGTTGTCCTTTTTCACATTTTCTGGGTTGGTAGATACACCAGGGACCCGATTATACCATTTAAACATGGATAAAGTCAAATTTTCATGATATGTCCCCTTTAAAGGAGAAGTCCACTTCCAGAACAACAATTTACAGATAATGTACTCACCCCTCTGTTATCCAAGATGTTCATGTCTTTCTTTCTTCAGTCGTAAAGAAATTATGTTGTTTGAGGAAAACATTTCAGGATTTTTCTTCATGTAATGAACTGATATGGTGCCCCAAGTTTGAACTTCCAAAATGCAGTTTAAATGCGGCTTCAAACAATCCCAAAGGTAGTTGTAAACGATCCCAGCCAAGGTAGAAGGGTCTTATCTAGCGAAACAATCGGTTATTTTCATTAGAAAAAATACAATTTAAATAGTTTTTAATCTCAAACACTCGTGTTGTCTTACTCTGTCTGAACTCCGTGTATTCTAGCTCAAGACAGTTAGGGTATGTCGAAAAACGACCGTATTTTCGGAGTTTGATTGGCAGATGATCTGACCAATCATAACACTGAATCTGCCATTTCATCTGACGAACAAACCAGACTGGAGAGTAGATTAACATTCTTGAAACAAGAAACCTTCTGCTGTTCATTCATGTTTATTTCATGCTATAACTAGTAAAGCAGAATAAATGAACAGGTCACATGTTGCTTGAACTGAGGCGCTACAGTGATCCGTCATGACATAATAAAGAGCCACAAACAATTTATTGTTTGAATTTCTTAAAAAATGATACAATTTTAAAGCTGAATTTGTTTCATACACAAAGTAACCTGCTCTGTCTTGTCTTTCGACGCCTTGTCAGTTTCCTCTTTGCTCCGCAATGTATTTTTCACTGCGTGAGAACATGATGGCTTGTCAGTAAGAAAGGGGGACGGGTATTTGTGGGTATTTGCGAACCCCAGACCTTTGAACAGTAGTGTAATCCACAATAAAATCTGACAGGAATGCTAAGCAAGTCTAAATTTTCCATCATTTTCTGTCCTCAATTTCTGAATCCAACTTAACAAATCAATCAAACTGCAAGTGAATGTGAATGTTGTTGTGTTTTTCCATTCCAGAACCAAAGAGACCAGAACTACACGGTTCTGAAGACCAAAGCCCACACAATGACAGTGGAGGGGCTGAAGCCGGGCACCACCTATGTTTTTAGAGTGAGGGCGCGCACTGATGGAGGCTACGGCAACTACGGTGGAGAGATAGAGCTGGAGACAAGTCATGAGGGTAATAATTTTATGCTTTTCTCAACAGTTTCCTTTTTCTTTTACTTCTTTTACTTTCTTTACTTCTATATGTTTTTGTACAGTGGTGGCCAAACTAGTATAGAACACTAGTATTTTCAGCAGCTAAAAAATAAGTTAGTTATTTCTATCTTTTGCTATAGTTTGTCAGTAGGAAATAACAGTTTATATTTAATGTTTGGAAATGTAAATATTTGGAAATGTAAACTAATATTTTCTACTGACACACTACAGCAAAATATAGAAATAACTGACTTGAAACCATTTTTTAGCTGGTGAAAATACTAGTGTTCTAATAATATATGTTTTGTTCCTCTTTCCATTGTTGAGCAGATATTGAGCGTTTCAGGACACTGCTTTGGATTTAACATGGTGAACTATTACGACTTATTTTCCAAACCTCCTGCTTATGCCCGCTGGGAGGCAAGAATGGTGTATGTCACCGTGTCTTGTGAGGACAAACAAGGCTGTGTTGAGTCTCTGTTCCTTTGATGGGGATCAAAGAATGGAGGCACATTTTAAAGGCTTTGGGGCATACGGTAAACACAGAGACCTTGTGGTATATGCACCTAATTTAAAGCACGTTACGGCCCGGCGAGCATCTCTGGAAGCATATCACAGAGCTCAGCGGACCTGATCTGCCAGACTGAAAGTCAACGGAGTCCAGTATAGTAATTGATCTTTTAATTATATGAGAAATGCTTAAGCCTTTGGCTCATGGTGACATTCATAAACGGCTTACGCCATGTGCATTTGTTCATACCATACACATCAGAGCAGAACGGGCAGCACTGTAAATTGCATATGTGTTTAGTCTGATATTGTAGGAAAAATCCCTTGGCTAGCCATTAGGTTATTATAATTCTGCTTATGGTATGATCATATTCAGCTATGAGAAATTCCTATTTAGCATATTTCATGCAACTGCTCCTGACTCAGAAAGTTGCGATCTCTGTCTGTACATGGTGCATAACTGAGATTGTTGAATGGAGTCGAGTGGAATTCTAAATCAATTCCTGTTGCGGGAGATATTCATTTTCCTGAAAGAGGCGGTTACTCATGCATTGCCGGGCTTGATAAATGATGTATTTGTTTTGAGTAATGAGTCGATTGCAGCAGCATAAAATCCATATACTCGCCGTGAAACTTTCAAACCGAGCCTGTTATTCCCTCTGTTAACATACCTATTTGGATGGCATGCGTAAATTAGAAAATTGACTCCCGCATTGGTCTGCATATTTAGTGCCCAAATGCAGCTGGTTCTGGTTTTTCGGAGTGAACCAAAGCAAAGTTTGACATTGAAGCTAAATATTTAACCCTCGTTGGAGTCTAAGAGACCACATACTTTAAAAACATACTTTGTTGATAACATGTTCGAAGGTTCTCCATGAAAGATGTTGCTTATTTGGTATAAAATATGAATAAACGCAATGCATTTTTAACAACCAATGTCACTGCACTGCATAAAAATAAATATTTTGAATGCAAGTTAAAACAGAAATATTCAAGCCTGTGTTAAAACAGAAGGTTAAAGTTTCAGTATTGTTTATTTCATTTGTTTTTGTTGCTGTTCTTATTATTAAATATACATATATTTTTTTTTATTTTACATTACAATAGTATTATTGCAGTAGTAATGTATTTTTTTTATTCGTTTTATATTCATCTAGGGCTGTCAAATGATTAATCGCGATTAATCGCATACAAAATAAAAGTTTGAGTTTGCCTAATATTTGTGCACTGTGTGTAATTATTATGTATATATATATATATATATATATATATACAAACACATTCATGTATATATTGAAGAAATATTTACAAGTATATGTATGTATTATAATTGTTATATAATATATATTATATATAAATAAAAATATTTTGTACATAAATAACATATTTCTCTTACATATATGCATTAATTTAAGTGTATTTATATATACATAATTATTACACACAGTACACATTTATTAGTCAAACTCAAGCTTTTGTTTTGTATGCGATTAATCGCAATTAATCGTTTCACAGGCCTAAAATACTTGCCTGAATATCTCTCTTGAGGGTTTTGATTAAGTCAAACGCATTGAGGTCTTTGAGGCCAAACAGAAAGCGAGTCAATCTCAAAAACAGAACATGAGGGTTAACACTGACGCAAATGTGTCTTTTTTTCTCATTTTCCATCTTTAGATATGCTGGCCATTGGGGACCCTAACCAGTCCACAATCCTTGCGGTGTCCATAGCCGGTGGCATTGTGCTCCTTATCTTCCTGGTGGCGTGTTTTGTAGTGAGCGGACGGTAAGAACGGACTTCCTTTTAACACCATCTGACCTTTGCTTCAGTCGTTCTGTCCCTCTAAACCATTTGGAGGAAGGTGTGCTGGTCCCGAGGGCTGATATTACAGAGCAAAATAAAAGCGCTTCCGTGCGTTAGATCTGAGAGCTGCTGTCAAATGGCGATTTTACAAGAAATTGAACCTTGAATTAGAAAATGAAGTGTGGATTCTTCCATGCCGAAGCATTTAAAAGAACTAGAACAGCCCGTACAGGCACTCGGTGAGGTGTGTCTTATAGGCTCCTAAAAACCAAGAAGAAAGCGTTGGAAATTGAAGTCTGAGGAGACATTTTGCACAGCGTCTTTGCTATTCAAACAATAGCTGAAGCAGAAAAGACGGTGCAGTCAGTTGGAAGAAACGTACTGAGCCTATAAATTAATGCTGATAATAAATATACTCTGACTGAATTAAACAGCGGTTTCTTTCTCGAACAAAGCTCGCCCGAAGTCTCTAAAAACATTAGTATTGATCTGAGGTGATTGCCTATCATGCTGAGTGCCCTATTCAGTATTGACTAGAAAAGACCCATGTTTGCCTGCTGAGAGCATGTAGAAATGCACGTAATGGATTCATGTGCAACAAATAATTAATCTCAAACCACTCCACTATAAACCAAAACAATAAATATGTACGACTGCAATACGCAGAGCAATTCTCTGCAGGTTTTACCCACAAGCCAGTGCAGCTTCATGCATTTCCTATCGAAGCTCTCTGTCCAGAGTGAAAGCTGGAGAAACAGTGTGTTAAGAGAACAGCCAATGTTGATTGGTGCTCCTCAGATAACTGTAGAAGAGAAGACAAAAGTACACTCAAGACACTCAAGAAGAAGAATGGTTGATTCATGAAGACTAGTTTTCAGTAGCTAGTTTTTTACGGCCAGCGTCTGAATTTGAAAAAACAAATTGCAAATTTTCTGAGAAGAGTTTAGCATGCTGACAGCGTGCTGTCTTTAGTGTGCTGTTGGATTGTCAGCACAGTGATCTCTTTCAGAGATGTTGCATTTCTAAATTCCTCTCCTTTGAGGTGCCGTTAGAAATTCAGCGCATTGAACGATACATTTCAACAGTTACTGTCAGATTTCAAATCGTCTGCTTTGAGCAATGTTCCTGTCAGTGCTTATCCATATGGCCTTCGGTTTTTTGTGCAGACTATTAGTTATTATTTAGTGTATTTGCTGAATATCCGTCAGTTACTCTTCACATTCAGTCTGTGCTTTTTTTGTGAATATTGGTCTAAGTATATTAATGTTCATTATTTGTTATTTAAGAAATTGATGCTTTATTCAGCAAGGATGGATTAAAATGATCAAAAGTGACAGCAAAAATGTACAAAATAATAGTTTAATTTATAAAAATGACCCGTGCAAAGTTTTCATACGCTTGATTCTTAATACTGTGTTTTTACCTGAATGATCCACAGCTGTTTTTTTTTTTTTGTTTGTTTGTTTGTTTGTTTTTTTGTTTAGTGATAGTTGTTCATGAGTTGCGTGTTTGTCCTGAACAGTTAAACTGCCTGCTGTTCTTCAGAAAAATCCTTCAGGTCCCACAAATTCTTTGGTTTTTCAGCATTTTTGTGTATTTGAACCCTTTCCAACAATGACTGTATGATTCTGAGATCTATTTTTTCACACTGAGGACAACTGAGGGACTCATATGCAAATATTACAGAAGGTTCAAACAATCACTGATGTGCCAGAAGGAAAATAATGCATTAAAAGCTGGGGGGGTGTAAACTTTTAAACTTTTGAACGGAATGAGGATGTGTACATTTTTCTTATATTGCCTAAATATCTTTTTTTTATTTATTTATTACTGCCCTTCAGAAGCTACAGAAGATACTTACATGTTTCCCAGAAGATAAAATGAGTTAAATTTACCCTAACCCCCCCCCCCCGACTCTTAATGCATCGTGTTTCCTTCTGGAGCATCAGTGAGCATTTAAACCTTCTGTAATAGTTGCATATGAATCCCTCAGTTGTCCTCAGTGTGAAAAGATGCATCTCGAAATCATACATAGTTGGAAAGGGTTCAAATACACAAAAATGCTGAAAAAAACAAAGAATTTGTAGGACCTGAAGGATTTTTCTGAAGAACAGCGGGCAGTTTAGCTGTTCAGGACAAACAAGGGACTTATGAACAACTATCACTAAACCAAAAACAAACAAACAAACAAACAAAAAAGAAGAATCAAGTTTGTGTAAAGTTTTGTGCCATTTTTATAAATTCAACTATTTTTTTCTTATGTGGACTATTTGTAAATGTCTTTTATGTAAAATATCTTGTTCAGGTCAGTACTAAATAAAAAACATGCATTTTGTATGATCCCTATTAGTTAGTAAAATAATTAGTAAAATAATTAACATTTTGCAGATTCTGCAAGGTGTATGTAAACTTTTGACTTCAGCTGTATGTGTTCTCAGTTTGTCACACCATAGATAAAGGTGAGGGCCCAAGCTCAGTCATCGAGACATGATTTCAGGCCCACGCAAGAAAACCTGAACACAAGTATTGTCAAAAACAATCTAACTCCACAATTCAGTACTGTAAAGCTGGCAGTCTTCGTAACATGTTTTCAGCAATACATTTCTAACATTTATAATGTGTTTAATTGTCTGAATTGCCTTTACACAGACTTTAAAAGCTAGACACAGCCGTAATATGTGATTGAACAGGGCTTGCATAAGTCAGCTAGTCATTCAAACGTACTGTAGTAATATATTCAAAAAGCTATACTCTAAACTTTCTAACATTGCAGATATACAGTCTTTCTCACAAATTTGAGGCCCCCAAATGTACTTTACATTATTCCACCGTGTGCAAGTTTGCCAGAAGATTATTCCTTTGGCTACGGGCCTCCGGCGTAAGTCTTCACTGTAGCACAGCTGTCTGACATACTATAGAAAGATTATGCAAACGCTATCGTTCTTCAGAGAGAAGTCGGGCCTCAATAACCTCTGCCGGCCAGCTACATGTCCTCGAGGTGAACCGTTGGCTTACTTTCAAACATTGAGAATAGTTTCATTTCATGCAGCTCAGGATTTCAGGGCGAGAGATCGAACAACATAATCACCTTACAGCTCCTCATGTCTTGGTCTGCCGAAATCCCACTTGACCTGTTGAGTCCATTTTGTTTCCTCTTACCATTACGTCTTTATAGCTGCCAAGTATATCCATCTTTTTTTTTAAATAAGAATCAGATCAGGGAGAAAGAAAGAATGAGCAAATGAATGAGAGAACAAGCAAATACTTGAATTGAATTGAAGGAATGAGCAAATTAGTAAACAAACATTAATGAACGAACAAACAGTAGCAGAGTGGCTGGTTAGACTTGAAATATTCAGCTTGTTTTACTTCATTATTTTCTGTCTCTATTCCCTATACTCCTCTTCTCTCTGTCTCTTTCTCTCTCCCTCCTTTCTATCTGTAGGAACATGAGCAATATTTTGCTAAGGCTACGGCACCGTTAGCATATTTTTGTACTGTTGATGACTTCACCTGGCTCACAGAGATAATGCATAATTTAGAGATTTTAACATCAGCATTGGCTGTTCCACTGCTATAATACTTGTAGCCTACTAGAAAGACTGAGGCTGGGATTTGTGCTTTAATATAATCGTTTGAAATACAGCTAATTAGCGTCATTCCCCTTGTTGAATAAAAATGAGCAAGCATGATTAGCATACCATAAAAATGCATGTTTGTAAACAGCCATACAGTCAAATTCTCAGTAATGAAACTGTAAGTGCACTGGTTAATAGAAATAAAGTTTTGGTTGGAGCCATTAGCACACAAGCTATTCCTTTCTCTTTTTTCCATTGCTTGTGATCTCTTTAGTTTTTGTGTGAATAAAATAGCAGCTGAGATCAAAATAAGTAAATAAATAAATAATGCTATTTTAATTTGCTTGTTCAGTGCACGAGGGATTTACGTTGGCTGACAGAATACAGAATATTTGTGGTCTTGTATATGGACAACAGGAGAAACTGGCATGTGTTACAGCAGGCAGATGGTGTTCAGTCATCAAATTCAGACTACTTTTTTTTTTTTTAAAGTCTGCTTCCCTAAAAAGCAATTAAAACACGGCAGGTGGGTGCTAACGGCTGGGAAACTCCTTCAAGTTTAGCTTTTCGACTTATCAAACATCACTGCTGCTCTCTTCATTGCCAGACAATTATTTTTGTTTTCAACTTATGAGAAAGTTGGAAAATCTATTTTACTCCCCCGTCTAACCCGCCCTATCCTTTAGGATAATCTCTTTTAAGCCGTATCCTCAGTGGAGCGCCTAATTATTTGGCGCGCGCGCTACACATGCCAACATTTGTCTTTTAATTACATTTTTAATATTTTCCGCCACACGCAAATCAAGCAAGCACATTATTTTTTGAATAATTATCAATAGCTACTATATATATTTTTTTAAATATTCAATAAACTATTCATATGAATTGCACTTTTATGCATCTCAAAGGTGGATTCAATGATTTTTTTTCCCCCTATAGTTCAGCCAGTAATGAACATTTGCTGACCCTCAGGCCATGTAGATGAGTTTGTTTCTTCATCTGAACAAATTTAGAGATATTTACAATTACATCACCTGCTCACCAATGGATGCACTGCAGTGAATGGGTTCCGTCAGAATGAGAGACCATGGACATGGACTGGAGTCGTGTGGATTGCTTTTGGATTATTGTGAGGTTTTTATCAGCTGTTTAGAAAATCCAAATGTAATCAAATCTAATCCGATACTTTTAATACAGATTAAATTTGATTAGTTTTTGATTACTTTTCTAAACAGCTGATAAAAATATCACAATAATTCACAGGTAATCCACACGACTCCAGTCCATCAATTAACGTCAGTTGAAGTGAAAATATGCATGTTTGTGAGAAACAAATCCATTATTAAGAGGTTTGTTTAAAATCATATAGTGAATTGTCAATGGCTTATTTGTTTAGTAAATGGAGTAGGTCGTCTCATGTGGGGGCTATGTTAAAGGAGAAGTCCACTTCCAAAACAAAGATTCACATATAATGTTCTCACCCCCTTGTCATCCAAGATGTCCATGTCTTTCTTTCTTCAGTCGTAAAGAAATTATGTTTTTTGAGGAAAACATTTCAGCGTTTTTCTCCATATAATGGACTGCTATGTTGCCTCGATTTTGAACTTCCAAAATGCAGTTTAAATGCGGCTTCAAACAATCCCAAATGCGGTTGTAAACAAACCCAGCCGAGGAAGAAGGGTCTTATCTACCAAAACGGTTGGTTATTTTCATTAAAAAAATACAATTTAAATACTTTTTATTCTCAAATGCTCATCTTGCCTTTCTCTCCCTGAACTCTGTGTATTCTGACTCAAGACAGTTAGGGTATGTCGAAAAACTCCAATCGTATTTTCTCCCTCAACTTCAAAAATCATTCCAAAATCATCCTACATTGCTGCAGAAGTTCCGACCCAGTCTTTCCAGGCAGAGTAAGACAAAATGAGCGTTTGCCATTAAAAAGTATATAAATTGTATTATTTTTATTAAAATAACCAGTCGTTACGCTAGATAAGACCCTTCTTTCTCGGCTGAGATTGTTTACAACCACATTTGGGATTGTTTGAAGATGCATTTAAACTGCATTTTTGAAGTTCAAAATCGGGGCACCATATCAGTCCATTATATGGAGAAAAATGCTGAAACGTTTTCTTCAAAAAACCATTTCTTTACGTCTGAAGAAAGAAAGACATGAACATCTTGGATGACCAGGGGGTGAGTAAATTATTTGTAAATTGTTGTTCCGGAAGTGGACTTCTCCTTTAAGATCACATGACCAGTGTTGGGAAGGTTACTTTGGAAAAGTAATAGGTTACAGATTACAAGTTACCCTATTTAAAATGTAATAAGTAGTGTAACTATTTCAATTACTTCATTACCGATTACGTTTGATTACTTTTTGATGACTTTCTAACAAATGCTTTCAATAGGCCTGCTCTCAACTAAAGATTTTTCTGTTTGACTAGTAGTCGTTCATTTTAAGCATTTGTCGACTGTTAGTCGCACGTTTATTAATAAACCATATAAATCATAATAATGAGCCTTTAATTGTCTACATAGTCTAGTAAGTGCTCAAGCGCACAAAAAAAACTTTCCACAGCACACCAGCAGATATAATTATGAATGTGTCAGGAAAAAACAGTAAGGAGTCTGCATTAACATTTTAATAATTTAATAATAAACTAGTGCTTGCTTTGTTTTCGGCTTAAGAGAAGTCGGCAACACTGACTCGTCATTTCCACAATAGTGGGTGCGTCTGTATGCTTGTTTCATATGGATTACATAATCTGAGAATTTATTTTTTCTCTTTTGTATTGGTTCATTTAAAACTAGACATTTCACTCTCTTTAGATGTATTTTTCATGTCTGTAAGGCAAGTATACACAGTGTTTCAGAGTTTTGCGCTAATGTTCACAGAGGTGGTAGAAAGCGCATCCTGCTTTTATTATTCTACAAAAGCACAACGTTTCGTTGTTATTCTGAGTGCACACAAATAAACATAGAGTCTTTACAGATTCGAAAGATGTATTACTTTTATCTGTATGACCAAAAATGATGGAGTATTTTAAG
>CM070008.1:29094975-29412475 GCA_036247105.1 Cirrhinus mrigala
CTGCATTGTGTGTGGCGTAGATGTTGTGAAGCCCAGAAATCTGATCTCTATTTCGCTTCCTCTCTCACAGTAGTGAACAAAGGGTTCAGAACAAAGTGCTGTCATTTGGTGAATTTCTTCATTACCGAATGTTGACGAGATCATTCGCGTAATTTTCTTTTTTGTTCATCAGTAATAGAGGTCTCTCAAAAAGCATTTACTTTGATACTGACTTCAAACACGGACACTGCTGTCTAATCTGAATTATACCGAAAGCGCTTCGCTTCAGATGTTAACAACGTATGAATGCAATTTATTATGCAGCAATCTTCCAAATAAAAGTTCTTCAGTGTTCTTCGCACTACCTAAGTTTCAACTTCTTATCAGGCATTATTTCTGATTGTACGTTTGAGTTATATTGGCTGTATTGATCTTTAGAGATTAAAAAAGTAATTGATGTGAGATTCTAGGTTCTTTAGATCAGCATGCAATATTCACCCAAAACATAAAATTCTATTACCATTTACTCACCCTAATGTCATTCCAAACCTGTATGACTTACTTTCGTCTGTGCAAGACAAAAGAAGAGATTTTAAAAATTTTAGTTGCTTTTGTTAACATTAATGAACAATGAACTAACTGTAATGATCAATATATAATTAATATTAATGTATTTATTCATTTACAAAGTATGGTTCAGTAGGCTACTTTTTTTTTTTTTTTTTAAATAGCACTATTTATTTTCCGTTCAGTATCCATTTTAAAAACTATCGGTCGATTAATCGGTATCGGCCAGTGTGGTCCAACCTAGTCGGTAAAATCCAATATCAGTCGACCTCTAGTGGTAAAGGTTTTTTAGATTTTTGAAAGAACCAAATATGGTTCTTTAATGTTATTGCTGCAAGAACTCCCTTTTGGAACCTATATTTAACAGAATAAGAAGTTCCTTGTGGGACTTGGAAGTTCTTCTACAGCATCAGGCTGTAGAAGTTTTAGTTCAAATTAATATCTTGTGTAAGAGTGTTCAAGAAGTATTTTTAAGTAGAAAATTCCCTAAAATTGCAAAAAACTTTTTAGAATTCTAAGCTGCAGATTTGAAAAGGTCACATTGACTCCTATGCTTCTTTAGTCCTCCCATTAATAAAAAATAAAATCCACATATCAGCTTGACCGTAGCTGTTTTGTGTCGTCAGCATGGGCGGTTATCTCAAGGTCACATGCTTATTGTCAAATGAAAGGCTAAGGTTGGTCACCTCCCGTTTTAATGCTGTGGAAAACACAGGGTAATCAAACAAGCAATTAAGCATTATGGGAGGAAATAACTTCATGCTGTGCCCTTTGCAGGCTCCTTTCAGGTTTTACAGCTCTTCCCCAGGCCAGACGCGCGCCAAACAGGAAGTCAACATTTAAGACCGCCTGCCATTCATCACTCTGAGATGAGGGGAATGTTTTAAAGGTGGAACAGAGCAGTAGAGAAGGTCAGCGTGGAGGTCAGACGTGTGTATTTTGCACAAGCCTGTGATAAACATCCATGCTCCTTTGAATGTAAGTCAAGGTTAAAAAGGAAGTTTTAATTTCAGGTTTATAATAAAGTGCCTGCTATTTCAAAGGGTCATCATTTTGACCAAACAGTCACTGATTACTCTTAAGCGAAAGGCTTACTTGATGCCAACTCTTGCTCCTGTTTCTAAGGCGGTCCACTTTGTGTTTGTAAAATGAGATGCCGGATGAGTTAAACCAGATGAGGTGATCGTAATTCAACACACTGCTGGAGCACGAGGGTAAGGGCAGCGGCAGTCATGGGAATATCTGAACCATTTTTTTCACCTAATTGCGAGTCAGTTAGAAACAGTTGGCAAGGACATGTGGCTAGGGAGGCTTTAATGGAGATGAATGGAATGCCAGGAGGATAGAGGAGAACCCTGACCCGTCCTCCTATTTCTGTAGTCCGCAAACCGTCTAGATCAACTGATCTGAATATCAAGAAAGGCTGCTTGTCATATGAAATATGTTTCATTATACAGCTTGTTTGTCGTCGTTTGTCCAAAGTTTGAATTTCTAGAAGGTTCGTTCAAGGTTGAGAAGTTCCTTTGTGTCTTTCCAGGCTTTGAACTTCCATTAGATTCACATTTCAATTTGAGACTGTTTGGTTTCAAAGCCTCCATATTTACTCAGTTTAAAGGTATCCAACTTTCTTCTAAAGGCGTCTCGGCGTAAAAAAAAACCCAGCCGTCCGAGCTCACGCCGAGGAGAAAGTACCCTTCCGTTTGATCACGCCGCCGTCTTTTGTCTGGCCGGCGTTCTTGATCCTAAAGAAATTCTGTTTTGGAGAGAGCCGTTATTCACACCGGGCACCTCGCAGAGATGGGGGAATCAAAAAGCGCCTTAGTCAGCGCGGTGCTCGGGGCAGAGGCTGATGGGAATGGGCTCTACAGCTCTAGGGTTCCTGTTACAGCAGATCACTTTCTCCCCAAGTCTCATTTCAATAGCGTTAGTATGCTGCAGCCCAACTGAGCGCTCCGAGCAGAAAGCACACTGTCAGCACAATCATCAGCCCCTGCTCCGACTCAAACCCTCAAAGAGTGTCAAGACGTAGATGGGAAAATATAGCGAGAGAGATGAAGGGAGAGGGGAAACGATGGAGATGGAAGTTCCAAAAAAGTGAAAAGGTCAGAACAGAGAGTGGGAAAGAATTAAAATAACTGAAACACTGTGCGACATACATAAAATGGCAAACATACACTACCAGTCAAAAGTTTTTGAATAGTAAAACTAAACAAAATATGTTTTAAGAATCCTCTTCTGCTCACCAAGCCTACATTTTTTAATCTAAAATACAGCATAATATTGTATAATATTTTTACTATTTAAAGTAACTGCTTTCTATTTCAATTGTATTTGAAATATTAATATTAATATTTTAAAATGTAATTTGTTCCTGTGATCAAAGCAAAATTTTCAGCATCATTACTCCAGTCTTCAGTGTCATATGATCCTTCAGAAATCATTCTAATATGCTGATTTGCTATTCAAGAAACATTTATTATTATTATTATTATTATTATTATTATTATTATTATTATTATTATTATTATTATTATTATTATCATTATCAATATTTAAAACAGTTGAGTACATTTTTTTCAGGATTCTTTGATGAATAAGATCCAAAGATCAGTGTTTATCTGAAAAAAAAAAGCTTTTGTAACATTATACACTCTATTTATTTATTTATTTATTTATTTATTTATTTATAGAAATTAATACTTTTATTTAGCAAGGATGCTTTAAAATGATCAAAGGTGATGATAAAGACATTTGTAATACTACAAAAAATTTCTATTTCAGATAAATCCTGTTCTTCTGAACTTTCTATTCATCAAAGAAACCTGAAAATATTCTACTCAGCTGTTTTCAACATAATAATAGTATTAATAATAATAATAATAATAAATGTTTTTGAGCAGCAAATCAGAATATTACAATGATTTCTGAAGGATCATGTCACTGGAGTAATTATGCTAAAAATTTTGCTTCAAAATCACAGGAATAAATTACATTTTAAAATATATTCTAATAGAAAACAGTTATTTTAAATAGTAACAATATTTCAACATTTTACTGTTTTTGCTGTACTTTGGATCAAAGAAATGTAGGCTTGGTAAGCAGAAAAGACTTTAAAACATTACAAATTTTGCTGTCCAAAAACTTTTGACTGGTCTTTAATGAATAAAAGGTTCAAAAGAACATATTTAAAATAGAAGTCTTTTGTTACATTATAAATTATAATGTAAAATTGTAAATACTGTCACATTGAATCAATTAAATGCATTCTTGCTGAATAAAAGTATTAATTTCTTTAAAAAAAAATCAGTTGATCTTAAACTTTTCAACAGTACTGTATATTTATACTATGATTTGGCAATGTAAAACCTCAATTTTACTATATTAATAACACTATTTGAATCTAAATAAGAGTAAAAGTAATAAATAATTAGTCCAAAAAATAAAATTCTGTCATTATTTAGTTATTTACTCAAGATTATTTTGAATTTTCTTTCTTCATAAAAGTCTTAATTTTTAAAAAAGGTTTTCTGTTTAGTAAAAGTGATTAAAGGTTGGATGCAGTCACGCTCCAAAATGACCAAAAAATAAATAAAATGAATTAAATTAAATTAAATTAAATTAAGTGTTGCTTACAAGATTATTTATTGCAAACACTTAGGATTTTCTTTCTTCATAAAATTTGAAAATATTTTCTGTTTAGTAAAAGTGTTTTAAGATTGGGTGCAGTCAAGCTCCAAAATGACCAAAAAATAAATTAAATATTAGATTAAATTAAATTAAATGTTGCTTACAAGATTATTTATTGCAAACACTTAGTATTTTCTTTGAAACTATTTTCTGTTTGGTAAAAGTGTTTAAAGTTTGGGTGCAGTCAAAATGACCAAGAAGTCTATACGAATCATGCATTATATTCCAAGTTTTCCAAAGCAATGCGATAGCATTATGTGATCAAAAAAAAAAAATAAAAAAACATTAAGTGAACAAATCATTCAGACAGTTCTGTGAACAATCAGTTGAATGGAAATATTAGAAACAGAATGATTAGTGGATCAATCAGATATCCTTACTTCTAATATGAAATTATTGAGAGCTATGGTGAATGTCAAGATTTTGACAACTTGTCTGTTCATCACAAAAAGCTATTGAATGGCATCAGATGACTGATTTGAATGGACTGCTTGTATTATACTTTTATGATGCATTTTGGCAGAAGAGTGGTCAGGATATTGTTTAAAAAATTAAAATCTTTGAGGAAAGAAAGTCATACAGGTGAATAAATGATGATAGAATTTGCATTCTAGGTGAACTATTCTTTATAGTAGCAACAGTATATGGTCTACAGGACAGAAAGCTGGAAGCCGCCATGAAGAACGGCGCTCATGTGACAGCATATTAGACCAGGAAGGTAAATTGATATGTAAATTAAGTGTGCGACTCAGAGAACAATGAAATATGAACCTGAAATGTGCTAGACCTTCACATAGAGCGGGAGCAGCTTTTTTTCTCCCGTCAGCAAAGTACAATAGCAGACCCTGGTGTGCCGAACATCTCATATCTGTCTCCTCTGTGTGGCGGAATGTTCCGGAGAAAGCGAGCGAGAGTGCATTAGGCAGCACAAAGTGATTTGTCCTCATGGTGTTCAGGCCGTACTGAAAGAGCAGAGGCCTTGCTGAACAAAAGCAAGCAGCGCACGCTCATTTATTGGAGGAACACTGGAAGATTGGAGTTGTTCATCAGGGTGATGCTCGCTGCTTTGTTCTTCAAGGAGAGACATTTTGTCAATATAAGATGCTCTTTTTCTCATTAGATTTCTGAGAGGCCTGTCAGCCATACAGACATACAGTGAGAACAGCTTCATAAGATTTGTGGTCCTCAATATCCGCATACACACACTGTGTAATGGGAATGTATGCTAGCTATTATATATAGAATGTGCACGTTTTCATTTCAAAGCTGGAACTGATTGCAGAAAGAGTTTTATTGTACAAACTATAGAAAGAATCAGATTATTTAAACATGGCACTGACACTGGCTTTCTACAAATAGTCTATCTATCTGTCTATCTATCTATCTATCTATCTGTCTATGTATCAATCTATCATTTATCTATCTATCTATCATTCTGTTTGTGATGCTATCTATCTATTGTTCGATCTATCGTTCTATCTAACTTTCTGTCTATCTACCATACATGTGTTTGTTTGTTTGTTTATTCACTCATTTGTTCTATATATCATTTGTTCTAGCTATATCTATCTATCTATCTATCTATCTATGTATCATTCTATCATTCTATCGTTCTGTCATTCTATCTGTCTATTGTTTGATCTATCGTTCTAACTTTCTGTCTGTCTATCTACCATACATTTGTTTGTCTGTTCGTTTATTCACTCGTTTGTTCGCACTATAATTTGTTCTATCATTTGTTCTAGCTACATCTATCTATCTATCTATCTATCTATCTATCTATCTATCTATCTATCTATCTATCTATCTATCATCTATCTATCATTCTATATATTGTTCTATCTACCATTCTGTTGTTCTATCTACCTATCTATCTATCATTCTATCTATCACTCTGTTATACTATCTATCTATCTGTCTATCTATTTATCTATCTATCTATCTATCTATCTATCTATCTATCTATCTATCTATCTATCTATCTGTTGTTCTATCTATCTATTGTTCAATCTATCGTTCTATCTTGTCTATCTGTGTCTGTCTGTCTGTCTATCTACCATACATTTGTTTGTTCGTTTATTCACTTGTTTGTTCGCACTATAATTTGTTCTATCATTTGTTCTAGCTACATCTATCTATCTATCTATCTATCTATCTATCGTTCTATATATTGTTCTATCTATCTATCTACCTATCTATCTATCATTCTGTCTATCACTCTGTCTATCTATCTATCTATCTATCTATCTATCGCTCTATCTATCATTCTGTCATACTATCTATCTATCGTTCTATCATTCTATCGTTCTATCGCTCTATCTGTCATTCTGTCATACTATCTATCTATCTATGTATCTATCTATCTATCTATCTATCTATCTATCTGTCTATCTATTTATCTATCTATCTATCCTTCTATCTGTTGTTCTATCTATCTATTGTCCAATCTATCGTTCTATCTATCTTGTATATCTTTGTCTGTCTATCTACCATACATTTGTTTGTTTGTTCGTTTATTCACTTGTTTGTTCGCACATCATTTTGTCTATCCATCCATGCATCCATCCATCGTTTTGTCGTTCTATATATATATATATATCTGTCTGTTTCCCTGTCTGTCTATCAATCTATTATATGTTTGTTTGTATGTCTGTTTGTTTGTTCACTCGTACGGTCACTCGTTCATCCTACCATTTGTTGTATCCATCTTTTGTTCTATCTACAGGTATCTACTGTATCTGTTGTTCATTCTGTCATGTGTTCTATCTATCTAGTGTTTGTTCTGTTCATTTTGATGTTCTTTATTGTAGGGCTTTCAACTTTTTTCAAAACACAAGACTGAAACATGACTAAAAATGCCATCTGACACACTAACAAACCTTCAAAAAGTGAGATGTTAGAGTGCTGCAAATGTAATTGTGCTTTTAAGCATCTCTATAAATGAATGATGTTATTGGATTCAGCCCTAACAAAACATTAGAAAAACTAATGCAAAATTGTTGTCACAATGCGCGCACACACACACACACACACAGACACACAGAGAGTATTTTGGTGTGCACTTGTGTCACTTTCCTGACAGCATAGCTGAGTGCTGTCATAATAAACAGCTGGTTATATTTGCTGATATTTTCCCATTTGTCAGATTGCGTTCGAGAAAGAACATAAATTTAAGATTTTAATGAATGGCTTGTTTTCTAGTTTCGATGACCTTCAGTCATTCATCTTGTTATATGCCACATTTGACTCGTTTTTTCTTCGTTCTCCTTGACATCAATGACAAGATGAGTCGAGGTTTCCACAGTCACACACACACATGCACGGGGGGGATCCATCCGTCCGGCCAATTAGTGGCGTTTACATGATGACAAGCTTGTGTTTGATTCAGCCAAATAAAATCAGCATCAAACTGAAGTGATGGAGCATGATGAACACTGGCAATCAGCTCCACTATGTGGTGTACACACACGTGTGTGTGTGTGTGAGTGAGGTGCGCTTGCCAAAGACAGAATCATTCTCACTTTTCTCTGCCACGCAATCATAGCTCTAGCCTGCCAACTCGCCATGGCTGGGGCTCCTGTGACCCTGGCATGGGCGGCCCCTCTCCTCATCATTACTGCCAAATTAAAAGCCAGAAGCCTCCAGCTCATCTGTCTCTTTGCTGCCGACTCTTATCACGAGCTCGGCCGCTCCCTCGCCGTGCCGAACGGAGAGCACGCTTATTACGGATGCCTTGGAACTCACCCCAAACCAATTATAATCAAAAGATGATTTTAAAATGTACTAGTCCTTGATTGTAATGAGAGAGTTCTACATTTTCTTCTCAGATTAGCTGTCGTGAGTGATTCTTACTTTGAGACAAATTACCGAGGGGAGTTTAGGCACAGGAACAGGGAAAGAGAAGAACCTGAAGAAGGGAAATGTAATTCCCTCATAGCTTCTCTCATTAAAGCGTAATGCTGTTTGCAAGAAAGCATGAAAGATTAGGCAGTTACATGTGGGAAGCTGCAGAGGCTGATTCGGTTCAAGAAGATCTTCAGTCAAGCATCCTCTTGACCTGCTCTAAAGTGCGAAGGTAAAGAAATGGGTTTTTTAGCCACACTCAGGTTGGTTCAGGCAGGTCAGTTCATTCAGCATCCATCTTGGTAACATCTCAAAATCGTTCTTCCAGTCATGCGAGTATTGCTAATTGAATAGAGAAAGATTTTTATATTGTCTCTGACACGAGGCACCAGGGCTGAACATTTACTAATTATGCTATGTTGAATTATTTTATTTTATTTTATTTTATTTTATTATTTTATATATATATATTTTTTTTTTTTAAATCTCAGATAGCTTGTATTTATGTATTTGTTTGCTTGTTTATTCAACTTCATTTTGACTGTTTATTTTATGCTATTCATTCTTTTATGCTATGCTATTTTTTGACAGTTAATTTTATTATTTTAATTGCTGCCATCTTGTTTTTGTTTATTTATTTGTATGGTTTTATTTGATTATTGACACATTTTATTTATTTGTTTATTTGGCACTGTTTATTTCTTTTTTATTTATTTAAAAAATTGACAGTTTATTTTATTATTTTAATTGCTGTCACCTTGTTTTTTCATTAATGTGTTTGTTTGTTTGTTCTTCTTTATGTTGAATGTTATTTATTTATTTATTTATTTATTTATTTATTGGCACATTTTATGTTTGCTTATTTATTTATTTATTTATTTTACTGGCACTATTTATTTATTAATTTGTTAATTCAACTTTTTGATTTATTAACATTTTTGACAGTTTATTTTATTATTTTGATTATTGGCACATTTTGTTTATTTTTTATTTTGTTTTACTGACAGTATTTATTTGTTCGCTCATTTAGCTTTTTGAATTTATTAAACATTTCTGATGGTTTCTTTTATTAATTTACTGTCACCTTGTTTTTATTTATTTATTTATTTATTTATTTGTTTGTTTGTTTGCTCAACATTATGTTGAATGTTATTCATTCATTCATTCGTTCATTCATTTGTTTATTTTCTTACTACATCAGCCCTGTAACCCATCTTTATTTTTATTCTATCAAACTCTTTTGATCACAATGGTATTTTGAGCTTGATTTTAGTGTCTTATTCAGTCTTCCATCACAGATGCAAAGAGAAATATGGATTTGGTGAAAAAGTGAACTTGTTCAATTGAAATGTGAAACAGCTATTATTTAATTTCATTAAATGAAATGCCTTTAGGAGACACGCTTCAGGGTTCTTTAATGCGTAAACTGCAACCGCATTTAGTTGACAAATGACTGTGAGGGGGGCTGTTGTTTTGCAGTGATGTTTAGAATGTTGCTAAGCCTCTAGGAGCTTTTATGCTGGGTGTGTTGCACTATATTGCTGCAGGCGAAGGCAGACGGTTTCTGAATCGTACCCACGGAGACCCAGAACACCAGTGGGTATTTTTAGACATTCCAACGTGCCCTCGGAGACTAACTCACAGATGTGCTAGTACGCTCGACACACACACACTCATACACATGCAAAGACTAACTTTTTATCAGGGCATACACTTCCTCAAACTCTCATTTGAACATTTTTATTCATGTTTTAGGTGGCATACTCAATGTTCAGACTCAATTAAGGCTGTATATATGGAGTGGAAAACAGTGATTGATGTTACAGCCGAGTCTAATATATGAAGGGAACTTCATGTCTTCAGCAGCACGGCAATAATAAATAATCTTTTCCTTACGCTCATGCAGTCCTGAACGGCAACTTTATGGTTGGTTTATAAAAATATACATTTTTATAGGTGATGTTTTTCTCTTTTTATGCGTTTCAGACATTGTGGCTACATTAAAGCGAAGCAAGATCCAGATGAAGAAAAAATGCAGTTTCAGAACGGGAGAGGTACGTTGGCCAAAATAGCATACACAAAACACTCATACATAATGGATAGTCAAAACAAACGGTTGTTTTTAGAGGTAACATAAATGTAAAAGGTCTCTCTTCCAGTCTGAGCGGTGAGAGTGCGATATAAATCAAAAAGCCTCATGCTCAACCTCACCATAGAGTTTATCTTTTCCAACTTTTTTAGGAGGCCGTTTGGGTTTATGGTACAGTCGTGTCTTGGCATTCATTTGGACTCAAAATCCCTGTGTGAAAATCATATGTGGTCTTTTTTTTTTTTTATTGCAGTGAAACTGCCAGGCAGCAGGACGTACGTTCACCCCCACACTTACGAGGACCCAAATCAAGCCGTCCGAGATTTTGCCAAGGAAATCGATGCCTCCACTATACGTATAGAGAGAGTTATAGGCGCAGGTGAGAATCTTATTCTTCTATAGATCAAATTGTGGAAATAAAGTGAAAACAAAGTAATACTGAATCACAAATGCACATTATACAAAACATGTCAGTGTAGCTCTTTAAATATTGAGGTTTATTCATAAAACCGTTTTTCTAAGTGTTTTCAGTGTGTAAGCCCAGTTATGTGTTAATGTACGTCAAAGAACAGAGATTTCTATTTGACTCCTAATTATAGAACATTTGCCGACTGTAATCCTCACACACAAAGCTGTTGTTTGAAATACTGAGCTGTTAATACCGCATATCTCTGTGTCTGAACTTGGCTTTGAAATCTCATTTTCCTTAGCGTATGCTTTCTCTGTCCGTGAGTGTCTGTTTCTCCATTTTTCAGACTTTTTTGTGTTTTATCTTGGTTCTTTATTTCTCTGTCTCATTTCCTGTTTCTCTTCATCTGCCTGCAATAGTTTGCAATAGAGTTCTTTAGGGCTTTAGGAGATCTGAATTAAACGATGCCATGGAGAAGTGTTGTTAGATTCTTTGTGTGAGAACAGGACACATGTTTAACACAGACATATTTATGTATATATATTAGGGCTGTCAGTTTAACGCATTAATTAAAAAAAACACGATTAAAATATTTTAATGCAGTTAATGCCACCAGACCTGTACGACATCATGTCATTTCATATAGTTGACTGTTGACAAAAATGATGCAGGGCAACAACTCCATAAATGCAGTTATGCCCTAAAATTCAAGATATTGGTGCAAAAAATGCCTCTGTATATGTTTTGTCTCATATTTATATATATCACACATTATCACAAGACACGAATGCTGATTTTGTCATGTGATTAAATGTGATTTTATACAACAGTTCAGTAAATAAGAAGTTGTTATTGTGTTATATTTTAAACACAATATTATGTGTTTTTGCTCAATTTTGCAGAGAACATATTACCTTTAAAGCCATAGCAGAATTGTTGCTCATCTCCGAGCAACACAGCAGTTTTTAGTTTCTGAATGAATTCGCATTTTGAATGAATCGTGTGAAATATGATTCAAGGCCCCATTCATAAAGTGAGCCGTTTACTTAATGAATAAATCAGCCATTTGAATGAATCGAATGAATGAATGACTCATAAAGACATTCACTGGCACCTGCTGGCAGATTTAGTTTCTTATTTAGAGTATAATTTAACTTAATAATAATGATAACAATAATAATAATAATAATAACATTAAATGGATAATTCACCCAAAATATTAAAATTTTGTTGTTTCAGACCTTTCTTCTGTGGAACATAAAAGAAGGTATTTTGAAGACTGTTGGTAACAAAGCTGTTTTGGCTGAGGTGTTTTTTAGATTATCTTCTTTTAAGTTCCATAGTTTACTTTAGGCTGTTGCAACCTAAATATTTGTGTAATAAATTTTATGTTGAATCAAATAAAATATTTCTTTCTAAAGCTACAATTTGTAATGTCTACTTGATACTTTCTCATTTAACACAAAAATAGCTTTAAATAAACTTTTGTGGTTTAATTAGATTAATCAATCAAACCATCATGTAATAAATTAGATTAAAAAAATCTAATCGACTGACAGCCCTAATGTAATTTCAGTTTAAAATAACAGGTTTATATTTTAATATACTTTAAAATATTATTTATTTCTGTGATGCAAAGCTTATTTTAATCAGCCATTCCTCCAGTCTTCACTGTCATACAATCCTTCAAAATTCATTCTAATATGCTGATATTTTTCTTTGTTTTTTCTTTTCTTTTTTTTATCAGTGTTGAAGCCGTTGTGCTGCTAAATATTTGTTTGGAACTTGTGAAAAAAAAAAAATAGGATTCTTTGATAAATAAAAAGTTGAAAAGAACAGCATTTATTAAACTTTTTTTTTTTTAGATTTATTTTTGGCGTTTTTATGCCTTTAGGATAGGACAGTGTAGTTGGACAGGAAGCGAAGTGGGAGAGAGAGAAGGGGGTGGGATCGGGAAAGGTCCACGAGCCAGGATTCGAACTTGGATTGCCTGCATATGTTGGCGCGGTAACCATGACAGAATATCATTTTTTTCTAACAATATAAGTATTTGCTATCACTTTTTATCCTTTTAACACATCATTGCTGAATACAAGTATTAATTTCTTTCAAAGAAAGAAAGAAAGAAAAAATGTACTGACCCCAAACTTTCAACAGTAGTGTATTTTGTTACAAAAAATTTCAATTGTAAATAAATGCTGCTCTTTTTAATGTTTTATTCATTAAAGAGTCTTGAAAGTATCACAGGTAGCAAAAAATATTAAGCAGCACGGCTGTTTCCAACATTGATAATAAATCAGCATGTTTGAATGATTTCTGAAGGATCATGTGACACTGAAGACTGGAGTAATGGCTCTGAAAATTCAGCTTTGCATCACAGGAATAAATTATATTTTAAAGTATATTAAAATAGAAAACCACTATTTTAAATTCCAATAATATTTCACAATATAACAGTTTTTTCTGTATTTTTAAGTAAATAAATGCAGCTTTAATGAGCAGAAAAGATTTCTTTAAAAAAAAAAAAAATCTTACTGACCCCAAGGATCCCTAACTTTTGAATGCTAAACTGTATAACTGTTCTTTGTCCCTGGTAATTACAGTAGTTTTCTACAAAGCTGTTCCAGTTTCCACAGTCCCTTTCTTCTCACATAATAACATTTCAGCAAATATCAATAACAATTTTTGTCAACAAATATCTAAACATCCTTAAATTGTGTACTTGTATGAATTATGCTCTTATCCCATTGGCAAAAAGCTTTTTTCAATAATAAACCTCAATAATTTTTGTATTTAATGATTAAAAAAAAAAAAAACAATTCTGATGTGGTCAGAAAAATGAACTAAAATGAAGAAATATTAAAACATATTCTCCAATGTCTTAATATGTCTTAATGTCTGTAATAGAAAATATATCTAGTTTTAAGGATGTTTATATATTTTCTCTTGAAAACAAGATAAACATAAACTGGAAAATGTATCTGGACATTATCACAAAATTAACCCCTTCTGGGTGATAAAACATTCACCATTTTAACAAAAGAAAGTCAGCATGGGATTTTCTCCTTATATACCTAAGCAATAGTTTTCCTTAAAGACATTCTAAACTTGAAATTTTATACACAGTGTGCAGTCGAGTTGATTTTATTTAGATGTATTTTCCTTCACAAATCCACCATAGTTTGATGCTGATGTGCTGATGATAGCCTTGTGTCGCTTCCCAGGTGAGTTTGGTGAGGTTTGCAGCGGCCGTCTGAAGCTCCCCAGCAAGAGAGAAATCTACGTGGCCATCAAAAGTCTGAAGGCAGGATACTCGGAGAAGCAAAGACGGGACTTTCTGAGCGAGGCCAGCATCATGGGCCAATTTGACCACCCCAACATCATCAGACTGGAGGGAGTTGTTACCAGATGTAAGTGACTGACACATACTCTCGTCTTCACCTTCACACAATCGCTTTTAAATGACCGATTGAAAAGTTTAAGTAAGTAAACATACGCTGCATTGTAAGCGCTGAGGGAAAAATAAGCTGTTCTAAGAAATCATTTCATGGGGATTCAATTGCACAGCTGAGTTCTTGGCTCAGTACAATTTTTATACAGCTTGGTTGAATAGCGCAAGTGTGACAATATATGATTATTGTGACTACACCAACAACCCTTTTCCGCCACAGCGGTCACAAAGTGTTTTCATGGCGTTGTGATTAAGAGCCAGATGGAGGTGTGCAGTACTCACTGACGTGCTCAGCCTTGGGGAGGACAGAAACAGAGCTCGACTGTTCCACCTGAATGGCTCTGTTGAGTTGGATCCGACCACACAAGAGGTTTGGAAGACAAAGACTCGCTACAGCAGATGTATTGCAGAGCAAGCCTGGATTCTTGCTTTTACACGATTACACGTATTAAATCAAGAATTAAAGGGATAGTTCACCCAAAAATAAAAATTCTGTCATTGATTACTTATGATTAAACCCATAAGGCCTTCGTTAATGACGAAAGCTCTCTTAAAATTGGCGCTTAACTTGTCCCCCACGGTATATGCTATAGACAATTCAAGTGTCTTGAGGTCTACTATTGCTTTTCTAAACAATCAGAATTATGATATTGACATGGTAGATGATAAATATGTACGTTTTTTAAACCGTTTAAGCAATTAAATGCCTAGAAACCACCTAAAAATCCTACCAACATATAACAACTTGCCAAAACTGCTCAGAACACCAAAGCATTGCAGTAGTGATGATGATGTGTGGAAAAGAATCAGATTTTATTCAGGCAGTCAAATATTTTGAGTGGAATTTGATTAATTATTGTCTTTTATGCCTTTTTAAGTATTTAGAAAAGTTTTACAACAATATAGATTAGGTATAATCAGTATTTTATACATGCGTGGTCAAGAAATCCTTAAGGATTCCATGAAAATTGTACAGGATTCTAATTAGAATCTCTATCATATTTTGGAACCATTTCTGTGAGATTCCTATAGAACTTTCTGGTACAAAAAAAAAAAAAAATGTTTCTATCCTGTTCATTTTCTTTGCAGCAGCTTATTTACTGAGACAGCACTGTCAGAATAAAGGTACAGTTCTGTCGCTGGGGCGGTATCCTAAGGTACAAAAGTGAAAAGGTACATTATTGTACTTTACCTGCCCCTAAACAGTGCATATTAGTACTTTAAAGGTACATTTTAGTACATTGAAAGTGCATATTGGTACCTTAAAGGTACATATTAGTACTTTAAAAGTACATATTTGTACCTTTTCACTTTGTACCTTATGGTACCGCCCCAGCGACAGAACTGTATCTTTTTTTTTCTGACAGTGAATGAAAGAATTTAAATAGGATGTCAATGGATTCCAGTAAAACATAAATAAATAAAAATCTCAAAGTCCTGTAAGAATCTCATTGGAATGGTTCCAAATTGTGATAGAAATTCTGATTAGAACAACCTTCTTACTGAAATACTTTAGGATTTTTTGACAGCAACAAACTTTAAAATGAAAGTGGAAATGTTATGCTAATCTTTAAATAATGTTCTGCTCTGATTAAGTAAACTAGACCTTTTAACATTCTTTCAAGCAAAAATGAAAAGTTTAGAAACTTTTAGGACATATATTTGTTTTTCTTTTATCGCTTGTTTCTCCAATCTTCAACTGCCGTTTTGCACTTATATGTTTGTGGCCTGATGGCGTTGTCTAAATTGGATCTTAATCGCATACAGAGATAGACTTACACAGTGTTATGTGTGTTAGAAACCTTTCAGAGTCTCATTATCTCATCAGTAATGGGGGAGAGCTTATCTGAGAACTTCAGCTTTCACCAGACGCCAAACAAAACCCCTTTCTTTCGAGCGTCATTATGACTGAACAAACGTCTGCGGCTCCGCACTACCTATAGAGCACAACAATGAAAGTCTGCATATTTATGACTGCATGAATATTAATAATTTAAATAGTTAATTGGATGTGTTTTAAGTGTCATAAATATTCAGCAGCGCACATATGAACAGCGACGTCTCGACATTTCTTATTCATTTTTCGCTCTGTTCTCTCTAATGCCGAATGCTAATTTTGACCTTTTGTTAGCATTGGTTTGTGCAGTTTACAGAACTATTTTCTCCGTAAATCGAGTTTGCTTTTCATTTTGAAAAGGCAGACGCTGCCTAATTGCCTGTCCTCCAGTTATAAGTGGTGTATTTATGTTCTGAGCAAATATCAGGGGCTCGGGGTTAAAGCTCAGTTCAGTATCTCTCGGAGCACGCAGACTCTTCGGAAGAACAAAGTAGCGGATTAAGTGAGAGTAATGCATTCAACATTGGGCTGCACTCTGACCTCTGTCTTCGTGGAATAGACCAGTCCTCTGTCGGAATCTAAAATAAGCCCGCTTTTGACAGGGTAAAAGAGAGTTTAGGGGAAGACGGAGAGAGGAAATATTTGACATTCTCAGGGAAAAAAAAACATGAGGGGTTATAAACGTACAATTCTGCTCCTGGATAATTATAGTTTCTGAACTGAAAATACTACCATTAAAAAATCATTTTCATACTTGAAATAAAATATTTGAAGTTTTTATTTCAGCTAGTTGCCATTTAGTTTAACTTTATGCGCTAAAATAACTAAAACTAAAACTGAAATAAAAATGAATACAACTGTGTATACATAAAGAGAAAAAAACAAAACTGCTAAAAATGACAAAAGGACACAACATTTCTAAAACTTCATCTAAAATTAATGAAAATATAAAAAATAATGCTGCTCATGTTTACTAATTTTAGAATCTGCAAAATGCTTCTCTTTTAAAAAAAGAAATCATAAAACATTCTCTGCTGAAGCTATTTCTCTGATTTTTACATATAAAAACTGAATTTACACAATTTGTGCATAAATAAATTGTGTATATATAAGTTGTAATTTAAATTTTCTTTTAATTATACTAATTTGAACTTAAAAGCTCTTGTGTTTAAGATTTTATTTCTCTTTTGTACTAAACATCTTACAGATTCTGAAAGGGTAAAGTGATAGTCATGTCATTGTCCATATGGCTGCATGTATCCTGGCCTTGGGGGTTGTGAATAGTCGCACGTATGACAGCGGAGAGAGGCAATTTCACAGATCACTGCCCAGCAGGTCAGTGGCTGCAGGGCCGAGGAGAGGGCAAGGGAACAGCAGGGACAGCTCTCTAACCTTTCACTCCAAACAGTTATTCAAAACATCCCTTTCTAACAGCTCCCAGCGTTAAAATCCTTCCATTGTGATTGCCGCTCACTCTAGCACCAAAAAACAACATTCGGGATACTTAACGGGATAATTCATCCAATAATTAAAATTCTGTCATTAATTACTCACACTCATTACTTATGTTTTATCAAACCCGTAAGACCTTCGTTCATCTTCTAAACAATGCACGTCAAAAACCGACGTGGAAGAGAAGAAATTGTTGAGTAAAGAAGTTATTTTTGTTTTCTTTGTGCACAAAAAGTATTCTCATAACTTCAAAAAATTAAGGTTGAACCACTGATGTCACATGCATTGTTTTAACAATGTTACTACCTTTCTGTGCCTCGACTGTGTTGGTTGCACTGCTCATTATGCAGCTTCAGAAAGCTCTCGGATTTTATCAAAACTATTTTAATTTTTGTTCTGAAGATGAACGAAGGTCTTACAGGTTTGGAATGAGTGAGTAATTAATAATAAAATTTTCATTTTGGGGTGAACTATCTCTTTAAAATCCTTTAAATATAAAAGGTGATGTGTCTCTGTCTATTATTGTATCTTTTATGAGCCAATGGCTCATTTCCACTGAGCGGTACGGGTCAGTACAGTACGATTCGGGACCTGACATCCTGATCCAGCTTGCGTTTCCACCACCAACAGTACCCTTACTTGATGGCCGTGGTGTATTAAAGTAGCAATTGACGATAAAGCGTGACAATAAGCACAACTCTGCCTCTTTTTGTTAAATGTCAGTTTTATCACCGTCCACTCTGTGGGACACCTAAGTTTACTTCCCCATTTTACAAATAAATCCTAATCTAATCATGACAAACTATATATCATTTGGGAAGGTCTAAGACTCCTAAATAGATATTTCACCACTCTTTTGTGTTACAAGTTATGTAGGAAAAGTAATAGATTAATTTATGACAAGAGTGCACCCTTAAAAATCTACCTCATAACAGGAGTTCTGACCTTTGTCACAAAAGACTTTCTTTGTTGCCTTTTTACCTATCATCTTAAGGAATTATATATCACCTGAAAACTTAAAATCTCAAAATTCATCCTTTGAAAACCATTTTAAAATCAGACGTTGCATTACCATGGAAATTGTACATCAAAATCATATTACAAAATGTTTTCATTCATGAATTATAAAAATTTAACTCTGGATAGTGCATTTTCATATCTATGTTCAAGATAGGGAGTGACAGTTAAAGGTGCTGTACTACGGTAAAGTTCAAAATAAATATATAAAGTTGAACATAACTTTGTGCTCAGCCAAAACTGTATGACCAGGAACAAATAATAGATTCATGGGACCAGTGATCACCTGTTAATATACCCAAAATGAATTGTATCTCATGTTTAATCACTACAGAGACATCAGAGCCAGCGGCAAATGTCAGAAGGACTAGCCAAGAAAAAGGCTGCTCTAGGTGGATACATGAGCACCCAGTGATTGTCTGGAGCTCTGAAATTTTCAATTAGATGCTATTTTTACAAATAAACCACAGGTTTTAGTTTTAACCAACTACATTCACGCCTGAAAAACTCTTAAAACTACATTTCATGACACAACAGTAATATTTTGAAAATTATTATTGGGCAATGACGTTTCACAAGTCCACAAGAACACACACTGAGAAATGGCTATTGTTTGTGTGAAAATATAAAATTGTAAAATGCACTGTTATATTTTTTGTGTTTGCGCACTCTGATGTAAATAAGCCCAACGCACATGAACAGCGCAGCGGAACAAGTGAATGACGCTTTATCCCCTTGTAGCATGCACAAGCGACGATTCTAGTCAACCAATCAATGTTCCGCAGTGAGTTTAGCTCCACCCTTTTGGTACCCTTTGCTGTGCCTGGTCCCCAATGGAAGGGTACCAAAAAAGTGGTATGGTACGGTTCGCTATTTTGGCACCATTCACAACTTTTGACAATGGAAACAAGCATAATTGCATACTGAACCGTACCGCTCAGTAGAAACGAGCCATAAAATTGTTTAATTCATGAACAGTCATTATTTAAACCGACACCTTCAGATGATTTAGTCAAACTTGTTTACAAAATGTTGGTAAATTACTCTGTACACGACAGGCTTCCAGTGGTTATGGAAAACCTGGATATCAGTGAATGTTAAAAACTGTAAATATGAGTAAATTTGCAAGAAAGAATGGACTTCGCTTTAATATATTTATTGCGAGTGCAGTCTCTATAACCTCATTTAAAAACATTATCTTGAACAACTGCAAAAGTAATGGAAAAATCATAGAAATCCATTTGTAAACCTTGGCACAGTTTTGTGGTAAACAGTGATAAACATTTAATACGCCACAAAACATCACAAACAATGAAATTTAAAATGCTGCTGGAAACACTTTTGAAAAATCACTCAGATGAGTATATAAATCAAGTTTTAATCAGTTCTTTGAATAAACCGAGTTACTAAAATGATTCTGCCCTCCCAATATTATCCTTCAGGGCTCATTTTAGTCATGTACACAAAGAAGCCTTTGTAAATGTAGTTTTTATTGTGTTTTTTTTCTTGACACGCATGGCCTCGGCGATCAGCAAATCCAAAACAGAGCTCCAATCAACAGTGCTTTATCAGAATAATGTTCCAAACCCTCCCTCTCGCTGTGATTGCTTCCATTGTTATGTAGATGGTGGGTCTGCTGCGACTAAAAGAAAGCTTTGGAAATAGCCCTTTTAATTGCTATCTCGTCATTTGTCAGAAAAGTTCTGATCTCTCCGTATCTCTCATTTCCTCCTTTATGTGCCAACAATCGCCTAATCTGGAAGCATTCAATTTGGAGGAGGCTATCATCTCCTCTCATCGCGCTCTTTCCACCGCAAAAGGATTTTCCTCTTAACGAAGTGGCTGCTATTTCGAGAAAGCATTCATTAAAACTGCCGCTCCTTTGTTTGGAGGACAATGAAAGTTTAAAGTCTTGCGGAGACTCTTGTGTTATATTATGCTAACTCTTCTGGTAGATTTAGGGTTGCGATGTACCAGGTCTCTTGCCAACAGCGAGGACTTGGAAAGCAACTCGGTGCTAAGTACATCATGTGTCATTTAGCTAAGGCACCATTTGGGAAATCAATAAGATTGTAAAGTTGAAAAACGGCTCTTTTTGTTCTTTTGTTCATGATTGCACACAAAGTGGACCATCAGGGCATCAACCTGGTCAATATCTCTTTAATCCTATAAGTTAGTTCATTGTATATCAAAGCTGAATATATGGAGATATGAGTTCTGTTGTTACCACAGTAACCGCTGCCAAATAAACCGCTTTAACGCGGGGTGTAAAATCAATACTCTATTTGCAATAGGGGTTCTCGCTCTGTGGATGAGCCTGCATTGAGAATGGGCCAATCTGCTTGCCTGTTTTGAGCTTGTTAAGGGGGTGTCACTGCTAGGGTCCTGATGGGACGACTGCATGCCGACTGTAAAGCCTCTGGTGTGCCGCTTTACACGCAAACATATGTTTATACGCACACACTCAAGGTGGTGCGCTTCCCTCCCCATACGCAGTTACCCAATCCGCCTCGTATCTAATATCACAAAGCATTTTTTATCACGTACACGCGCTCTAAATGTCAAATCACCTGCAACAAAGGTCTGTTTCCTTTAATGATTATTCTACAATACTGGTTAGAACTAAATCGCAGGGGTGTTGCATTACACAGATGAGGTGTTATGTGATATTGATTACTTGAGTTTGTTGCAGGTATTCATTTTTTTCCCGAATGTGAGATGCAAACATGTAGGTCAGAGGGACTCCGCTGGGAATAGATTTATCCAGCGATTTTCCCCGGTAAGTACGTATAGAGTTCAAGAGATTCTGTGCAAAATGCCTCTGACAGCAGCGTGCTGTGACAGCTTTATCTAAGTGGATATGGTTTTTAAGTCTCTGTCCTAGATATTACAACACAGGCAGACCTGGATCCATGCTGTTATTTTCACCAGAGACAATGACAGCTTAATCTATATTTCTGTACTTTTATAGTCGCTTTTACATTTTTACATTTATGCATTTTTCAGACACTTTTATCCGAAGCAATACAATGCAACAGTGTAAACGATTCATCATTGTTGATGCTTATGGTAGAGTTGTGTTTTTAGATGTTTCAAGAATGTAGCAATAGATCAGAGTTGGGAAAATCGTTCTATCAGTTGTGCCTTTTATAGTTCTGTTTAAATGTTTATTTTTATATTTGTTATATTTAACCAATTTTTGGGCAAGGAAAGATTTTATTAATTATTTTAAAAGAAGGCTGCATTTATTTTATTAAAAATACAGTGAAACCAGTGATAATATGAAATATTATTACACTTTTTAATAATTTAAATGTAATTACATTACCAGTCAAAAGTTTTTGAACAGTATGATTTTTTTGTTTTTGTTTTAAACTCTCTTCTGCTCACCAAGCCTGCATTTATTTGATCCAAAATCGACAAAAGCAGTAATATTATAAAATATTTTTATTATTTACAATAACTGCTTTCTATTTAAATATATTTTAAAATGTAATTTATTCCTGTGATCAAATCTAAATTTTCAGCATCATTACTCCAGTCTTCAGTGTCACATAATCCTTCAAAAATCATTGCTGAATTGCTGTTCATAAATTTTTTTTTTTTAAATTATTATCAGTATTTAAAACAGTTAAGTACATTTGATGAACAAAAAGATCCAAATATCAGCATTTATCTGAAATAAAAAGCTTTTGTAACATTATACACTATAGCATTAATTTATTTTATTTATTTATTTTTTTTTTTTTGAGGTGGGGGAGAAATTATAGAAATTAATACTTTTATTCAGCAAAAATGATGATAAAGACATTTATAATGTTACAAAAGGTTCTATTTCAGATAAATGCTGTTCTTCTGAACTTTCTATTCTATATAAACCTGAAAAAATTCTCCTCAGCAGTTTTCAGCATAATAATAATAAATGTTTTTTGGGCAGCAAATCAAAATATTAAAAAGATTTCCAAAGGATCATGTGACTGGAGTAATTATGCTAAAAATTCAGCTTGTAAATCACAGGAATAAATTACATTTTAAAATAAATTATTTATTTTAAAAATATATCAAAACTTTACTGTTTTTGCTGTATTTTAGATCAAATAAATGCAGGCTTGGTGAGCAGAAGAGACTTCTTTAAATTAAAAAAAAAAAAAAAAAAAAACATTAAAAATGTATTTATTCCTGTAATGGCAAAAACTAATTTTCAGCTGCCGTTTTTCCAGTCTTAAATATGACAGTCAATCAGAAATCATTCTAATATGCTGATTTGGTTTTCATGAAACAATTATTATTATCAATATTGAAAACAGTTGTGCTGCTTAAAATTTTTGTGGCAACCATGATACATTTTTTTCAGGATTCGGAAAGACAGCATTCGCTTGAAATATTGACATTATTTTGTAACAATGTAAAAGTCTTTCCTGCACTTTTGATGAATTTAATGCAAGCTTATTTCTAGAGTCAAATTTAAAGCATAACTTTTGATAAGCTCTTTTATAACCCATAGCAGCATCATATGTTATGTATCACTGTGATCTAAAATACAGGGGAAACTCCTATAAGAATCAATAAGGACAGTTCCTTCATGTTAACAGAACACTGTGCCACACAGTTGCACTGTATTCTGAAGAATGATTTGTAAACCTGCCTGCCTGAACCATATTTAGTGTCACCCTCTGGGTTTTTTGATCTTCACAGTATGTAAATCTATAACCTATCCCTCTGTTGAAGCTCTGTACCTGAGGCCACACTTAGTAAGCCACCAGTGACATTAACTGCTAATTCACTCCCACACACACACAGAGCTCATTGTAGACCGCTGCTATTCCAGCCATGCAGGGTTCACAAAGGGTTAAACATATTCGTCTCCTTGTAGAAACAAAGCAAACCAGGTCTTGAGGGTGAAATCACAGAGATATGCCTGCCCTCTGTTCATAAGACATGTGATGCTAATGCAGGAAGCCCTCAATGAGCTCCATTGTGTGCTTTTGAGATAGCAAACATACCGTCTGCACCGGATTGAGCTGCTTGTGTGTGCATGTGCTTGTGCCGTAACCTTTTTGTATCTCATCAGGAAAAATTGCCATGTCAGATGTCCAGATGATCACTTGATAATGCATGAATTGGAGGGGAAATTAAAAAAACCCTTTAAGGCTGCCAGAGATTAATGTCAAGAGCGATCTTTTAGAGTTGTTTTCTGAAGAGCTCATAATAAGGACTGTTTTATTGGTTAAATGGCAGCTGTAATCATGGCTGACGGTTGTTTAACTCTTGAACCCACGTTTAAAATCAACAAAAAATTTATCAGAGCTGTTTTATTATAAGATTTAAGACGAAGTTTAGTCAAGTGTTTAGTATGAAATTAATTTTCTTTGTAAATTCCATCTTTTGAAACCAGTTCCGTTCTGGAGGACGTTTGATAAAAACACGTACGTGATCCCCTTAAATCCTCACATCTGCCCACACAGTGTTTTCAGCTTGTGTTTTCTCTTTCTGGGCTCGGCCATAGGCTGTTTCTCTGAGGTCAGGGCCCCGGGAGGCCGCCGTAAGCTGCTCTGATCGGATCCACTGCCTCGGCCACCCGCTCTTTCTGGATCAATGCAAGTCGCCGCTTCAACTCACTTTCTGATAAAGCAGTCACCACGCACACACATAGTGACATCAGATGGCCACCCGTTGCTGTTCCATTCCCAGAACACTGTGCGCTGCGGTCCATTCCCTCTCTTTCTTTTTCAGCGGTTGACAGCTACATTAGTCTGCCTCCGAAAAGTAAAAGGAATTGCATTTTTTTCCCCCTCTTTTTTCAGATGAGACATGAGGGTTTAGGTTTGGGGGTGTCGTGGAAGGCATTTATCTTGGTGAGATAGTGATTTAATTTTAGGTGATGTATAACCAGCCGGTTGCTGTGGTGATGCTCGGAGGGGGGTGATCAAACCTGTTTTTCACAAACTCATAGAGACACATATATATTTATATACACACATAGACCTCACGTCCCATGACTCGAGCACATATCGCAGTATTCCAGAGCGGAGATGTCCGGAATGTAAGTCATTTATCAGCACTGACATGGCTGGTGTTTACATGTCCCTGAGAGAGACAGGGACAACAGCCCACAACTGAGCACTAATACACCGACGCACATTCTGAGCATTCTTATTTTTTTTGGAGTAGTACATACACCTTGAACAATCTGCAAAATGTTCATTATTTTGCCAAAATAAGAGGGATCGTACAAAATGCACATTATTTGTTTAGTATTGACCTGAATAAGACATTTCACATAAAAGACATTTACATATAGTCCACAAGAGAAAATAATAGTTAAATTTATAAAAATGACCATGTTTAAAAGTTTACATACACTTTATTCTTAATACTGTCCACAACTGTTTTTTTTTAGTGATTTAATTTTTTTTAGTGCTTGTTCTGAACAGTTAAACTTCTTTAGAAAAATCTTTCAGGTCCCACAAATTCTTTGGATTTTCAGCATTTTTGTGTATTTGAACCCATTCCAACAATGACTGTATGATTTCGAGATCAATGTTTTCACACTGAGGACAACTGAGGGACTCATATGCAACTATTACAGAAGGTTTAGATGCTCACTGTTGCTTCAGAAGAAAAAACAATGAAAAGCCAGGGGCGTAAACTTTTGAACAGAATGAAGATGTGTAAATTTTTCTTATTTTGCCTAAATGTCATATTGTTTTCAATTTAGTACTGCCCTTCAGAAGCTACAGAAGATAGTTACATGTTTCCTAGAAGACAAAATAAGTTACATTTACCCTGATTTTCAAATTCAAAAAGTTTTAACCCCCTGGTTCTTAATGCATCGTAATTTCCTTTCCTTTTTTCTCTCTCTCTCTCTCTCTCTTGTGGACTATATGTAAACGTCTTTTATGTGAAATATCTTATTCGGGTCATACAAAATAATATGCATTTTGTATGATCCCTCTTATTTTGGTAAAATAATTAACATTTTGCAGATTCTGCAAGGTGTACAGTATGTAAACTTTTGACTTCAACTGTATATTGCATGAATGTTGTTATTGTTAACTGAAAGTAAAATGTTTTTGGTAGATAAAATAAATGACATTATTAATAATTAAAAAAAAAAACAAAAATGAACTTTCGAACCTAAATGAAAATCAGAAATTCTATCAAATATTGATGTGTTTTGATTCATTCTGTCAAATACAAATTGAATCAAATATATTTAAGCAAAAGTAATAAAAATACTAAAAAGTAAAACTAAAATAAAACTTACATCTATTTAGTAATATTTCAATAAAAAAAATAATAAAATGACAAAAAAAATACAATTACATAACACTAAAATGACACTGTTTTTCATGTCAGTTTATCTAAAAAATGGCTAAAGCTTAGTTTGTTGACCGATATGGTTGTCGTAGGTAATCACGGTGTGCCGAAATACAGCCATATTGCACTGGTATGAGTTTGATATTGCGTTTATACAACAGTTCGACAGCACAAGTGTGTAAATAAAAAAGAGACAAAAAAAAAAGTCAAATCTCAGTTTGTCAGTTTAACAGCTGAGCCCAAGCCTCCGTTGCTAATTCTAAAATGTCACTTTTGAACTAGTAACGAAGGAACGTTGAGTTGCTTCATTGAAAGCTTATTGTATTACTGTAACAAAAGCTCACTGTGTTATGTAGAGTAGAATATTATTATGAGACAGAGATGGACTGAGTGAGTATGATCACCTACATCTGATACAGCATTCTTCAGCTCAATCTAATATTCACAATAAAACATTAGAAGCAATATCTATAACGTGATAAGATTTTGCCTTCAGCCAAAACTATTTGCTCTGAAACAAATAATAGATTAATGAAACCAAAAACTGCCTGTTAGATTACCCAAAAATAATTTTATTTCATGTTTAACCACCTTAGAAACATCAGAGCCAGCGGCAATACCAGAAGATCTGGTCGAGGTAAGGCTGCTCTCGGCAGGTTCATAAGCACATGAGCACAGGTCAGATCTCCATAAATGGCCAAAAAAAAAAATTCAAATAGACATTATCTTTATTAACAAACTGAATATTTGAAGTCTAAACAACTACATACTTGCCTAAAAAACTCTTAAAACTACATTCCATGACACAAAAACAGTATTATTTTTTAATTATATTGGATTTGGGCGTTCGCCATGACACTCACTGTAAGAAATACTGCAAACGGTTGGAGTACTGTTATCACTAGAATATTGCATTGCTGGAAGATGCTATCAGCCAATCAGATTCGAGGACCAGAAAGAACTGTTATAAAGAGCAATTTAGTGGCTTTAAAGTGAATGAACACTACATCTCTGCGTGCTAATATGATGGCCTGTTTCCTGCTCTGGAAGCACTGGAAGCCTGTTTAGCATTCAGTGTCTGTACATGAACCTATAAGCCTCCGCTCTGGAGACCTACTTATGCTTGGCGTAGGTTCATACACACACTGATATGCCCCTTTAACAAGGGCAAACATGGTGTACACCACCAGAATCATATGCCCCAACTAATCAACAGGCACATTTGACACGGTCATTTTACCCCAGTGGTCACGTTTTGGATTCGTTCCGTCAAATCTGCACTTAGACGTTCTGTCAAATGAAGCAAGGGTTGCTAATTTGTTGAACTCTCTGTGACCTGTGAGTGATGTATTTAGGTCAGAGGATTGAGAGGGATATGACAGAGCTAGTTATCCAAGACTTAGCAAGGCACTGGAACATTTTTCTGTTTATTTCACTCTGACGCTATATTTCAGATATCGGCTTGCAGAGGATGCCCTGCGGTAGATTGGTGGCAGCAGTAGTATAACTTATGCCTATTAGTGTAAGTGTTTGTAAGACTTAAATTCTCTTTCAAAACCTAGTGTGCTGCATTGCTGCCTGGTATGTACAGAAGGAGCTACCTTGTAAGTGGGCATTCATGCAGGATGCTTTCTTGTGTTCATAACAGCTTAATGGAATTGAACAGAAGAAATGGGCACATTCATCTGATTGGCTGTTTAAAAACAGTGCAGATAAAACACTCACTTGACTTTCAATGACACTCTCAGTTGATTCGAATAAAGAGGCCTTGGCTCCTTGTTTCTAGTTTTGGTAGTATTTTTCTTTTTTTTCCCCCATTTATTTAAACCAAACCAGCTAGGAGGTGGATCACAGTATTAGAAACCTTGATTTAAAGCAAAACATAACTTTAACAGCTTTAAGAAAAGAACTTTTAATTTAAAAGAACTACAATCACATGAAGCATTGCTAATAGCATAATCAAATTAAAAAAAGATAGATAAATACAAAACTGTTGATTTAAAGATGTTGAATGCATTGAAACAACATATTTTAGGTTTATTGAATATTATGCATATATGTACAAATGTACAAGTAGTTTGAAAGTGCAGGGTAATCATGCAGAATCATGGGTAATGTAGTTAAACAATTATTTAAACAAAAAAAAAAAGGTTGAATGTGGACTGATGCTTCAAAAAAATTATAAACCATCAATCAACAACTTTGAAGCTCACTGTAGGTCTGTCTTTAAAGTTATTGGTAAAAAATCTATTTCCCAAAGTAGGAAATAAAAGGAATTTTATACTTCCTGAATCCAACTGTTGCAAGTTTGGCATTAGCACATTGCTAAGCTAAAATGTTAATCTAATAGAAAATAAAAAGCACTAATAAGACCACTAACAATAGATAAAAACACAGAACTAATGAAATGTCCACAGCCACTTTTTTGGATTATTTGGCTAACTGGCATTGCATTTTTTGCGAAGGAAACATGCGTTGCTATGTTAGCATTCGGCTAAAATGAGACATCTTTGAAGCCAGCATCATTTTCTGGCCTACATTTTGGACATTTCCTGTCAGAAATGCACCTAATGCTTTAGGTTTTGTAACTGTTGAAGTTAATGACTTGGATGCTAATGTTTACATGTGTGAGTTTCTCAGGTTAATCAGCAGTTTGTCATTAACACATTGCTAAGCTAACATGTTAATCTAAAAGAAATAAAAAGCACTAAAAAGAGCATTAACAATAGATATCAAACACAAATACTAAGTGACAGAGCTAATGAAATGTCCCCGGCCCTTTTTTTGGACTATTTGGCTAACTGACATTGCATTTTTTGCGAAGGAAATATGCGTTGCTATATTCTTCAAAGCCAGCATCATTTTCTGGCCTACATTTTGGACCTTTTCTATCAGGAATGCACCTATAATGTTTTAGGTTTTGTAACCGTTGAAGTTAATGATGCTAATGTTTACATTTTGTGTTGAGTTTCTCAGGTTAATCAGTAGATTGATACTTCATGGCTGTAGTAAGAAGACAGAAAAGGTGTGTTCATTTGACTAATTCTTTGTTTCATCAGTTTGGGTTCTAGAGTCATTTGTAAGACAAACTAAGTGCACTTTTAGATGTTAAAGTGTCTAGATTACAGGAGATCTTCCTCTCGCTACCTGCCATCCATCACAACAGGTGTTCACCTCCCTTTGGTTCCCACAGACTGTCCTGCCCGCCCATCATGGCAACAAAGCTCTCTAATTGGTTCTCAGTGGATTAGCTGGGGTTAATTAACTGCTGTCTTTGATGGTGAAGGCTCTGATGAAGGTCTGTCATGCTGAATAATGGGGCTGCCCGGGAAAGAGGCTGAGAGTGTGGCCAGGGTTTAGCCTCCTCTTTTCTCTCCTTCATTCCTATGTTTCAGCATCTCAGCTATAAAGGATTAATGACACCATTACCATGATTTATTTTCTTTGTGGATTTGTGTAGAATCATCAATCTGTTAGGACATTTTATGTTTTTTTCCTTCCATCTAGGCTGATGGTAAATCTTGTGTTTTTGTCTTTTTTTTCTTTGTGTCTGCAGGCAAGCCCGTGATGATTATTACAGAGTACATGGAGAATGGATCGTTGGATACTTTCCTAAAGGTGAGGAAAGCAAAGCGCCCGTGGCACAAGTCCACACCGATGTTCGCATGCCATTTAAGATGCTGCCTTACATTTAATTACCTACAGCCAATAAACGAACATCGCTCAAGGGTATAAGCCACGGATACCTCCCTGAAAGTCTATTACTGGAGGGAAATTAAGCATGGAATGGATGCCTGAAGCAGGCAGCGTAGATTCTGTTGCTCACTGTCCATTAGGGCTCTCGCATCCTGTCTGTTGTACTGCAAACATGCCAAGATTATAATACCTTGGCTTTTGCAAATTTTGCAATACTCTCTGAAACTTCTGTTTAGTTTAGCAAGTTTCAATACACTTTTTGTTTCATGAAATATTTTTTTTTTGTTTTTATATACTTATTTTTATTTACATTTTTTCTCTAACTCAGCAGAATTTTGTTATATTTGTTATATTTTACTTAATTTTTCAGTGAAAGTTTTATTTTTTATTTATTTGCATCAATCTTTTATGATTATTTTATTTCTGCTTACAAAAGTAGTTTTCGGCTTTGTTTTAGCAATCAGAAATAACACTTAAGCGTGTATTCGAGTTGTGAATATGTCTCATATAGCGACAGGAAGTGAGTAAATGAACTTGGTAGATTTATAATAAGGGTGCGCTCGCTCCACCAAGCTGCCATAATGTCTCCTCCGCAATCCTCACTAATTTATTACCGCCTTTGTCACCCAGCGGATCAGGCCACGAAGTTTTATTACACGCAGCACAGATACGTTTTCCTTTAAGTCAGGACTCTTTTTAATTGCCTACACTTTGAGAAAATGAAAACGAAATCTAACACCCCCCACCCTTAAAAAAGGGCCTGTCTGAGACGTTCGATCTTTCTGCAGCGTACATAATGAATCCCATAAATACCCCCTTAGCCCGCATAAAAAGCTAATATAATTACGGGGTCAGTTTTATGGCTAATAGCTCATAGTTCGGCCACCCAGCTACATGTGTTTAATTAGAGGACAGATCAGTTAAGCATCACTTACTAGTACAAAAACAAATGATTTCTCTCCATCTCTATTTCTGTCTCTCCCTGCTCTTCCTGTAAGTAGTGTGGCTTCTGACACTAGATTGATAACAACCAGTTGATCAGACCAGACTATCAATCAGTGGCCACATTTCAGAAAACACAGCGTAATTAACTTACCCACATTATGATGCATGAAATACTATACGAGCGCATGTTTCAGATTGATATTGCTCGGAGGGACAAAAGTGGTGTTTTAACAAGATTAGTGTACTGCCCAGATATGGAGATGAAGACATTGAGCTAATTGCTCATTGTGAAGATTGTTTTTGAGGCAAAATGGATGTCCGGGCTCTTTTGTTTAGCCAACAGAAGCGCCAAATCCAGATGGTTTTACATTAATAAAGGCCTGTAAACATTATAGCAATTATGGCAGAAAGAGCTGTAAAACCAGAGGTCAGAGTCTTTTGCATAATGAATCAGAACTCAGGGCAAAACCATTGGAACTGTGAAAATGGGGTGTTTGAAAAATGTATGACTTCTGAATAATGTAATGTAAAAATTTAAACAGAAAAAAAGCCTTTAGATAATACCGAGCAAATTTCACCTACCAATAATGTATAAATGGTACTAATGATATATAAATACAAAATAATAATTTAAAGTATTTTCTGAATAATGTAATGTAAATTTTTTAACAGAAATAAAAATTTAATATATTACAACAGCAAATAAAATATAAAAATATATAAAGTACAATAAAACTAGAGCTGTCAGTTTAACACGTTAACTTAATTAATTAGTTATGAAAAACACACTGGCCCCGCCCCCAGACATGTACGTCATCTTACAGTCCATGCAGTTGACTGTAGACAAATATGATGCAGGGCCACAACATCATAAATGCAGTTATGCCCTAAATTTCAAGATATTGGTGCAAAAAATGCCCCTGTATGTGTTTTGTCTAATTTTTTATATATATCACATATCACACGATATCACACTGCAACAAGAGCAATATGACACTTGTGCTGATTTTGTCCCGCACAAGCTTAAATGTGATTTTATACAACAGTTCAGTAAATAAGCTGATATTGTGTTATATTTTAAACACAATATTATGTGTTTTTGCTCAGTTCTGCAGAGAACATATTACCTTTGAAGCCATGGCAGAATTGTTGTGCGTCTCCGAGCAACCGTTTAGTTTCTGAATTAATCCACGTTTTGAACAAATCATGTGAACCAATGATTCAAAGGGCCATTCATAAAGTGAGCCATTTACTTCCTTCCAGAATTAATCAGCCATTGGAATTAATCGAATGAATGACACATAAAGACATTTACCAGAAGCTGCTGGCAGATTTAGTTTCTTATTTAGAATACACTTTTATTTAAAAAAAAAAAAAAAAAAAAAATTATAAAAGTACAAAACATTAAAAGGGATAGTTTACCCCCCAAAATTAAATTCTGTCATCATTTACTCACCCTCATGTCATTTCAGACCTTTCATAAAATAAATAAAACATAAAATAAATTTTGAAGACTGTTGCTAACAAAGCTGTTTTGGTTACTATTGACTTTTATTGCATGAACAAAAAATACTGAGATGTTTCTCAAATTATTTGCTTTTATGTTCCATAATTTATGTTAGGCTGTTGCAGCCTAAATGTTTGTGTAATAAATTTTATGTTGAATCAAATTAAATATTTCTTTCTAAAGCTACAGTACACTTTGTGATGTCTACTTAATACTATGTCATTTCACACAAAAATAGCTTTAAATAGTCTTTTGTGGGTATTTTCACTCTCAAATGTATTTTGTGATTAATTATATTAATTAATTGAAACAACGTAATTAATTAGATCAAAAATTGACACTGACAGCCCTAATTAAAACATAATATTTTAACATTATTATTACCGAATACATTATATATATGAGCAGTATCACACAAGCAGCCATGCGATATGGCTGTATATCAGCATGTCTGTGATTTGGCCATAGACAAACACAGGGTGCCTATATACAGCAATATTGCACGTCTACGAGTGTGATATTGCATTTATACAACAGTTTGACGGCACAAGTGTGTAAATACATAAGAAACAACAACGGAGTGTGTTTAAAAACCCTCTTTTATGCAAACTACTTCCTTCAGCCACAGATTCAAATCTCAAGTTGACAAGTTTTGTTAAATCAGCACTCTTTTTTTTTTATAAATAATACTGTTTTTGTGTCACAGAATGTAGTTTTACGAGTTTTTTAGGTGAGAATTTACTTGTTTAGACTTCAAATATGCGGTTTGTTAAAGGAACAGTCCACTTTTTTTGAAAATAAGCTCATTTTCCAACTCCCCTAGAGTAAAACAGTTGAGTTTTACCATTTTCGAATCCATTCAGCCGATCTCCGGGTCTGGTGGTAGCATTTTTAGCATAGCTTAGCATAGATCATTAAATCCGATTAGACTGTTAGCATCTCGCTCAAAAATGACCAAAGAGTTTCGATATTTTTCCTATTTAAAACTTGACTCTTCTGTAGTTACATCGTGTACAAAGATGGACGAAAAAAAATTAAAAGTTGAGATTTTCTAGGTCGATATGACTAGGAACTATACTCTCATTTTGGCGTAATAATCAAGGAACTTTGCTGCCGTACCATGGGTGCAGCAAAGTCTAGAAAATCGCAACTTTTCATTTTCCGTCAGTTTTAGTACACAATGTAACTACAGAAGAGTCAAGTTTTAAACAGGAAAAATTTTGTCATTATATATGGTCATTGTTTATCGTCATTATATATGGTCATTTTTGAGCGAGATGCTATCAGTCTAATCGGATTCAATGATCTGTGCTAAGCTATGCTAAAAGTGCTACCGCCAGACCCGGAGATCGCCTGAATGGATTCGAAAATGGTAAAACTCAACTGTTTAACTCCAGGGGAGTTGAACAATGAGCCTATTTTCAAAAAAAGTGGACTGTTCCTTTAACAAACCGCATATTTGAAGTCTAAACAAGTACATTCTCACCTAAAAAACTCGTAAAACTACATTCTGTGACACAAAAACAGTATTATTTATAAAATTATAGTGAATTTGGGCATCCACCATGACACTCGCTGAGAAATACCACAAGCGGAGTGATACAAATGGTGAAACGTTTAGAGTTCCGATATCACTAGAATATCGCACTCCTCTCAGCCAATCAGATTCGAGGACCAGAAAAGAACTGTTGTGTGTGTGTTTCTATATATAATACTGTTGTTGGTTTTTTATATATATAAATAATGGTTCCAGTTAGAACCAGTTTTCCATCCTACTACCACGGGATAACATTTTTAAGTTATTCAAACCTTTGTTTACTTCACCTCTACAATCTATAGAAAGTAACAGACTTTCTCTTTGTTTTGTAGAAACACGATGGGCAGTTCACGGTCATTCAGCTGGTGGGGATGATGCGTGGAATCGCTTCAGGAATGAAGTATCTGTCTGACATGAGCTACGTTCACCGTGACCTGGCGGCACGCAACATCCTGGTGAACAGCAACCTGGTGTGCAAAGTGTCCGACTTCGGCCTGTCCAGAGTGCTGGAGGACGACCCTGAAGCTGCGTACACCACACGGGTAAAGCACCTTTCCCCTGTCAAGGTTTTATTAGATCTTAGAGTAAGTCGTCATTAATTTTACAAAAACAGGGAATGAAAGATGAACTAAATGGCTAAAAAATTCATGTTGTTTTTTGTTTTGTAACATCTCGTTTGCAGTATAAATTTGTGGGAGTCCCACTTCAGTTGTTTATTTAATGTTTTTTCAGAGCTGACTTTAGCTAATACGGTAAATCTGACTCCTTCCGTGAGAACTCCGTTGAGAAATAAATGTCTCTCATGTCTTTTGAAAGTGTTTGATTGCGTGAGAGAACTTTTCCGAGGCATCGAGACAGAGGAGGGATGTTTGAGAAGCGAGTTGGCTTTCTCAGGGGTCAGTTTCTCTGTCAACCCAGCATGTATTAATTACAGCCGTTTCTGACAGGACAACCGCCTCCAAACCCCCTACACTCGTTCCTCTCTCTCCTTCTCAGCTCGGTAATTGGTGAGCACCCTGTGGATGCGAATGAAGGCCAAGGGCAAGAAAGGTGCATATGTGTGTGCGTGTAGCCGTCAGTGTCCACTCGGGTGGACAAAGCATAAACTCAGCAGGCGAATCTGTTGTCACATGCAAACCGGGGAGGAAAGTACTCGTACAACCCTGAACAGACCCCCGCAGATTGCCTTTTGATGTTCGTGTGTGCGCATCTGAGGCAAAATGTGTGTTTCGCGCAGGGAGGAACTCTTAAAATATAAGTGGCTCTGACATTCAGCGCCCCGTGCCCCGTCGCTTCAAGTGCTGAAATCACGAAGAGACAAAACCCTCCAGGCCACGCGAGGCAGCCGTTTATGTGCCGTGACTTTATATAATTAAAAAAATTGTAAAGATCGCTTTTTGAAATTCTCTTTAAATGATTTTACCCCATGGGCCCCGCTGCCGTTCTTTGGCACTCTCGTCACGTATGTCTATACAGAGTACAGCCGGTTTGTCTTTTGTTTGACTTTGACTGTAGAGATTAACTACAAACCACTGCAGCTATTTAAAAAGACATTTAGGAAAATACACACCCCGCTATAGTGCTGGAATAAGAAAGGACAAATATTGTCTCTATTCTGCTGTTTGTTTATGGGTGTTTTTTCGATTTTCTTTCAGAAAATAAACTTTGCTGAAACAGACTTTTCACACTCTCATCAATTTTATTAGTCTACTAACAAAGTCCAACAGTGGAGAATAATGTTTGTTTTTGTTTTGCTTTGTTTTTTTAATCATGGAAACTGCACCACAATGTAATTTTCTTCCAGATCTCAGAATATATAGTTGTGTTTAATAGCATTTTGTGGCGGAAATGACAATGATGAAAAGCACATTTTAACATTTTCGGATATTTATTTTTGTGTGTGTGTGTCTTAATTCCAGATAATAAAACCAAAGACAACCATTTAAAAGTTTGGGGTTGATAAGTTTTTATTTGAATGTTTTCAAAATACAATAAATTGATCAAAATTTATTCTGTCCTTGCTGAATAAAAGTATTTATTTTTTACGAAAGAAATTAAACGTACTGACCCCAGACTTTTAAACGATTTTCATTTTCCCACTTACTGCATAATTTCACAAGTTACGGCTTGAATGGAAATGATGCACAAGATGTTTTCTTTATATGTTATGCATTTCATATTTCATCGCAAGCTCTTCACTGACTGTATTATCTCTTTGGCAACCAAGTTCACAAATTTTTGAGAAAACTTGTTGGAAATGATGCCACAAAAATCACCTGTTATAAAAATATTGAAAATGTTGGATTAATATTATTTACATTTTTTTTTATTTAATTTAATTGTATTGTATTTTTGCACATAAGAAATAATAGAACGGTTTGATTTTATTTAACTCTTTGTTTAGATGATCATAGTTTTAACTAGTAAAAATTATTTTCTTTTTTTTAATTAATTCATTTAATTTTATTTGATTTTTGCACATAATAAATAATAGAATGGTTTAATTTTAACTCTTTGTTTAGATGATCATAGTTTTAACTGGTAATATATTTTTTTTAAATTAATTAATTCAATTAATTTAATTTAGTTTTATTTTATTTTTGCAAATAATAATTAATAGAATGGTTTGATTTTATTTAACTCTTTGTTTAGATGACCATAGTTTTAACTGGTAATAATTATTTTTATTTTTTACTTTTTAAATTCATTAATTAATTTTATTGTATTTAGTTTTATTTGATTTTATTTTTGCACATAATAAATAATAGAATGGTTTGATTTTATTTAACTCTTTGTTTAGATGATCATAGTTTTAACAGCTATTATTTTTTATTAATTCAATAATTAATTTTATTTCATTTGGTTTTGTTTTATTTTATTTTATTTTATTTTTGTACATAATAAATAATAGAATGGTTTGATTTTATTTAACTCTTTGTTTAGATGATCATAGTTTTAACAGGTAATATTTTTTATTAATTCAGTAATTAATTTTATTTAATTTTGTTTTGTTTTATTTTATGTTTGTACATAATAAATAATAGAATGGTTTGATTTTATTTAACACTTTGTTTAGATTTTCATAGTTTTAACTGGTAATAATCATTTTTTAATTCAATAATTACTTTAATTTAATTTTGTTTTATTTTATTTTGGTACATAATAAATCATAGAATGGTCTTTATTTAGATGATCATAGTTTTAACTGTAATAATTATTTTTATTTTTTAATTCATTCATTCATTAATTTTAGTTTATTTTGTATTATTTTATTTTATTTTTGCACCTACTAAATAATAGAATGGTTTGACTTTAACTGTTAGTAATTCTTTTTATTTTTTAATTAATTAATACATTTTTTATTTTATTTTTGCACGTACATTATAGAATGGTTTGGATGGATTTTCAGTTGAAAATCTGGGTTTGTGACAAGGGTAAAACAATAAAATCTACAAAAAGTTTTGAAAGTTGACCTTTATATACTGTAACCAAAAGAAAATAATTAAAAAATATTAATAATTAAAAAATAAATCAATAAAGCAGCCCCTATGATATGAATGTTCCTGAAGTTAACAAAAAAAACACTTCTTTGTTTTGTGTCTTATTCAGGGCGGAAAGATTCCCATTCGATGGACGGCCCCTGAGGCTATAGCATACAGGAAGTTCACCTCAGCGAGTGACGTTTGGAGTTACGGCATCGTCATGTGGGAGGTGATCTCATATGGAGAGCGGCCTTATTGGGAGATGTCTAATCAAGACGTAAGTGTCCTTGAGAAACTGGAAACACACGTGTTCTCGTGTGTATTGTTTAAATTGAAATCTGCTCCACTAATATCTAATATCTCCACTAATAACATTTCCACTCAAGCCTCTCGGGGGGGACAGAGTCTCCTAGCAGTGTGTCCTTGCAAATGTTCAGAGAGCAACATCTTCCTGCGGTGATGTCTGTATAGAAACCGTTCTAATGACAATGGTTTTTAGGAGCCTCGTAAATGAGAGCTGTCCAGCTGCTCCTGTTTTTAATACAAGCCAGTTAAACACACTTCATCCCTCACTGCTATATTATGCTAACGCTTTCTGACTTCTCCCTTTATTACCATCAGAGGAAATGTCAAAGAAATCTTGAAGACCTTCAGGGCACCGCAGATAATGATTTAGATCTTCTATGAAATGAATGTTAGAATGTTTCCTGTCTAAAAGAAAATAGCTCTTTTGATTTAAGAACAGGAAGTGGCAGAGAACAGGAGCAATGAGTTATAGTCAAATAGGAGATGTTTTGAACCATTGAGTTGAGTTATAGTCTGGTATATTAAACGACTGGTATATTAAAAGTACCATAATAACATACGAGGAGCTTTAATGTTACAATATTAAACAATTAACACTCTCTTTAAAAAGATTCTGAAAGCTGTTATATATAATATACAGTTGCGCATTTTTAATTTGTACTTGTCTTTGTCTTCCAGGTGATTAAAGCTATAGATGAGGGTTACAGGCTGCCCGCGCCAATGGACTGTCCCGTCGTCCTCCACCAGCTGATGTTGGACTGCTGGGAGAAAAGCAGAAGCGAACGGCCCAAATTCGGGCAGATCGTCAACACTCTTGACAAACTGATCCGCAACCCAAACAGCCTGAAAGAGCTTGCTAACAGCTCAGTCTGGTGAGAAACTCGTATTAAAATTCAGCCAATATTTGTGCATACATAAACTTGTTTTTACATGATTTTTAACCTTGTATAAAGGCCACTTTTTGACCCTGGATTAGTTGATGTTCACACCGCAATAAATCATGTTAAATTATCTGAATATCCTTGAAATAAGATTTTATTTTATTTTATTTTTGAAAGAAATTATTACTTTTGTTCAGCAAGGATGCATTCAATTTTATTTTATTATTTATTTATTTATTTATTTATTTATATATTTTTGAAGGAAATTATTACTTTTGTTCAGTAAGGATGCATTAAATTGATCAAAAGTGACAGTAAAGACCTTTCAATGTTGCAAAAGATTTCTATTTCAGACAAATGTTCTTCTTTTGAACTTTCTGTTCAAAAAAAAAAAAAAAAAAAAAATATTAAGCAGTATTTCAACATCGATAAGTTTGTTGAACTGCAGATCAGCCTACTACAATTATTTCTGAAGGATCATGTGACACTAAAGACTGAATTAATGATGTTGAAAATTCAGCTTTGCCATCAGAAGAATAAACATTTCAAAATATATTACAAATGGAAAAGTTATTTAAAATATGTTTCACAATATTACCTTGGAGATAATAAAATAAAATAAACTTTTGAAAAGTATTTTAAAGGTATTTTAAAATTTGGAAACAACATTTAGAATTAAGAATTAAAGACAAGTTAATATACACTACCGTTCAAAAATTTGTGGTCAGTACAATTTTATTTGTGTATTTGCTTAAATAATAAAATTATTTATTTATTTATTTGTTCATTCATTCATTTGTAAGAAATAGATTTAATGCAAGCATTTATAATGTTGCAAAAGATTTATATTTTAAACAAATGCTGTTTTTTTTTTTTTACTTTCTATTCTGAAAAAAAAATGTATCATGGTTTCAACAAAAAATATTAATACTGTTTTCAACATACATTTTTAAGTTAAATCATTAAATCAGCCTATTAGAATGATTTCTGAAGGATCAACTGCTGCTGAATATTCAGCTTTGCCATCAGAGCAATAAATAACATTTTAAAATATATTAAAATGGAAAAATTATTTTAAATTCTAATAATGTTTTACAAAATTACTGTTTTACTATATTTTTGATCAATAAATGCAGCCTTGGCGAAAGAAAAAAAATACAGACCACTATCTTTTGAAAGGCAGTGTATCTAAACATCCTTCTTAAATAAAGAAAAGTTAATATACATTTACTATGAAAGAAAAAAATTTACGTGTTTTTTTTCATGGCAATTATTTAAACCAAAACGTCTCTATATGTTGTTAGGTCTATTCTGAAAAGTACCAATGAAATAAAAACACATTATTTAAATTAATTTAAGTGTCTGAGGGAAGTAATGTTGAATAGTGATAGCAAACATGCTTAATTGCTGAAAAGATGCTCTGTGCTAAATATGCAAATTAGTAAACGACCCCAAGGGTTTCCTCATGTACAATGTGTACAAATAGTATAATCAGTGTAAAACATGGATTAAGATAACCCAGGATTACGTTAACTCATGGTTAACTATTTAAAGTGTGAAAAGCCTGATAAAAGTGATGGAAACATGAAACACAAAGAACAGCACTGGTTTAAACCAAAGGCTTGTCTCTTTTAAAGTGATGTACAGATAAAACATTTAAAAGCCACAAAAACAAATCCCTAACAGCTCGAATAAATCCAAAGAAAATCCAATCCAGCTTTTCTATGTCTGCCCCATGAACTCTCAAATCTTTCGTTTTATGTGAAACAACAAGCAGATAAACTCCGCATTGTCTAATATAACCAAACCTAGTGTCACTGATCCTTTTCCAGCAGACAGCTTTGTAAAAAGACATAGTCGTATAGATAGCCTGAACTCCCATTGTAAAACCTGACATGAGACATAGCGCAGACTCTCCCTCCACCTGCGCTTTATCTGGAGCGCTGGAGACGGAGAGGCAGAGTTCACATTACAGCCGTAAAGCCAGTGACTCAGAGCCCTTCGTGAGATATATGCTCAAGCCCATCACAGTCTCTCTGATTACAGCCCAACCTGCCAGTCATTTTATCCCTCCGTGTCCAAAGAGGACAAAGAAGAACGAGGGCGTTAAATACGTCCCCGGTCTGAGATTGAATTGACCCCCTGTTTTCACTCAAACGCTGCTGTCACTCAGCAGTGTGAATCTAACCCGTCTGTCACGAAGAACGGAAAGGCAACACAATTGGTTTTAACCTCAACTGCAGCTCCTGAACTTTTATCCTCTCCTTGTGAAATTGCTTAAGGTATCGGGTCTCACAAGTAACTGCTGTGTAAATTCTTGGATCGGCTTGCTTAGTTGGTTCGGGAAAAAATGCTATTATTAAACTATCATAAAGTAAGAGACAAGTGACAGTTTGATTAGATATTTCTTAACTGTAGGCCGGCAGCTGAAGCTTTAATACTATACTGTATCCTGCAACTCTAGATGCGATTTATAATGCAAGACCGGTTTCCGGCTCTCTTCTCAATGCTTTAGCAATGAACCGAACCGCAATTGATATAAATTCAATTTCCTTTCCAGGGAAGACCCCACCACCCCAGAGCTCAGTGTGAGTACGGTGGATGAATGGCTGGACGCCGTCAATATGGGCCAGTACAAAGACAACTTCGCCAGGGCAGGCTACGTTTCTCTAGATTCCATGCTGTACATCAGCCTGTGGTAAGTTTGTGTACCAATATGTGAAGCCAAGTGTAGTTTATAAACACACATAAATACTTTTGGAAAGTAGGCAGTTTTTATTTAATTTAATTTTATTTTATTTTATTTTATTTTATTTTATTTTATTTTATTTTATATTTTATTTTATTCTATTCTATTTTCTTTTTTTGTAAAGAATTTGTTACTTTTATTTTTCTTTTATCAAGTAGTCAGTTTTTATTTTATTTTATTTTATTTTATTTTATTTTATTTTATTTTATTTTATTTTATTTTGGCAAGTAGGCAGACAGTCCCCTATTTTATTTTATTTTATTTTATTTTATTTTTGTAAAGAATTTATTGCTTCTATTTTACTTTTTTGAGTAGGCCATTTTTATTTTATTTTATTTTTATTTTTGCAACTAATTTATTACTTTTATTTTACTTTTTATCAAGTAGGCAGTTTTTATTTTATTTATTTCATTTTATTTTACTTTTTTTATCAAGTAGGCAGTTTTTATTTTATTTTATTTTATTTTATTTTATTTTATTTTATTTTATTTTAATTTTGTAAAGAATTTATTACTTTTATTTTACTTTTATCAAGTAGGCCGTTTTTATTTTATTTCATTTATTTTATTTTATTTTATTTTATTTGTGTCTTGTATTTTTTTAGTTATATTTTAATTTCATTTTTTACTTTTATGTTTACTATTCTTTTATTTCAAATAAATGCTATTCTTTTAAACTATATATATATATATATATATATATATATATATATATATATATATATATATACATATATATCAAAGAATTCTGAGGGAAAAAAACACAGTTTAAAAAATATTAAGCAGTACAACAGTACAACAAAATTATTAAAATATTAGAATGATTTCTTAAGGATGATGTGACACTAAAGTCTTAGTCGTCTCAAGAATAAGTTGCATTTATTAAAATAAAAGCAGTCATTTTAAATTGTTTTACTGTATTTTTGATCAAATAAATTCAGACTTGGTGAGCATAAGTGTTTAATGTTTAAAAACATTAAAAATTTTACCATCCATGAACTTGTGAATTGTAGTGCCAGGGTTATTATAGTGAACTAAAACTAAAAAATAAATAAATAAATAAAATAAATGTTTACAAAAATATCTATCTATATATATATATATGTATATTTCAATTTCGTTTAGTTTATCTTGATATTCTAAAATAACTAAAACTGAAAAAAAATATATATATATATGTATGTATATTAAACATCAAACATCAGTAAGGCCATGATGTGGGGCATCAGAGAAATTATACTACTGTTTATATATATATATATATATATATATATATATATATATATATACTTTTTTTTTTTTGCTTCTATAACCAAACAAATACATTGTATCATTGTATCCAGTCTTACACAATTTCCTAAAACTTCTTTTTTCTCTCCCTCCTTCCTCAGTGAGTTAAGCAAGATAGGCGTGACTCTGGTCGGGCACCAGAAGAAGATTCTCTCGGCCGTCCAGAATTTGCACGCACAGGGGACTCACGTGCAAGTATAACAAGCCTTCTCCACCGCCTGAGAGCGTACAGACTGAGAGAGTTACCAACTGCTCCCACCGCAGTCCCTATCAGCTTCACCGTACAGATCCCACCCTGTATGTTTCCGCATACGACCCTTTTGTCAGCACTCTGGCTTCCGTCCACGCACGTCCGAGCTTCCTACAGGCAAAGGGACACACCGAGACCGATCTACAACCACTTGACAAGGCCACGGCAAATCAGATATGAAGTATGGTTATTAAAAGAGGAACAATAATACAATTCACAACTTGTGTTTCAGTTTCAACACGTATTTCATATGTGACGTTTTGCATATCAGAGGACTGTTATTCGTAAAAGGAGGGTTGTTGGGGGTTTTTTTTGTTCACACATCCGTGTTTGGGATATCAGTCTGTCCTCCTACATCACTTATAAGCCACAGTCAAATATCAGATGTTTATAATATATTTATTTTGTCATAAGTGAGGCAGCGTTTGAGCACTGATGGATTCAGGTCGCAGTTTCCAGTATGCAGGCGAAAAGGCGACAGAGGTTTGCGTTCCACCAGCAAAGGCGGCCGGAAACATCTGCGACGAAAAAGACGACGTACACAGGACGACAAGATAAGCTGAGAAATAATCGTTCTTCATCGCCATGTTGCTTTTGCAAGCAGTGCAAACACACTTCCAGATGTCTTAAATAAAATTGTTATCCACTGCAAGGTTTGTGCACATCAGATCCAGTAAAGACAACTTGGAAAGGTCATTTTCATCATGAAGTGCGCGTGCGCTCTTGTGCACCATCGTCTTTACGTTTACACTCGTAGTGCGTGACGACTATTGTACTATAGTGTATAAAATGTACAGTGTTGATTTAAAAAAAAGAAGACAAAAGCGAAAAAACACGAGAAAAACTAGAATGTTTGTAATGATGTACTTTTATTTAGTATGAAGAGGAGGAAGCGGCCCGTGTGGTGGCGTTATCACCGTCGTTCGCCGATGTGCGATAATAACTCATCTCTGGAATGTAGCATGGATCCTAAGCTTCATCTTTGATTGACAGGTGACAGTGACTGCAGTTTTTTCACTCAAGTGGTGCCCTTAGCTGCTTGACTTTAGATGCCTTATTAACTGTGCAGTTCTCTCTCTTTTTTCTCGTCCTCCCCTTAGAAACGATATCATGAAGTATAATGTATATAGTATTTATCATTGCGTCATTGAGAAGCCAGGCTCGACGTGTTTACCGTTGTTTTAGTCTGCTGTTTTGTGGAAACGCGTATAGGGACGGAGAGGTTTTCACGACTCTATTGGACCCAACTAAATTCCTCATGCTAACTTAACCGAGACTGATTTGCTGCACTGTATATTTTTGTACTAGTGAGGTTGTTCTGTAAAGTAGAAGTCTACCTGTTTATTTAAATATATATGAGACGTAAATACAGGAACGGATGGAAATGGGAGATAATCATAATTCAGATCGCGATTCCCTGACGTCATTTCACATTTTGATTCCTTTTATGTCATTGTTTTGATGCTTCAGCACAACACTGTAACTCATCGCAAGACTGCCTCGGATTCTGTAAGGTTTTTTTTCTTCCGCATTTTCTGCGCTGCTTTTGTGCGAAAATCTGCGAATTTTGCTGATAGGATTTGAATATGCTAAAATATCTGTATTCGAAATTCATTTAAGGGATTAGTTCACTTCTAGAATAAACATTTTTTGATGATTTATTTACCCCCAGGTCATCCAAGATGTTCATGTCTGTCTTTCTTCAGTCAAAAAAAAAATTAGGGTTTTCAAGGAAAACATTCCAGGATTTTTCTCCAGATACTGGACGTCAGTGGGGATCAATGAGTTGAAGGTCCAAATTGTGGTTTTAATACAATCCCAGCTGAGGAATAAGAGTCTTGGCTAGCAAAACAATGTGTCATTTTCTAAATAAAATAAACATTTATATACTTTTTAACCACAAATGCTCATCTTGCACTAGCTTTGCGACGTGCGTCTATGACTTAAAGCATTACGTAATCACGTTGGAAAAGTTATGTGTGGTTAGTTCTTCGTCTGTGTACTTCATATAAACAAGGTTGGGTAATGTAAAAATATAAACACTGGGTTGGTACATCCGCCTACTCCACGCGTGACCTTTCCAACGTGATTACACAATGTGTAAAGTCGAACTAGTGCGAGACAAGCATTTGTGGTTAAAAAACATAATTTTTATTTATTTATTTATTTATTTTATGAAAATGACCAATCGTTTCGCTACACTGTAAAAAAAACAACAACAAAAAAAACTACAAAAAAAAGTTGCTTCAACTTAAAAAAAAATGTGTTCATGCTGCCTTAAAATTTTTTGAAATTTTTTAAGTTTACTCAAATATCCACATTTCCATGTAGTACAACTTAACATTTCATGTTGACTAAACTTAAAATTTTATGGCAGCACGAACACTTACTTTTTTTTAAGTTGTTTTTTTTTTTTTTTGCAGTGTAGTGAAGACACTTATTCTTCGACTGGGATTGTGTAGAGTAGGGATGGGTGATATGGGCTTAAAAATACATCACGATAATTTCTGGTATTTATTGCGTTAACGATATCAATGACGATAATTCAGGGAAATCCTGTTTCTTTAGAGAAAAGTATTATCTTTCCTATTTTTACCCAAAATAGGGTGTTGTGAGCAGTACTAAGTACACACGTAATGTAATGACTGTTTAACCCTGGTGAAAAAAACAGCATATGCTGTTAGGTATGTTTTGATGCTGGTTTAAGCTGGTCCTTTGCTGGTTTATGCTGGTCCTTAGCTGGTCATGTTGCTGGTCAAGGACCAGCAAAGGACCAGCTTAAACCAGCATCAAAACCTACCTACCAGCATATGCTGGTTTTTTCAACAGGGAATTCATTGGAATGTGAATTAAATCGTTTGTACTTTCTGTACTGGAAGATCCTAGATGAATTCCTTGTGTGTGAAACACACTTGGCAGTAAAGCTTTTTCTGATTCGGAACCCGGAGGGCGCCCTTGGGCAGAAACTCCGCATATGCTTTATAGCAGAAGTAGTAGTACTGACGAAGCTTCAGGAATCTATATATTTCAGTTATCGCTGTAGCTGAATAAAACGCAGATAGAGGAATTTTAACTGAGGAAACGTAAAGACAATAAACATACGATTGCTACAACATGGTTTGTCTGTGTTCTTCTAGCAATCTTGGGTATTTTTATAAGGATAAAGTACATTTATGATGAAATACTAATCGACATAGCCTTTACAGTACTATAAAATTGTACGATTTCAGCCTCATTCTGTGATATATGAAACCATGGCTGATCACAAAATGTTATTTCAAACACTTGACTATGTTATGAAGTTAATCTGGAGAAAAAGCATGCCAATAAATGATATCTTTGTTGGACAACAGGTTTGTAAACAGGCTCAAACACACGCAAAACTGCATCGCACACTTGCTACTAGTACAGTTAACGTTATTCAAGGCTCAGATCGGTTTTTGTCGCACTGCACAGTTTTGACCAAACCAGATCCAGATTGGAGCTCTTCATTTTGCGATATACTAGTTTCACGTCCGCCTTCAGCATGTCACTCCGCACTATCGCAAACAGAAATTTGTCAACAACTAGACTTTATCGTTATTATCGCGGAAAGACTAATTGTTATCATGGGGAAAATATCGGCATATCGCTAACGATAAGATATCGCCCATCCCTAGTGTAGAGCCCACTGAAAATGTAATTTGGACCTTCAGTTTGTTGGCTCCCATTGAAGTCCACGATATGGAGAAAAAATTGTAAAAAGTTTGCACCAATTTCAACTTAAAAACTAAAGTTCAGCAGCTGCCTTAAAATGTTAAGTTAAATCAACTTAAAACTACAATAAAGTGAGTTAAAATGACTTGTACTTTTAAGTTGATTTAACTTAATTTTAAGGCAGCTGCTAAACTTATGTTTTTAAGTTGAAAGTTGAATGTTTTCCTCAAAAACCTTAATTCCTTTTCAACTGAAGAAAGAAAGACGTGAACATGTTGGATGACGGGTAAATTATCAGGAAATTTAAAAAATGTAAAAAAAGAGGTCAGAATTCTGTGGCCGCAGATTCCGTGTGGCTTTAACTAAGCACACATAACCACAGTTCCTTTCATCAATTTTTAAGGAAAATCCATCATCATCTGTCATTAGATGTTGTTTGAAATGGTAGCATATTTAGTTCCCTTAATTAAATGGCATAAGCAGTATACATTTAAAAATATAAGTCATATTGATAAATGCAAGGATCACTTATAACTGTTGCACTTTTCTTTAGTTTTTTTACCCCATGCATATTTTAATGAGAGAGAGAGAGAGAGAGAGAGAGAGAGAGAGAAACAAGTGATTATGCATTTAGATGAATTCATTTGTTCTGTCCTGAGATTGTTAATGAACCTTATACACTAAATCTGAGATTTCAATATAAAAGTAATTGCAGAAGGCCAGAAACCCATCCATTTTTATGCTCATTTTTTCAATCCAAAATTAAATCCATTCAACTCTGTCTAGGGAGGCAATATGCTGATGTGGCAAAATTGCATTGAAATAATAAAAACATAATGATGATGGTGATGGTGATGATCATGGCAAAATTAATCACTATTAATAAAACATAAGCTCCGGTTTTTACTACTGCAACATAAACTTTCCAGTTTTGCAAATACAGCTAAGTAAAGAATTCTATCTATATATCTGTTCACCAAATGAATCAAAGCAGGTGGTTGTGTGACTAAACAGTGTTAGTGGCAGGATGTGGAATGTTGTTAATATGATAGAAGATGATAGATGAATCTTGCTTATAAATTGTCTATCGAGTTGTTGTCTTTTGTTCTGCCCCGGCTCTGTACACATGTGTTTGGGCTGATCCTTTGTGAATGATCTCTGTTCTTTTGTAAGCTATGTGCCCATCTCTCCACACACTGCAGGTTTCTATGAGCTCGCAAAAAAGGGTGTACGCATTGAGATTCTTCATGTCGCTGTAATAAATGCTAATATTTTTAATTTCTCACCTGAAGCTTTGGCATCTCTTTTCCTTCTTCTCTAAATGCACTTATGGTTCTTTATTGTACACACACACACACAAATGGTGTAAAAACAATTTTCACTAAGAAATTGCTAGTAAATTACACAAACAATTGCAAAGAAATGGCAAGAAATGCATGGAATTTAACATTTTGAAGTAGAAAAACGTTTTTTTTTTTTTTTGCAATGTAGTATGTAGGACTATTTATTTATTTTTGTGTACAGACACCATGGGAGAAAAATGCATTATATGCCATTCACAATACCTGTTGTATTGCATATTCAAAATACACTACAATGCCGTTCTCAACTGTAAAAAAAAAAAGTAAATAAATCCATTATACACATCTAAAATCTGAGTGTAAATTGACCCTCTACACATTATGAATTGCACCAAAATATTAGAACCAAATTGTAACTAATTATCAGATTTCCTGATGCACTGAATTATTTAGTAAATTATCAAATATGATCAATAATCAAATTGAACATCAAAGCAATCATTTATGTGCATTTTTTTTTCATCATTTAAAAAAAAGCCTTGTAAATATTAGAATCAAACTGTGACCAAATTTTAGATCTCAGGATGCACTGGATGATATCAAATAAATACACTACCAGTCAAACGTTTTTGGACAGTAAGATTTTTTAATTTTTTTTTACGTTTCTTCTTCTCACAAAGCCTGCATTTATTTGATACAAAATACAGCAAAAACGGTAATATTGTGAAATATTTTTACTATTTAAAATAACTGCGTTCTACTTGAATATATTTTAAAATGTAATTTATTCCTGTGATCAAAGCTGAATTTTTAGCAGTCATTACTCCAGTCTTCAGAAATCATTCTAATATGCTAAATTGCTGTTCAAGAAACATTTATTATTATTATTATTATTATTATTACTATTATTATTATTATTATTATTATTATTATTAATGTTTAAAACAGTTGAGTATTTTTTTCAGCATTCTTCGAGGAATAGAAAGATCCAAGCATCAGCATTTATCTAAAAATAAAAAGCTTTTGTAATATTATACACTATACCATTAAAAAGTACCATTCAGTACCATTTTTTATACATATTTTATATTAAAAAAAATGAATACTGTTATTTAGCAAGGAAACACATTTATAATGTTACAAAAGATTTCTATTTCAGATAAATGCTGTTCTTCTGAACTTTCTATTCATCAAAGAAACCGGAAAAAATTCTACTCAGCTGTTTTCAACATAATAATAATAATAAATAAATGTTTCTTGAACAGAATATTACAATGATTTCTGAAGGATCACGTGACTGGAGTAATGATGCTAAAAATTCAGCTTTGAAATCACAGGAATAAATGACATTTTAAAAGATATTCAAATTGTTTTTTTTGTTTTTGCTGTACTTTAGATCAAATAAATGCAGGCTTGGTGAGCAGAAGAGACTTAAAAAAAAATCAGAATAATAATAATAACAAAAATAAAACATTACAAATCTTACTGGTCAAAAACTTTCGACTGGTGTATATAAAAAAGTGTAAATAAAAAGATAAACAAAAATAAAATAAAAACATGTTACTTTTAAAGTAGTACAATTTCAACTTTAGATTTTCTTCTAAAAGATGCAGTATACATATATATATATATATATATATATATATATTTTCACACCTTTGTGTGCCTGTAAGATTTGTTTTAATTTAAGTGGCACAGAGATTAAGGCATTAAATATTAAAAACATTCAGTAAAGCCTCCTAATGAGGCTATAACTGCAAAAACTTTTGATTTTCATTTATGACCACATTTGTATTAAGCAAAACAGGGCCTTTCTGACCTGCGCTCCGTGCCGGAGACGGATGTCATATTCTCCGGAGAGAGAGAACAGGTCAGAGAAGGTCAGCTTTTAAAAGCACTCCAGCCTCTGTTCTCACTCTATGTTATGGCCATTACAACCAATCCCCACTCTCTCTTTCTCTCCTTTGTCTTGCTGTGCATTATACAGCACACACACACACACACACATCATATGGAACACATAGTCATTTTTCAGCCATCATTAGTATGGCAGTCGGACAGATTTATGGCCAGCCTGTAGGGCCACAATAATACAATCAGCAAGCAAGACAGTACAGATGAACATTATGGACGGTTTTTCAAACAAATCATATTGCGTTACAGAAGTTCAAACAGTGCACAAATCATCTCTACATAGGGGGATTCGCCGCATGTCAGAACGGGCTGTAGTGCCCCGGCTGCATGGGAACAGAAATAATGAAAGCAGCTTCTGCGTTTAATGAGTATTACATAGTATTACATTGTGTTCCCATTTCGCATGGAACAAATCACAAAGGTGGGACGTTTTCTGGTTAAGTAAAGAAGTGTAAAAGAAGGTTTATTTTGCATGTCATTGTGAGCATGTGAAGTGTGTGGGCCGATTTTTACTAGGGGCAAGGGGTCAGTTTTCCAGCGCTGCTGTCCGAAGCCTCCGGAGGTCTGAGTGGATCTATATCGCACCATCCCGGCTCGGGCTCCTGTGTTCTTTTAATGCCTTCTGCACTCACATTAAGAGACACCTAAGCCCCCGTCTGACAGCATGACTGAGAGGGGTAATTAGACTAAACACCCTCGGGATGCGCTACGGCGTGCGTGTGTGTTACAGCGAGAGTGAGTAAAAGTGGATTTGTTCGCTTAGTGTGTTTCTACATTTGTTCGGAGTGAATCCGTGCACTGTACGAGTTTGCGCACACATCCCGACAGCCCCATCCGTCATGTTTTGGCCTTTCGAGCCTTCCTCGCCTCACCGTATAACCTTTTTAAATTATGTCAATGTGTATTTCAGAATGAATCAATACATCCTACTGTGGCCGATTGTTCACATCTGCTAATATATGGACTTGGGCCTAATTTGTGGTTTGGTAAAATGACACATTATCACGGGGTGATCCATCACGCCGTCCTAAATGACAGCCGGTCATCCTTTCTGCCCTGCTTACTGGTGTCATATGATTGCTTAATATGGTGAACATGACAAAGGAAGATTGAAGAGGATTCAATTCGGGTCGCGTGACTGGATGGCGCGACTGTCTGAGAACCCAATGCGCTCTATCTTGGATGTGTTTAACTGAGAAGCACTTACAGTTGAGGTCAAAAGTTTACACCCCCTTTCAGAATCTCCAAAATAAGAGGGATCATACAAAATGCATGTTATTGTTTATTTAGTACTGACCTAAGTAAGATATTTCACATAAAAGATGTTTACATATAGAGAAAATAATAGTTGAATTTATAAAAATGAGGCGTTCAAAAGTTTACATCCCCTTGATTCTTAATACTGTGTTGTTACCTGAATGATCCACAGCTGTGTTTTTTTTGTTTAGTGATAGTTGTTCACGAGTCCCTTGTTTGTCCTGAACAGTTAAACTGCCCGCTGTTATTCACAAATTCTTTGGTTTTCCAGCATTTTTGTGTATTTGAACCTTTTCAAACAAGGACTGTATTGTATGGTTTTGAGATCCATCTTTTCGCACTGAGGACAACTGAGGGACTCAAATACAACTATTACAGAAGGTTCAAACACTCACTGATGCTCCAGAAGGAAAGTCCATGCAAAATGTGCACATCTCCATTCTGTTCAAAAGTTTTCACCCCCCAGCTCTTAATGCATGGTTTTTCCTTCTGACGCATCAGTGAGAATTTGAACCTTCTGTAATAGTTGCATATGAGTCCCTCAGTTGTCCTCAATGTAAAAAGAAGGATCTAAAAATCGTACAGTCATTGTTGGATATACACATTGGTTCAAATACACATAAATGCTGGAAAACCAAAGAATTTGTGGGACCTGAAGGATTTTTCTGAAGAACAACAGGCAGTTTAACTGTTCAGGACAAACAAGGGACTCATAAACAACTATCACTAAACAAAAAAAACACAGCTATCATTCAGGTAACAACACAGTATTAAGAATCAAGGGGATGTAAACTTTTGAATGGGGTCATTTTTATAAATTCAACAATTATTTTCTCTTGTGGACTATATGTGAACATCTTTTATGAGAAATATCTTATTCAGGTCAGTATTAAATAAACAATACCATGCATGTTGTATGGCCCCTCTTCTTTTGGTAAAATAATTACCATTTTACAGATTCCGAAAGGGGGATGTAAACTTTTGACCTCAACTGTAATACATTAAGCTTGGATAGATGTTAATTCAAAGCCACTCCAATCCAATCTAAAAGTGAAGTATAGATAGATAAATGCGCAAATGAATTCGAATTACTTTCTTAGTTGTGGCCCAGTGGCTGTTTTTTAAATTTGTCATGTAATCCTGGTTGATTAGCGGTGACATTTAGCGTTAGCTCCCTACGCGCCCGGCCTTTTCTTTCATTAAGGCGAAAACAAAACGTTCGGAGCACAACAAGTGCCATCCTCACATGACAATGAATAGCAAAAAGGTCACACACCGTAGCACTTTGATCAGTACTAGAGTCCTGAAGGAAATTTAGCATGCTAGTTCCCTCATCATGTGACCTCGACAGTGTTTTACAGTCAGTCTGTGAATGTTGAACCTAAAATTGATGGCTACCAAATTTATGTGAGTTTATTTTTCCCTCTGTAAACCAAATCGCATTTGTTTCCCCAGCTGGTTGTACTCACGTATTGAGATACTGGGGGAACATGTGATTGCGGCGCAGTCCTCTGTGTTTAATATGATCCGGCTCCTCACTGAGCTATTGTTTGACTGTGGTAGAGGATGAGCCACAGGAAGTGTGGGAGAATTTCAGCTCACAAAGGGGATCTTCACATTTAACTAGATTAGTCCGGCCGTCATCCTAATCCACTTCAGCAAAACACATCTATAGGGACGGCTTACTCACAAACAGCGCTGTCATGGCTGTTGTAGACATGTTCGGCGAGGGCCCTCTGAATGGTGTTTTTGAAGATTGTACAGTTCGACCATTGTAAGCAGCTTTATTGAAATTGAAAATCAGCCACACTGAGACACAATGAACGGTTCAAGAATTTGCATCTTCAATAGGGGCTTTCCTGCAGCTCCTGAACTGTAAGCAATAAGTCATTTTTCATATGACGCCTTCAAAATAAGATCTTAGTCCTTGAATGGCAGTGCTGTCTAGTGGTTAAAGACCTGGGTAGGATATCAGTAGGATAATCCATTAAGATGTATACGCAGCAAGTGGCGCAACAGTATATAGTATAATGCTATGTTGGAGAGCCAAATCACTTGTCCACAGAAATTAAATGAAAATTAAATTAAATTAAGCAAAATAACCTTATTTAAAAAAAAAAAAAAAAAAAAAAAACTTAGTCAAGCAAAGACTACTGGCTGTTTAGCAAACAGTGAGATGGAGAAAAAAAATTAATTATAAAAAGCTTGAAATAGAGAGCTTGAAAAAAAAAAAGATACAAAAGCTGTCAATGTAGCTTTACATATTAGTACCTAAAAGGTACTATGAGAGTACAACAGTAGAATGTTTCCTAAAAAAAATAAAATAAAATAATTAAAAATTAAATTAAATTAAATTAAATTAGGTTAAATAAAAAAATCAAATAAATTATAAAATGAATTAAAATTAATTTAATTAAAAATAAGTTAAATAAAACATTAAGTTAAATTAAAAATAAAATTAAATGAAATTAAAATAAAAAAAATTGAGGTTAAAATAAATAAAATAAAAAACAATATATTAAATTAAATTAAAAATGTAAATAAAAAATAAATTAAATCAAATTAAACATTTTAATACATTAAATAAAAAATAAAAATAGGTTAAATTAAAAATAAAATAAATTAACTTTAATTAAAAATAAGTTTAATAAAATAAAAATTTAATTAAATTAAAAATAAAATATAAAAATAAAGAGCTTGATACTCAAAAAAAGAAACAAAAGCTGTCAATGTAGCTTATACATATTAGTACCTAAAAGGTACTAATGAGAGTGCTACAGTAGAATGTTTCATAAATTGTTAAATTAAATTAAATTAAATTAAAAATAAGTTAAATAAAATAAAAATTAAATCAAATGAAAAATAAAATATAAAATAAACTAAAATAAAAAATGAAATTAACATTAAATAAAAATTTTAAAAAATACATTAAATATAAGTGAAACTAAAATAAAATACAAAATAATAAATTAATAATAATAATAATAAATTAAATTCAATTAAATAAGCAAATATAACTTTAATTAAAAAAAACTTGCAAGCCAAACAGTGAGAAAAATAAAAAAAAATACTTTAAATTTTAAAAAGCTGTAACTTGAAATAAAGAGCTTGAAAAAAAAAAAGATACAAAAGCTGTCAATGTAGCTTCTACATATTTGTACTTAAAAGGTACTAATGAGAGTTCAACAGTAAAATGTTTCATTAATATTATTGATTTTTTTTAGCTACCAAAGTTACCAAAAATAAAAAAGGTTGCACAATTTTTCATTAAAAAAATGTTTTATTAAGCAAATTCAAAGTGTCATCCTTTCACTAGAAAATACAGTCCCTCGCATAATGGAATGTTATGTAACAAAAATAATAATTCACTAAAGGAGCTGCTCAGTGATATGGTGAACAAAGGTGTTACTATATAATACAAATATAACAAGGCTGTAATTGATCAATTAACATCCAGAACTTTAACAAGGCTGCAACTGACCAATCAACTTCCAGCACTATAGTCTATGATCTCTTATATTGCTATCATTACATTTTACATAAATGCATCCAGTAGGCGCTTTTATCCAAATCGACTTACAAAAGAGAAACAAAGCTGATTTTATGGAATACCAATATCAGGATTGCACATATCCATCAGACTTTTTCATGCACGATCAGCTGTAGCATTTGACAGTAGAGATGTTACTTCACAGACGGCGGATGTTAATTAGTGCCTGTTGGAACAGATGCCCGTCTATCAGCCTGCTAGAAAACCATCCTACCAGCATCACTCACAAAAAAAAGTCTAACTGCTCCTCTGACTTATGCATTGATGAGTCAGCACCTCTCAGTCTACAACCAAACTTGCTTATTCTAGTCATGAAATCTTTAAAGCGATAGTTCACCCAAAACGTGTGAGAACGTATCAGTTGCGTTGCTGTCTATGCAGGGTCAGAAAGCTTTTGAATTCTATCAAAAATATCTTAATTCGAGTTCTGAAGATGAACAAAGGTCGTACAGGTTTGGAACGAGCAGAGGGTAATTAATGACAGAATTTTCACTTTTGGGTGAACTATTCCCTTAAAGCATTTGACCTTGGCTCGTGCACTAAAAGCGGTTTTCGAGATACCACAGTTGATGCTGTTGTTGCCTCTTGCTGTGCTTCTTTTCATTCCAAGTTATTTGGTTTTTCATGGAATTTTAATGTGTCTATCAAAGCACTTCCTGCCTCGAATTTTCATTAGCTATCAAAGTTCCTAATTCAATTTCAAAAGTGAGTATGGCGCTTTAAATTGTATTACATGCATGGGCCGTATCACGCTCGCTTTGATCAGTGCGCCACAGCGAGACGCTCAATACTGTTGACCCATGCAGGAAAGAATGCGCCCGTTGCATTCTGCCACGCCAGAGAAAGAAAGAGAGAAGAAAGGGGAGAGCTGTCACCATCTACGCTACATGTTTTGACTGCTGTCCTTGCTTTCCACCAGCACCGGGCCGGTCGCCAGTATTCCCATTGTGAGTGTTATAGTGAACCGCTCCATAACATTTGGTTGACTTTCCTCTTTCAAAAAGAGCATTATTTTGGGGTTTTGTGGGGAGCTGGTGGATCATACAGGATATTTCTCAGTGGAGGTCTAGATTTGCTCTAACCCTCTGCAGATGTGCTGCTTTTTGGTGCACAGCTGGCACTCGTTTCTGGAAGAGTCGCTTCTTGCCGGTTGCAGATGATTGTGGGGTGAAAAATGAGCGTCGGTTCTGTCTTTTTCGTGGTGTGTTCCAGAGACATCGTGCCACATCTTGCAAACGTTAAATCGCAGAATGTCCCGTCTGAACGCTGGAAGAGAGATATTAAGGAAAAGATTATAGTGGGTGATGCCATTGTGTGAGCTCAGGGAAATCTAGATTTACTTGCTGATGGGCTTTTGGCCATGATGAACTACCACACACAGACAGCGCTCTGATCCAGTTCTATTGCAGTCTCGCAGTCTGGTACTCATTTCAACCTATTCTCGCTCAGAAAGAAACCATCTTAGTGATATGTAAAGTATCTTTCTTTTAAAAATAATAATTCCTTACATTTATATAGCACTCAAAGCACTTTACATAGAAGGGGGGAATCTCCTTCTCCTTACCTGACATTTAGGGACAGGAAAATCTGACATTGGCTACCACCCAAGAGGTTAACTAAATACTGTTCAAAAACTTTTGACTGGTAGTGTAAGAAGTCTCTTCTGCTCACCAAGTCTGCATTTATTTGATCCAAAGTACAGCAAAAACAGTAACATTTTGAAATATTTTTACTATTTAAAATAACTGTTTTCTATTTGAATATATTTTAAAATGTAATTTATTCCTGTGATTTCAAAGCTGAATTTTTTGGCATCCTTACTCGTCAAATGATCCTTCAGAAATCATTCTAATATTCTGATTTGCTGCTCAAAAAACATGTATTATTATTATGTTGAAAACAGCTGAGTAGATTTTTTTTAGGTTTCTTTGATGAATAAACAGTTTAGAAGAACAGAATTTATCTGAAATAGAAATCTTTTGTAACATTATACATTTTATTTTAATATATATATATATATATATATATATATATATATATATATATATATATATATATATTAGAATGATTTCTGAAGGAACATTGAAGACTGGAGTAGTGATGCCGAAAATTTAGCTTTGATCACAGAAATAAATTACATTTTTGAATATATTCAAATGGGAAACGGGTTATTTTAAAATAGTAAATATATTTAACAATATTACTGCTTTGCTGTATTTTGGATCAAATAAATGTAGGCTTGGTGAGCAAAAGAGAATTCTTTCAAAAAAAAAAAAAAAAAAAAAAACATCGTACTGTTCAAAAACTTAACTGTGAGGAATATATACAGGTCCTTGTCTCTAACAATTTAAAATAGAAGTCAATTTCATACTATAATTGCATTTATGGTCATTTTAATAGGGGAAAAAATGTAACACTATACTACAATACTACAAATACTACAGTAAAAAATCTTAATCGATTAATGGTAATTTCTGTTAAAATCTGTAATAGATCTAATGAAACAATTAATTCATTTTCACAGTAAAATACTGTTAAATCTACAGTAAGTAAGTAAAACTTTGGAAGTAAAACTTTCAAGGCTGAAATTTACGTATGCACTTTTTTCACATTTCTCTAAATTCACAGTGCCTGTACATTGTCAAAACACCTCTCAAAATGTTTGCTACAGATGTGAAAAATGCAGAAAAGTTAACCCGATCTGATTTTTTTTTATGACGGATGATTTTTATTGTATATAATTTTTTAGCGTGCAAAAATTTTTAATGAGAATTTCAGACTGTAATTTTATTCCCTGTGTGACACTTCACGTTTAATGTTACTCATTTTTTTAAATAATTATTTTTCCTAGTATTGTTTCATAATCTCACCTTAAACTTATTTTTTAAGGTAGCTTTTACTTGAATATATGTATTCATTTTATACTACTTTTAATTGTTTTGCATGCATCTCTTCTCTTCTTGCTTATTGTAGAATTTTTATATGTCATATTTTGTTGTTTTAATTGTTCTCGTAAAGCACATTGAAAAGTAACATTTAAAGATGCTATAGAAAATAAAGCTTATTATTATTGTTAGTTTTTTATATCACTTTTTGTTTTATCAAATTTTGGATTATCGTTATATTCACTTCCATGAAAACTACAATGTTGCAAACATTTTTTACAGTAAAATTTCAGCAACTACAGGTGCCCTTTGATAAAAACTTCTTCATACTTTTTTATATAACAGTGCAGTTAATGCATTATAGGTATCAGACATTTTTTTGCAGAATTTAAGATTTTAGATTGAAGTTTATTTTAAAATATACTGTTATAATTTTTCTTAAGGCTTTTCAATCATTTTTTTTTTAATGTATACTATTTTAAAAAGGTGGGGGTCGAAAAGATTTGTGTGTGAATGTGTGTGTTTGAAACAGATTTACTTGATCAGAAATATGAAATTAATATTGTGAAATAAATATTACAAATTTTATGTAATATTTATTTATTTAATATTTATAAATAATATAAAAAAAAAAAAAAGTTTTCTATTTTAAAATGGAATTTATTCCTGTAATGCTAAAGCTGAATTTTCAGCAGCATTACTCTGCAGTGATTCTTCAGAAGTTATTCTAACATGCTGATGTGGTGCTCACCAAAAAAAATAAATAAATAAATAAAAGATCATTATTAGCAATGTTGAAAACAGATGTGCTGCTTAATACTGCATTTTTGTGGAAATGACAAAAATCTTTAAATTATAAATTCTTTACTCTCACTTTTGATCAAATGAATGCGTTCTTGCCAAATAAAAGCATTCATTTCTATTATAAAAAAATAATAATAATTAATTCATTAATTAAATAAATCGTACTGATTCCAAACTTTGTATAATTTGTATACAGACTAGCTATCCATCCAGGGATAGACTCCAGCATGCCTGCAACCCTACACAGGACAAGCAGCTTGGAAAGTGTGTGCACTAAGATCACATAAAGTAAAGAACAACTCAACTCACCAACATAAGTTTCTGCATTCATAAAGATAATCTACCTGTCAGTGATATATTATCTTATCCCCTGTTCCTAAGCAACATATGTGTGCAATTAGATTATTTAGATGAGTATACAGCACATTTATGAAGAATTCCCTTTATCATTTATTTGAATTAGCATTCCATTAGACATATACATTTGCCAGATGCTGTTCAATCAGAGTGCATTCAAGGTATACATTTTTTCAGTACCAGGACGTGGGTGTTGCCAATGCTCTATCGGCTCAGCACAGCTACAACAACTTGTCGTTTGCCGTAAAAAGAGTTTATTTCCATCAGAAAATCTATCAAACTAGCTTTGTGAACATTTTTAGCAGGGCAACTGCAATCACAGGATTTAGCTCACACTGTTCTCCACAAACATGGATTACAACTATACCTCAGCGAGCGTTGATTATCCCGGCACACTGAAACACTTGTCCCTCTTGCATCACTGCCTGTACGAGAAAAAAATGAAACAGCAATTGAAAGATTGAAAGTGGAAAAGTAGGTCTGTAGTCGTGATATGTCATCGAAAAAGCACATGGGAGTGAGATTGCAGCAGAGCACTGAGGGGATGAGAAGCAAACTAAGGCTGCGGATGGAGTGAGAGAGAACAGGGGAGAGGAGTCCCACGCTTCTAGTACTCTGCTACTGTAATGATGAGTGATTGGAGGAAAAGATGATCTGCTATGTTGGACGAGCAGAAGTGGAGAGATGAGTATACTCATGGACAGAGATGAAAGATGATGACGGAGGGCTGTCTCACACACCTCGCAGCCGAGCAAATAACTGCACCGCTACATTAAACTCAATTCAGCGCTGATGATTTGATCTGATACATTATAGAACATACAGCATACATTCTGTATTCACTTCTGACAGTTACATGAAGCTAGATTTGCGTCACAGCTGAAGTGGAAAATGCATCTCGGCATGTGAAAAATGTCCTAAACATTATATATCCCTAAATCGGTAGTTGACTTAAGAAAGGGGTTTTGTTGGTTTTAAGTGGTTTATGCTGTTCTCAGATGGAGTGTTTAGCTGTTAAGTGCTCAAGCTGATAAAGGCGCACAGCCCTTTTAAAACCATCAAAAAAGACCAGTAAGGATTGACAAACTGGCTATCCACTTTCTTTTTTTCTTTCTTTCTTTTTCTTTCTTTCTTCTCAGCATGAATACACTCTGGATTTTGATAGATTTTTTTTTTTTTTATAAAAGTAATTGCAGTATGTCAAAGCTGCTTCGTTCATACAAACAACAACAACAAAATACTTACATTAATGAAATTGGTGGACCTGAACTAATTGTTTAGTTTTCATTCATTCATAAATTGAATCTAAATAAAAGATGGGCGTGTAAAAAAAACAACTGATTTTTGGTGATTTGTTTCTGTCAACACTTCATTTAAATGAAAACCAAATTAATGAATTAATAGATCAACAGATTTTTAATTAAAAATTAAAAAAAAAAAAAAAGAAAAGAAAAGAAAAGAAAAACTGATTTTTGGTGATCTGTTCCTGTCAACACTTCATTTAATTGAAAACTGATAAATAAATCAATAAATAAATCTAGCTAATAGATGGGCAAGAACAAAAATAACAGATTTTGGTGACCTGTTCCTGTCAACACTTCATTTAAATGAAAAGTAAGTTTAAATAAATAAATAAATAAATAAATAATCTAGATAATAGATGGGAAAATAAAAATAAATAAATAAATAAACTGATTTTTGGTGATATATTCCTGTCAACACTTCATTTAAATGAAAACTAAGTTATAATTTAAGGTGAGATTATTATATAACTAAGTTATAAATAAATAAACAAACAAGAATATATGGGACAGTCAAAAAATTACAGATTTTTTGGTGATATATGTTCCTGTCAGCACTTTATTTAAATGAAAATTTTGTAAATAAATAAATAAACAAACAAGTATATAAATAAACAAATAAATTCTAGATAATAGATGGGCAAGTTTAAAAAAAAGATTTTTGGTGATCTGTTTCCGTCTACACTTCATATAAATGAAAACCGGTAAGTAAATAAATAAATAAATAAATAAATAAATAAATGTTGACAGGAACACTTTATTTTTAAAAATTCAGTTATTTTATATTCCCTATTTGTAAAAAAATCATGATAATAGATGGGCAAGTAAAAAATAACTTCTTAAAACTTAAACTGCTTGATATTTTTTTTCTTGAGAAAATTATATTTATTTATTTATTTATTTATTAGCATGTAAATATTTATGCTCGCAATTTTGTATTATTCGTAGAAGCAGTTATTTAGCAGAATGCCAAACCTGCTGTCCCTAAAAAAAAAATAAAAAAAAATGGATGGTGATTATCACCAGTGAATTATTTACTTCATTTATTTAATTATTAATATATCTGTTAGTTTGCTATTTATTTATTCTCACAGAAAGATATTATATCTGAAATGGTAGGTGGGAGAAAGATGCCCTTTTTTAGAACAGTGCATTTAATAAATTCTAACATACATTTAACCAATCAATTATCAAAACTTTGATATTTAACATAATACAATATGACAGATCACTATTTTCCAGCGAGACACAAAATTAGATCCAGTAACCTCAACACTAAATCTTACAAATGTTGAGGTTCAGATAAAAAGACAAAATTAAAAACTGCGTAATCATTTTTCAGGTGTTGATATGAGATTTTGTACTGTCTCTGGTCAAGAGAAAAATTTATGGATACCTTATATATCTTGGAGAGTAGTTCAAACTACTTGTGGCCCTGAAATAAGTATTTTAGGTAAGTGTTTTATTTTTTATTATTTTTAATTAAATCCATAATAGATGAGTAAATATATAATGGAAGAGCTCATTTTTGGGTTAGCTATTGCTGTAACCCTTAATTCAAATGAAAACTGACTTTCTTCTCGATATCGTTTTCTCTCAACTGCAAATCCACAGCATTTTAGATCAATGAGGTCAATTCCAGTTTGAAAAGAGGGGATGAGCATGTCGCCAGTGAAATGTGAACTTCCCCACCCCGTTCACTCCCAATCCAATCCCATTTCCAAAAGACTGCAGTCCATCCACAGCCCATTTCCACCTGCCATGAGGCAGAAGATAGGAGAAGGCACTGGGGGCTTGATCAATTTCCCTCAGCCACGCCCACTGTGGAATGGAGCAATCTCTGGCCAACTGTGCAATCGAACAGCTCTGTCAGTCAAACCAGCCTCTGACACTTACCAAATGTAGTTAAGTTAATGAAAAATCCTCCCCCCACCAACTGAATTAAACCCAAACACAGACAACGGCAGCGAGGGGGGAAAACATCTCGAACAACGCAATTATTGGAACAAAACAAAAATAAATACATTTTTACACAATGCGCTTCAGTTTGCAGAGGCATCCAGTCGCAAAGGAGAATAAAACGCTTCAGAAGGCTTCAGGGCTAAGAGTTGAAAGACTGTAGATACTCGGGAGAGATCAGACGGTGAAACGTTCTGGATTTCCATTCACTGCCCCTAATTACACAATTTATGATTCTCCAGAGGACCTCAAGGGCTCCTAAATAAAAGAAACAATTACAAACATGCAAACAGAAAAGACATAATTGCGGCTGTGACTATGCCATGCTGCCTGGAGACGTTTCGTTTGACTGAACTCTGTTCTCAAGTGACTGGGTCCTTAAAGCTGTTGCTTCACTTTAGATTATGCTATCTTCTGAAGTACTGTTTGCTGAAATTACACCAGTTTAGATTGCTTGAAAATAACCAATTGAGAAAAAAAACGGCTCTTCAAAGGACCGGCATTCTTTGTGTTTCAGTTGCTGGTTTCATAGGTATTCACAAGTAATGTTATTTTAGTTACGTTGAGATACTATTATAGTTTTTATTTAAATTTTAATGTAGTTTTTATGTTTTCTGCTTGCATCCTAATTTTAAACTTTTAGTAATTTTGTTGTGTTTTTCTTCTTAATTTTTCTTCTTCTTTTTTTTTTTTTTTTAAAAACATAAAATACATAGTTTTTTCTTTTAGTTATTTTAGTACATCAAAACAAACTAAATGAAAAAAATGAGAAATGTTGCTGTGTTCAAATTATTAAATAATTTATATATATATATATTTAACATTTCTTTAGTAAAAATGTAAAAAAAAAAAAAAAAAAAAAAAAAAAAATATATATATATATATATATATATATATATATATATATAAATATATATATATATATATATAGTCATTTTGGTACATCAAAATAAACTAAAAGAAAATGAGTAATGTTGTTTTGGTAACTAGCTGAAATAAAGCAAGGTAAAGTTAAATAAAACATCAGTTAAAGTGTATTTTATTTTAAAATAAAACATTAGTTAAAGTGTATTTTATTACAAGCAACAAAAATTATTTGAAAAATTATTATATAAAATTACTTTTGTAAAAAATTAATTTATTTAAGTAAGTAAGTAAGAATTTATTTATTTGTTTGTTTGTTTTTATTTAATCTTTTTATTTTAGTCATTTTAGTACATCAAAATAAACTAAAAGAAAATGAGAAATGTTGTTTTGGTAACTAGCTGAAATAAAACAAGGTAAAGTTAAATAAAACAATTAAAGTGTATTTAATTTTAAAATAAAACATTAGTTAAAGTGTAAAAAACAGTTGTTTATTATCTATCTATCTATCTATCTAGCTATCTATTTATCTGTGTGTCCGTCCATCCGTCTGTTTGTTTGTTTATTTATTTTTGAATTTTAGTTACTTTAGTCATCAAAATTAACTACATAAAAATGAGAAATGTTGCTTTGGTAACTAGTTGAAATAAAACAAGTTTTTCTATTTTATTTTAATTCAGTTAATGTCTATTTTTTAACAAAAGTAACAACATTTAACAACAAAAGTAACAATTATTATTATTATTTTTTACTTTATTTATATAATTATAATTATATAAATATAAATATTTTATATATATATATATATATATATATATATATATATATATATATATATATATATATATATATATATAAAATGCACAAATAAACAGCAAGTCCACCATGTATATACCACCATAATATACTTTTTTTTTTAGTAGGGTGGCTGTAATCTTATGATGCTCAGGATAGTTCCCATGGGCAGGATGCAAAACTTTATAACTCCAATTTATCTTGTTTGTGAAATGTAAAAATTGTAGCATGGCACCAGATACTCAGTTGCGACAATAAACATGCTTTGTTCCACTGCTAGAAACTATAAAACATTTTACACTTGAAATAATGAACTAATATACCGGGACTCACTCTTCTCCTGCTATGAGAGTTCTTTGTTTTTAGTTAAAGCCTGTTTTATTGCTCTTGGACATATCTGGATGTGTTTACATTTGAGCAACTGATACCACACAAATCAACTCGCACAATAAAACTGTCCACCACACAAGAACTTTCCACAGTTTTTAAGAGTGAATCAGCTCAAATTCTGTTTCAGATCAGCTAGTTTTACTCACACATTCAAACAAACATAATTAGAAATCCTCTTGTAGATTACAGAGAATGACATCATTCGGGAGTAAACTTCCTGTTCAGCTTCCCGCACATAAACACTTGTTTTCAGATTAAAAAAGCCAAATCAATATCCTCTGACCATATGGCTATGAGTGGTCACGTACACAGTGAGCAAACCCCAAAGTGAGGCGCTGGATCGTGAAGGCATGAAATTGCAGCATCTGTAAGACATAATGTCGGCAATGGTTAGACTTGCAATAAAAGACCATCACGTGCCCTCTGGAGAAGAAAAGCAGATCGAAGATGGAGGCAAACCAGACTCTTTGGGGTAGACCACTTCAGTCAAGCCCTCCATGGGACCTACTCATTAATTTTAGTACTTAAGCATTTTGTTTTCCCAGAACTGCTGTTTCAGCTTATTTATTTACTTTCCTTCCAAATGAAGGGCTCTGAGAATAGACAAGCACACCAGCTATAAGAGGAGCGCAGCGTGCCAGAATGCATGTCGATTTTGTGCGCGCATTTGAGCGTGTATGGTTGCTGACTGGGTTTTGAAGCCAGGTGGTTTCTCTGATTTCAGTTGTTGTCTGAATGAGAAATGTTTGTATGTATTGCTGAGATTAACAACTCTCTGGCCTTTGTCACGGTAAACACGAAAATTGCTGTGTGTTGTTTGTTATGTCTGAGGAAACATGAGAGAGGAAGTGGTTGTGGCTGGTATGATAACATCAGCTTCACGACTCTGACATGCTGAAGCTATTCAAATAGACTATTCAAATGCCCCCCAATTTTGTCCTTTCATGTTAACCAGTGGCAGTCCATCAGAGGAGACATACAAATCTATTTAAAAAGAACATAACAAAAAAAGGTGTTAAATTTACAACAATTCACCTACAAATGTGCATAATTTTAGGTAACAAATCAAATGCATGTCATGTAATAAATTTTACATTCTTTTCATGTCTGTTTGTGGACAACAGTTAAAGCAAAACTTAGTTTGAACAATGGTTTAAATACCAGCATCTCAAATAATTCCCCTATGGGCCACTACTAACGAACTAAATTTCAAACATCTAACAAAAATTTCCCCTGTGGACAAACACAAAATAGAAATAAATTAAAATAAACAGACAAACAAATAAATAAATGCATAGATATTTTGTGTACACCATTTGATCAATCCTGGTTTAAATATCAGCATGTTAAAAAAAATTAACTAACTAAGGTGTAAATGATTTGCATCTCAAAAAATTCTTGTTCCACCAATAACTAACTACCTAACTAAGGTGTAAATGATTTGATTGATATTGGTTTAAATATCAGCATCTCAAAAAATTCCTGGGCCACCACTAACTAACTAACTAACTAAACTGTAAATGATTTGATTAATATTAGTTTAAATATCAGCTTCTCAAAAAATATCTGGGCCACAAGTAACTAACTAACTGAGGTGTAAATGATTGGATTAATATTGGTTTAAATATCAGCATGTCAAAAAATTCCTGGGCCAGCCCTAACTAATTAACTAACTAAGGTGTAAATAATCTGATCGAAAGTGGTTTAAATATTAGCATCCTAAAAAATTCCTGGGCCTTCATTAACTAACTAACTAACTAACTAAGGAGTAAATTATTTGATCGATACTGGTTTAAACATTGGCATCTCAAAAAATTCCTGGGCCAAGACTAACTAAGGTGTAAATGATTGATCGATATTGGTTTAAATATCAGCATCTCAAAAAAATTCCTGGCCCACCACTAACTAACTAACTGACTAACTAACTAACTGTGTTACTGATTTGATCAGTAAATATCAGCATCTTAAAAAATTCCTGGGCTACCACTAACTAACTAACTAACTACAGTAACTAAGGTGTAAATGATTTGATCGATATTGGTTTAAATATCAGCATCTCAAAAAATTCCTGGCCCACCACTAACTAACAACTAACTAAAGTGTAAATGATTTGATTGATATTGGTTTAAACATCAGCATCTCAAAAAATCCTGCGCCACTACCAACTAACTAACTAAGGTGTATATGATTTGATCGATATTGGTTTAAATATCAGTATCTTAAAAAAATCCTGAGTCACCACTACCTAACTAATTAATGAGTACATTATTTGATTGATACTGGTTTAAATATCAGCATCTCAAAAAATTCCTGTGCCACCACTAACTAACTAACAACTAACTAAGGTGTAAATGATTTGATCAGCATCTCAAAAAATTCCTGGAAGACCACTAACTACCTAATTAATTAACGAGTACATTATTTGATTGATATTGGTTTAAATATCAGCATCTCAAAAAATTCCTGGGCCACCACTAATGCTGCGTTCACGCCATATCGTAATTACCGTAATTTCGAGATGACAACATGTGACATTCTACTCGGAGCTGTTCACGTCCTCAGACTCGGAATGCTGCTTTTCTATGGCAACACTATCAACGCCTAAACAGAGCCTATGTTGGTCAGGTGGTACAGCGGTCATGTGGTACAAGCCGTAGCTCTCAGAAGACTCCCAGTTCACAAGTTGTAATTACGAGTTCTACAAGGACGTGAACGCTTTTTACAAGTTGGAATCTCTTAATTACGGGAATTCCGATATGGCGTGAATGCACCTTTACTAACTAACAACTAACTAAGGTGTAAATGATTTGATCAGCATCTCAAAAAATTCCTGGAAGACCACTAACTACCTAATTAATTAACAAGTACATTATTTGATTGATACTGGTTTAAAAATCAGCATCTCAAAAAATTCCTGGGCCACCACTGACTAACTGACTAACTAACTATCTAACTGTGTTACTGATTTGATCAATAAATATCAGCATCTCAAAAAATTCCTGGGCTACCACTAACTAACTAACTAACTACAGTAATTAAGGTGTAAATGATTTGATCGATATTGGTTTAAACATCTGCATCTCAAAAAAAAAAAAATCCTGAGCCACCATTAACTACCTACCTTTATTTCAAATCAGATCAAATCACCTTTATTTATATACCGCCTTTAACAATACAGAATTGTGACAAGGCGGCTGTACAGTATTAAATAGGAAATAGTACATCAACAATGCAAAGGGCAACAGTAAACACTCAATTTTCAGGTAAAGGTAGTTAATCAAATACAATAAAATAAAATACAATATTGTGTGAAGATAAAGTGTCCCCAACTAAGCAAGCCAGCGGCAACAGCGGCAAGGAACCAAAACTCCATCGGTGATAAATGGAGAAAAAAACCTTGGGAGAAACCAGGCTCAGTCGGGGGGCCAGTTCTCCTCTGGCCAGACACAGAGGACTCACCAGGTCCCGTGGTCCTGTGCCGACAGCCGTGTAGGTGACGAGGTCTTCACTGGGGATCCGTCTCTGGGGCTCATCTAGTCGATGTGGTCTCCGCTGACAATCAGTGCTGTAGAGGTCATCTCTAGGTGCTGATCCACCGTCTGGGCTGGGTACGGACTGGATCCAGAGGACTGCAGTGACCATCTGGTCTGGATACGGACTGGATCTGGTGGTTAAGGTGACCTCGGAATAAGAAAGAAACAGACTAATATTAGCGTAGATGCCATTCTTCTGACGATGCACTGAGTACATCAGGTGTAATGGGAAGTGTTCCTGGATCCGGTTGACCTAATTAGTGCAGCCTAACAATCCTTTAACGGATTTGAATTATAGAAGTGTGTTGATGTGTTATGTGTAAGCAAGGTTACTACCTACCTATAACTGATTAACTAACTAACTAACTAACTGTGTTAATGATTTGATCAATATTGGTTTAAACATTGGCAATTTAAATATTAGCATCTAAAAAAATTCCTGGGATACAACTAAATAACCAACTAAGTAAATAAATGTGTAAATGGTTTGATCAGTATCGATTTAAATATCATCATTTCAAGAAATTCCTTGGACACCACTAAATAACTAAGTAAATATGTGCAAATGGTTTGATCAATATCGAAAAATAAATGAATAAATAAAATCCCTGAAAATTCATCAGAGAAAATTCCCTGGTGTGCTTTAGGAATAATTCATCTAAAATGAAAATTCAGTTATCATTTAATCACCCTTATGTCATTTCAAACATTTCACACTGGTTACAAGATGAGTGAGTGCCAAAAGAAAAAGGGGTTTGAAACATTATGAGGGTGAATAAATGATGGCAGAACTTTCAGCTGAACAAGCCTTGTAAATCTAGTTATGATTACATGCTAAAAAAGATTTCATCTTAGCTTTAGTACAATATAGAGAATGTTTTGAAGATATGTAGGTCACTGAGACAGGCACACAAACACAAACATAAATCTGTCCCGCTCTCTCTCTCTCTATTATTCTACACTCTGCATCTTGTCCTGAGTCAGCTCTCTCTTCTCTCTTTTCCATTACATTCTCCACTGAGTCCTGAATTGCCTGGAGCCAGAGTGCCTCCCCATGAAGTTTTTCAACTGTACAGCCTCCCCAAAAAAAATCTCCACTCAGGGACCAGAGGTCTCCGGCAGCCCTGAGCGTGCCCGAGGCCACTGCGTGCCCTTAAGATTTCCATCAAGACTCGTACTGTTAAAGTTTAAGAATAAAACCTGCTCATTGTGATCAAAGACAACGAACACATTTAAAAGTCAATGACTCACGGTCGTAACGTACAATATATCTTAAAGATTTAATCCTCTCCTGTTACCAACAGAATATTTATTGTCTGCAAATCAATACGGAAGATATTTCACAGTTTATGAGAATACAGTATGGCGGTCTCACGTCTTCCAAATAGTTTAATAGTTTTGGACCGAGCACAACACACATTAGCCTCACAGACGGACATCCACGGTTGCTGGATACAGGCCATGTGATTACTTTATACAAAGGGAATACAGTAATGCGCATTTCAGTGTTGAAACTAGAGATGTTTCTTTATGAAAACACCCAAGTGTCAGGCACAAAGATCACAGCGTTGTTGAATTACAGCAAATGCTGTGCAAAAACACAGAGGAAATGAATCCAGCGTGCTGTGCTGCTGTAAAATCACATGTGTTTGCCATTATTGAAAGCTGTGATTGTATCAGATCTGAACAAGCTCTCAGATTGACTATTTCCTGCTTGTTTTAGAGTGCATGGTCGTCATTATCTTTTTTTAGGTCACATTTTTGGCAGTTTTTTTTTTTATGTTTTCACTGCTGCTGTGAACACAAATGTCACAAGCTGTTGACTAAAGCGGAAGCACTGTTGCTTTTTGAAAAATCAAAATCAATAACCAATTTAAGGCAGTTTGGGAGCACTAAATTAAACTCTAAGTGTGTTTTTGTGTGTTAAGGATGAATAAAGATCAATCACAGGTTGGCGGACAGTACTTGCAGCCCTCATATTGGAACTGTCAACATGTAGCTTTGAATTTCATTACTTTCCACACTGCAGCTGAGAGAAAACATAGCTTTCTTGCTTCAAGTGTGCTTTCAAGTTTGCATGAATAGCATAAATAAAGATATTTATAAATGCCAATAGGCAACTACAATTTTTCAACCCAGTGAAAATGAAAAGATACGTTTTATTGTTGCCTTAGACTTTTCAGAAGTAATTTGGTGGTCCCACCCTGGTAAAAAAAAAAAAAAAAAAACAGACAAGGACCAGCTTAAACCAGCAACAAAACATACCTACCAGCATATGGTGTTTTTTTTCACCAGGGCACTGTGACAAGACAAAGTTTATTTCACTGATAACCTAGGGCTGGGTTTTTGACACAAATTTCACAATTCAATTCTAAATTAAAAGCTTGCAGTTCAATTTCTAATTTAATATTGAATATTTTGGATATATGTAAGTATCAGGTACAATACAATCCAAAATATCTTAAGGAAAAAAAAAGTCAACTAACACGATACATGATAGTCAGTTGATATTAGATGTAATGAAGGTTAAATTAACTGATTTGTATAGAAACACTTAAATTGCACTCGATTGTTTTTATAATAATAAGGAAGTTACAGTTACATAATTATATTTCTACTCGATTTCGTTTTTTGAAATATGTGACCCTGGACCACAAAACCAGTCTTATGTTGCACAGGTATTTTTGTAGCAATAGCTAAAAATAAATTGGATGGGTCAAATTTATCGATTTTTCTTTAATCTCAAAAATCATTAGGATGTTAAGTAAAGATCATGTTCCATGAAGATATTTTGTAAATTTCCTACCATAAATATATTAAAACTTAATTTTTGATTAGTAAAATGAATTGCTATGAACAACATTCGGACAACTTTAAAGGCGATTTTCTCAATATTTTGTTTTTTTGCACCATCAGGTCCAGATTTTCAAATAGTTGTATCTCGGCCAAATATTGTCCGATCCTAACAAACCATACAGCAATAGAAAGCTTATTTATTCCGCTTTCAGATAACGTAAAAACTCAATTTCAAGAAATTTATACTTATGACTGGTTTTGTGGTCCAAGGTCACATAATCATTTAAATGCTGGCTGTCATAACATTTATTCAAACATAAAACATTGAAGAACAGTAAAAGTTACAATGAATATTATATGGTGCATATTTTGCAAAATGCTCCTCTCTAGAGTTAATTTTTCTAGCTGAATAATGTTTTAACCGAATATGTTTTCTGAGGTAAAAGTGACGTTAAGTGACATTGTTTACAAGCTGTTATATATTGACGTCTTTGCGCAGTTGAAACACTAATTGAGCGTTTACGAGACAAAAACGGATTTTGGTAAGTTGAACTCTGTCTTTTAACATACCTTTGGATGTTGGTTCATATTTCGTGCTGAAACTGGTACTGAAGCGGAGGAGATGATCAGTTTACGTTGCTTCTGCCGCTTATCTTGAACTGAGGCGCTGCAGCGATCTGTCACTCCACATTAAACAGCGCCAAAACGGCATTTATTTTTTGAATACTGTAATACGATGGACAGAATTTGAAATCTGAGACGTTGGTTCATATCAAAAGTAACAAAGCACAGAGCTTATTGCGATTTATAGGATAGGAGGGGCGCTACAATATTCCATTTATTAACCGAAAACAGGCTAGGCTAATCAATCCTTTGGATTTAAAAATCAATATTGTTTCGTAAAAATGAGAAATAGATATTTTTACGCAGCCCTAGATTAAACCACTTTGAATGAAATTACTGATGACGAAAATTTAGCTAAAACTCTAAAAACTCCACACATTATTGAGACAAGTTAAATTAATGGAAATAAAAACTATCATTATTTAAACATATGGCATTAAATTGAAATGTTTAGATAAAACGTCATTTTGAAAGAAGACTTATATTTAACCATATAAATGAATGAATCATCTGACCGTTCAAATTAATTATCAAGGTCAGTAACACAGGACATTTGAAAAAGAACATATTCATCACGATGTAGAAATGAAAACCAAATCAAAATTTATGATGGTTGGTTTAGTTTTAATTTGTTCTTGTTGGAAAACCTTGCAAGTTAAAAATGTTTGACATACAGCATTTTCTTTGCAGACACTGGAACGTATAACACCTTGTTTAAAAATCTGCTGAATAGTGTGTGACTTGCAGCATTCATTTGATGAAACTTTAAGGACCAGGGGGCTTAACAAGCAGTGTTTGACAAATTCCGTTTGATTCAGGAAATTAAATGAACCCTTAATTAGTGCCTCCCAGCGCTAAAGGCAAACTACCAGAGCAGTAAAAGGCTCAGACCCAAGGACAGTGTGAATTTCCCACATGCCACTCTTCACACATTCCTTCCCTGCTCGTTTTTCGCCAATGCCATCTTGAGAGGTACCAACTGCTTTGATTACCTCCGATAATGCAATCAAGGCTTAAAGCTGAGCGCTTAGTCTAGGACAACAACGCTGACAAAACTGTTTATGGTTTGACTTTGGTTTCAAGGGCAAACTTCGCATTCTTGCACTTCTGAGGCAAAACATCAGCTTATGTGAGAGTTTCATATCTGACTTTTTCTACACAAGGCCTGTCTCGGTACAGTCAGTCAGTGTAGACAGCAGACATCTCCTCCTCTGCCCCCAATATGTCAGCAGTAAGTACTCCGTCATGAATGCTGTGTCAGTTTGGGCTAACACATCTGTCACATCAAACATATCTTGATATTCTGGCATCTCTGAGGCCCGGCTGCTCATCTTAGACCGATTTTCCAAATGTCAGCATGGTTTTGGAAACTGAAACAAGAGGGAAGATACAGTACAGTATAAAGATGAACACATTATGATATACAGACTCACACTTACAGTTTTGTGACAACACATTATATAACATCACACTTGGCTTTCCAAACATATTCCATGGAGATCCACAAAAGGACATGATAAGATATTAATATCACATAATTAGAAACCCTCTTACGGTTTTAAAGAGAGATCCACAGCATCGGTCAGAGTGTTAAATGGTTTTTACCAGTCTTTAAACTCATTTAACCTTTGACCTTTTACCAATGATGTGATTATCATAATCAATCCTATTGATCTATGACTGAAGGGTTAAATTAATTTGAGCCATCAATGGATTACAGTTAGTGACAATACAGGCGGGTATCTGATGTGTTCGGTCTTCCTGTGGGCTGAACCTAACCTTTAACCTTAAATTGCTTTATTTATGTAGTAATCGGTAGCTTAATTTAAACCAGGTAGCTTCATTTGAGGAATTTTAATCAAATTATATTGCAGACATTTCATGAAGACCCTAAAGAATAATATCAACACGTGGAAAATGGGAATCAAATGTCCCCTTTAAAATATAACTCACAAAGAATATAATAGTTATTCTTGTTTACTTTACAAAAATTAGTAAACACTTGCAAATCTTAAATGATAGATAGATAGACAGATAGATAGATAGATAGATAGATAGATAGATAGATAGATAGATAGTGAATGCATATGAAAATGATGGTAATCTAATTTTCATTAGCAGCGTTTTTGATTGAGTGCAGGGAGCTGTTTGCGCTGCTGAGTTGCTGTGTTTAGAGCACCACGTCAAAGTCAATTAAATAAGAGGACACCTCACAGCTGTGATGCAGATGGGTAGCCAGATTCACACGTCTCCCGAAATATGGCAAGAACAGCAGAGAGCAGCGCAGCGAAAGGAATGAGTGCTTATACAGCAAGGCGTTTTTACACAAACAAAGACACTGTCATGCACACAGGTTTTATATGAGACCATAAACTCAGGACACACATACTCATCAAATAATGAAGTCCAACCTTGAATACACAACAACATCAGCTACAGTACAAGAAGACCTGGAGCTGACCAATCCAACCCTACATTTCATGTAAGTTTTCATTAAAATAAGGCAGAATGACATTCCCACATTTGATGGTAATTTTTAACATAATCATGTTTATTAAAAGAAAATTTCACTTCCAAAACAAAAAAGTACAGATAATTTACTCACCCCTTGTCATCCAAGATGTTCATGTCTTTCTTTCTTCAGTCGTAAAGAAATTGTTTTTTTTTTTTTTTGAGGAAAAAAATTCAAGAATGTTCTCCATATAGTGGACTACAAAGGTGCCTGCGAGTTTGTCGAAAAACTCCCATCTCATTTTCTCCTCCAACTTCAAAATCGTCCTACATTCCTGCAAAAGTACCGACCCAGTGTTTACAAAGTGAACACGCAAGGAGGGTCAAACACCCTTTACAAAAAAGGGTAAAACAGCAATGTAGGACGATTTTGAAGTTGGAGGAGAAAATGAGATTGGAGTTTTTCGACACCCTAATTCTTCACCCTAACTGTCATAAACTGGAATGCACAGAGTTCACACAGAGCTAGACATGACAAGCTTCTGAGGTTAAAAAGTAAATAAATTGTCAAAAAAATTGTAGGAAAAAAAAAAAAAAAAAAAAAAATTAGAGCCTTTTAAAGCTGCATTTAAACTGCATTTTTGAAGTTCAAACTCGCAGGCAACATTGAAGTCTACTATATGGAGAACATTCCTGTAATTTTTTAATCAAAAAACATAATTTCTTTACGCCTGAAGAAAGAAAGACATTAACTTTTTGGATGACAAGGGGGTGAGTAAATTATCTGTAAATTTTTGTTCTGGAAGTGAACATCAAGGTTTTTTTTTTTTTTTTTTTTTACAATGTATGTTGTTTGATTAATGTTTAATGCATTATTTTAGTGTTGTGTTACTTTGATGGCATTTTGTATTTGTGTGGATGTGTACACGCACACACACACACACACACACAGGTAAACAGTTGCATACTGTATTTTCATATCGTTTCATATGAAATTAGAAACAATATGAGTTTTTTTTAGTAAAAAATTACATGATTCTTTTTAGTGCACTTTTAATGCATTATTAAATTGTGAATTACATTTAAATCATGAAAAATTAAAGTCCACACGAAGAATGAAATAAACAAACCATGTCAGTATTATTTAAAATGATCTGTTTTTACACAGATTATATCACTCAGTAGTGTGTGTCTTTTCCAAGATGTAATTTTGTCAAATTAAGCAAAAACTGACAAATTATTTAATTGGGTGCAATTAGAATACATAAAATACTGTCAAATTAGTCTTAGCAAGACAGCAAGTCAGCCTTTTTTTTTTAAAGAAAGCCATAAAAATAATTTCCAGAGTAAAGCATTAGTTCCCTTCCATAATTAAAAAAAAAAAAAAAATACTAATAATTTACTAACCCCCATGACATCCAAGATGTTCAAGTCTTTCTTTCTTCAGTCAAAAATAAATTAAGGTTTTTGAGGAAAACATTACAAGATTTTTCTCTATATTATGGACTTCAGTAGGGATCAATGGGTTTAAGGTCTAAATTGCAGTTTCATGTGATCCCAGCCGAGGAATAAGGGCATTATCTAATGAAATGATCGGTCATTCTTAAAAAAAAAATAAATAAATAAAAAATACAAATAAAAACATATATATATATTCTTTTTAACCTTTAACTTTTCACCTCCAACTTCAACATTTTTATATCATTGTTTTACTTTTTTTTTTTTTTTGAGTTTCTTTGCACTTCACTTTGTAAGCACTGGGTCAGTACTTCTGCCTAAGTCATGCATGACCTTTTCAACGTGATTACGTAATGAAGTCAAATTAGTGCAAGACGAGCATTTGTGGTTAGAAAGTATATACTTTTTTTTTTTGTTTTTTTTTAGAAAATGACTGATCGTTTTGCTAGATAAGGCCCTTATTCCTGAGCTGGGATCATGTAGAGCCCTTTGAAGCTGCATTGAAACTACAATTTAGACCTTCAACCTGTTGTTTCTCACTGAAGTCCACTATTTGGAGAAAATTCCTGCAATGTTTTCCTCAAAAACTTAATTTCTTTTTGATTGAAGAAGAAAAGACATGAACATCTTGGATGACATATGGTGAGTAAATTATCAGGAAAAAATGAATAATTTGAGATCTGGTGAAAAAATGACAAAAAGGAAAAAGGAGTTTCATTCCAAAATAAGTCCTTTAGATGAAGAAACACTCACATGTAGGTCGACTATACAGGTGTGTAATCACATGAACTTAACTACACAGGAGGATGATTTTGTGATTTTCCATGTGCAGTCCCATGTGGCTATCCTATATTGCCCTAAAAGGAAATATTTAAACGCCGAGTCTATTTTTATTCAGTTATTTGTGCACAGGTCCATTTTCATGGCTAAGCTTTAAGGTTGAAAATCAATAATGATATCCAAGAGATTCCACAGAAAAGAGGGCTGAAATTCGATCAGGTATCCTCAAAAGTGCGCTTCTGACGCGAAGCCTTGAAATCTGCTTCGGCCATCCATCATGCTTTGCGCTACATAAGACATTACAGCGTGACCAAAAGAGAAAGACAAAGATAAAAGGAGGGGAAAAAGTAAAAAGAAAACCCAGCAGCCTTTTATAATCAATATCCATTTCCAACAGCTGTCACCTTGTTCTTTGGAGCAACTCTCCAAAGTTGTGCATTAGCAAATTGATAGGCTAATACCAAATAAAATATCACCTTGAACCCAAATACCTGCATTAATCTTCATTTAGAAAAACTGCGCTCAGAACAGTCTGTTTTTTCACATTCACTCCAAGATAAAAGCAACTTGAAGCTCAGCGGAGCTAGTGACAGGCATCTCAGTATAAAAGTGAAAGAAAATTGTCCAAAAATTTAAATGTTAATTTACATAATACATTTGAATTTTGCAGTCTTTCAGTGGTTTAATTTATTCATGGAGACAAGACACGTTGGTGAAATTAAAGTCAACACATTACCCATTTTACTTACTATACTCTGATTAAATTCTGAAATAAATAAATAAATATTGTTTTAAAAAATTATTTTCAGCAGAAACTGAAGATTACATTCCACAATGGAGCCAGACTGAATGCATTATTTGATCGCCCACATCACTTAAGTGACGTCAGTGTTCTTTCAGAGAAATAGTAAAGTACATTCAGATTAAAGATCAAAAAGATCACAAAGTCAAACCATGTTTTTCTTTTAAAAATAATATGCATAGATGAACCATTCACAATATGTCCTGGATCAAGCATTAAGAACATAATTATGGGTCGTTCTGATTTCATGTCGAAATCAAAATAAAAATCTGACTCCAAGATTGTGAATGCACAATCGAGTTAAGAAAAAATTAACACGTGCTCACTGGCCTAATAAGCATTTCAAAAGTCTTGTACAAAGCCTCGTATGATTCTAATCATTGAAATACATCTTGTCCAGCTATGAGGTCATACAGCACTATGCTGAATGCCCACACACTCCACTACGCTCCGCCATTAGCAAGTGCCTTCCTACTCTCGCAAAACAAATTATTTTTCCATCTACGACTGAGAGCTAACAGGGGAATAAACACATCAATAGATGGTGGAGCTATCTGTCAGTCGGCCCCTACAGCTTGACAGAGTGGAGTCAGGGTACAGAGGCAATAATGGCATCTTAATGAAATACATGACAGGCCAGACCACAAAGGAATTATGCTTAAATTTCAGAATACTTTTTAGAATCAGGTTCTAATAATGCTCTCGAGTTTCATATTATCTAACATATGTTGGTGTCATCTCAAAGCATTGAACTTGAGCATTTTTAAAGGAACATGGACGGAACTGAACCTAAAAATGTATAATAAAGTGCAGGATACGTTTTTGAAAATTTTCAATATGAAAACAGAATCGTGAAAAGCATTCCAATGTTTGGGGTTGGTAAGAATTTTTATTTTGTTAAATTATTTATTTATTTATTTATTTTTATTCATCAAGGCTGCATTTTCTGAATGAAAATAGAGTGGAAAAAAAATATTACTACAATTTAAAACATTAATAATAATTAATAATAAAAAGAGACATAACTACTGTATTTAGGTCTTATTTTAAATTAATTTAAAGTTAACTGTTGGCTAACTTTGTGTTATTTACTAATTTGTGTTATTTATTAATTTTAACAAAATAAGAGAGATCATACTAAATGAAAAAAAAAAAAAAAAATAGCTGAAATTATTAAAATAACCCCCTTCAAAAGTTTGGGAGCCCTTGGTTCTTAACCCTTTAACTGTCACAGGCATAAAAATGCACTATCCAGACTTAAATTTTTGTAATTCATTAATGAAAACATTTTGTAATATGATTTTGATATACATTTTCCGTGGTAATGCAATGTCTGATTTTGGACCAGATGCCTTTTAAAGGATGAATTTTGAGATTTTAAGTTTTGAACTGATATATAATTTCTTATGATGTCTAAAGCATGAAAGGGAAAAAGGAAACAAAGAAAATCTTTTGTGACAAAGGTCAGAACTCATGCAATGATGTAGATTTTTTAAGTTGCACTCTTGACATATATTAATCTATTACTTTCCCTACATAATTTGTAACACAAAAATATGGTAAAATTTCTATTTAGGAGTCTTAGACCTTTCCAACGATGTATAGTTGTCATGATTAGATTAGGATTTATTTGTAATATGATGGAGTAAACTTAGGCGTCCCACAAAGTGGACGGTGACAGTTAAAGGGTTAATACTGTGTGTAGGTTACGTGGATGATCTACGACTATTTTTTTGTTTGTTTTGTGATGGTTGTTCATGAGTCCCTTGTTTGTTCTGAACAGTTAAACTGAGAACTGTTCTTCAGAAAAATCCTCCAGGTCCTGCAGATTCTTCAGTTTTCCAGCATCTTTCAAATGGTGAAACAGGTTCAAACATTCACTGATGCTTCAGAAGGAAACACGATGCATTAAGGCTGGGGGTGAAAACTTTTTGAATTTGAAGATCAAGGTAAATTGTACTTAATTCGTCTTCCGGGAAACATGCAAGTATCTTCTGTTGTTTCCGAAGGGCAGTACTAAATGGAAAAAAAATTATGTTTCAACAAAACAAGAATAATTTGGACATCTTCATCCTGTTCAAAAGTTTTCCCCCCTCTGGCTCTTAATGCATCGTGTTTCCTTCTGGAGCATCAATGAATGTTTGAACATTTTTTAATAGTTGTGTTTAAGCCCCTCAATTGCCCACAGTGTGAAAAGATGGATCTCAAAATCATACAGTCACTGATGGAAAGGGTTCAAATATGCAAAAGATACTGGAAAACTGAAGAATCTGCAGGACTTGGTCTTGTGGACTATATGTAAACATCTTTTATGTAAAATATGTTACTCAGGACAGTACTAAATAAAAAAATAAAATTTCCTAACAATACCTTCAACATTTCTAAGACTGTATACAATAAATCTGCTGCTTTCTATTTAAAATCAAAAGCTGTTGATATTGCATGACTACAGTTGCACACTGCTGAGTACAAAGAGTGTGAAATTTGACTGACTTAAGGTTTAAGAACAGCTAACGGACATACAGAGATCAAAAGACTGATGAAAGAATGTAGTTACAGATGTGATGAGACAGACTCTGTGCTATAAACAACCTACAGTACCATTAAAAGATACCAGATCATATCATTCAAAAGCTCCAGAATACACTTAGCCCTTTACACTCCAATTTATAGTGGTACTTGCTAAGGCCGTACCGAGCTGTAGGGACCAACACATCATAGAGACTCCAAGAAAAAAAAAAAAAAAAAAAAAACAGCAACCAACTAAATAACCTGGAAACCACATGCTAACAACTACTCACCATACTCTAAAATTCTCATGCTAACTCACATTTAGTTCAGAAAATATTTAGAAGTTTAATTTTTTCAATAAAAAAATAAAGAATATGTTTCAAAAATGTTTAAAAAAAATGCAAAATTACAAAACATATACACTGCAATACACTGTGTTTTTGTTTTTATGCAGTACAAATATCAAAACAGTTTTTAAATCAAGATGCATTTACTTGAGAAGCAAAATGATTTGAGATAATAATACTTGTTTTCTGAGGGAAAAAAAAAGATTATGCTTAAAACTGAGTTTATGCTTAAAACAAGAAAAAAAGATCTGTTATTGGCATATGAAAAATAAAGTGAAAACAAGATAATTTTTCTTAACCAACTGACAGATTTTTTTTCTTGTTTTTTTGAGCATAAAACAAGATCTCATTAAACAAAAAAATTTTTTTTACAAAACAAGACTTAATATCTAATAGTCATTTTGCTTAAATGGAAATCTTGATATAAGAATGTTTAGATTTTTTCTACCCAAAAACAAGAAAAAAATACAAAATTCCTGAAGCAGTTCCAATTAGTTCACAATTATGCAGCTATTATTATGTCTATATAGACACTTTTGATACTGGCTACAAGAAAAAAACCTTATAGTTACTGGCCTCTCAAACAACCCCATATGATCACCTACACACAGAAAAAAGGACATCTTTGTGCCTTGTTTACCCTTAATAGGTACATATTAGTACCTTAAGGGTATGTATTACTACTCTAAGGCATTAATATGTACCTAATAAGGGTAAAAAATAAATTACAAAGATGTCTTTTTAAGGGTACAGCTCCAGTGAAAAGCTGTTGTACCCCAAAAGGTTTTTTTCCTGTGTACACTTTAAGAAAAAAAAAAAAAAGGGTACAAAAGCTCACTGGGTAGTACCTTTTAAGTACTACACTCTTAATAATAGAGGTTCTTTATTGGAATCGATGGTTCCATGAAGAGCCTTGAACATCCATGGAACCTTTCAAATGCAGAAAAGGTTCTTTAGAATTTTTAAATGTTCTTCAAAATGGTTCTTTAAGAACTGTTCACTGAAAGGTTCATTCGAAAAAATGGTTCTTCTATGGCATCACTGCCAAAACACCCCTTTGAAGCCTTTATTTTTAAGTGTAGCCTAATATGTACAGGTGTATTTAAAGTACCAATATAGACCTTTTCAACCCCAGTGACAGCTTTTGTACCTTTATTCTGAGTGTAATCCTTATTACACACAAACTCACAAAGTCCAGTAGATATATATCATTTTAAAATGTGTCATCCAGAAAAAGAAAAGACTCAAAACTTAAAAACCGCACAGCTAAAAACAGTAAGGTATTGGTGGTCTTGGCAGGCAGCTCTCCTGGCGTTTCTCGGCAGGGCTGGAAAGAGGTTTGGACTCCTCTGCATGTGAGCTTCCATGACAGATTCTCAAATGAGAGCCAAACACATTTATCAACGGTTCATTTGACACTGATTACTCTCCGAGGGCTGTCCACTACACTTGCCTGTTAAAAAGTGAGCAGGGTCCTGGAGGTCAAAAGCAGTCTCTTATTGCCAGCCCACATAATCAAATCTGACAGAAATTTTCCCGGTAGACAGCGAGGGGACCGGTCCATCATAAGGGGGTGAAGCAGAGGTATGGTGTGGATAACTACGGCAACAGATGAGCGTTCACACTCCAAATCACTTCACTCTGTCAGCCTCACCTGAAATGGCGATTGATTGTTCCCAGAAAAGACATGGAATTATATTAGAAATATAGAAGCGAAATGAATTTGCACAGAGAAAAACATAGAATTCCAGTTCTATCATGATGCAGTCCTTTTGAAAACCATATGAAATACATCACACAGTCATAAAACATACATAAAATCATCAAAATAAATTAGGCGCAACTTGACATATGGGCCATTGAGTCTTCCATTCTTGATCAATCTTCAGCTGACGCTCCTGCCAAGTAAAACTTACTATTTACTTTAACCATGATTAAGCAGTTAGTAACCGATGTTAAATAATCGTTCTTGACCTCAATTCAAATGCCATCAATCTTAGATATTACAGTCTGGATGATCTCTGCACTACAAACCCCCGTTTTACACCATTAAGCAAAACCCAACCCAACCCAGCATTCGCAGAAAAGGTATTTGGCCAGAGACGTGCTGGCAAAAAATGTCCTCCGGGGTTAAAACATATCATACACATCATTAGTTTCCCTCATAGACAGTTTGCATAAAAATGTTCAGTAAATCTCTTTCAATTTAGATTGTCAGTTTATAGTCTCAGACACCTCAACAAGGGTTCAACAGTAAGGCTTTTTTTCCTACTGTCTTACAGTATGTGTGCTTGTTTGTTGGCTTTTTAATTGCCCTGTCGATATTATCACTAGCTGTTTCCATCATTCTGTTTTTATGTGTATTTTGAATTATCGTAATCAGAAAAGAGTGATGAAAACTTCAAATTTCGAGAAAAAATCCCTTAATTCGCAAAAGAAGCTTGAGGTGGTTTTAGATTTGTGCGAAAAAAAGGTTAATGCGAATAATGGGAGATGGAAAAGCATTTGCCCGAATAAAATCCTCCATGCGCATTGAAAAAGTCATGTGACCTTTTTTTTTTGGTTTTCTTTACCTCGTTGGATGGAAACAGTGCTTATTTGCAAATGTTTTATGCGATATTCCAATTTGCACATTAAATTTGCAACATTTGATGGAAACCCAACTACATATTGTCAGAAAGGTCTGAGTCTCAAGATATCATATTTGGTGGTTATTTTGTGATACAAAAGTAAGAAAAATGCATTAAAAAAATTCAATGGAGTTTGGATGGCAACCGGTGGCTGTTTGTGGTATAACACCCTAGATAAAATCTCACAGGAGCCTCAATTTTTTAAATATCAACTTCAAATTTAGAACATATCTTATTAAGATATAAGGCTTTAATTTTATAGCAATTTTAGAATCAAAAATATTTGTAAAATATTTATTTTATATAAAAAAAAAATAAAAGAAATTTAAAAAAAATTGGTACAGTGCATTTTCTTTACACATAACTTTTTGTCTTCCAAAAAAAAAAAAAAAAAAAAGTCCAATCTTAGGTCTGTATTCCGAAGCATTCATAAACTACACCAACTTAAGTTTGCATAGTGCACCTTCACATCTATGTTTAAAAATGTGGGGTGACACCTAATAAAATAATTAAATGAATTAACTAATGAAATAAATTAAAAATAATGTAAAAGTTTATTTATTTGTATTTTGCATTATTAAATTAATATTGTATTGTATTATTATTATCTGAAATATGTTATATAATATGTTTTTTTTTTTCTTTTAGGTGGAACAGACGTTTAGGTTTGCTAAATCAGTTGGTCAATTTCAGTGGCATTAAAATGTGCAAAGATTGCAAAATAGCTAAAAATAGCTAAAATCTGACTTTTTTTCCACTAAGAACTGCATGATACGAACTCACAATTCTGTCTTTTTTTTCTCAGAATTGTAAGATATAAACTTGCAATTCTAAGAAATAAACTCGCAATTCTGACTTTATATTACACGCAATTTTGAGTTAAGCCAGAATTGTGAGATATAAACTTGGAATTCTGGGAACATAGACGTTTTTCCTTTCAAAATTGGTCTTACAATTCACAATCACAAGGAAAAAAGTCAGTATTGTGAGATGCAAACTCACATTTGCAAGAAAAAAGTCAGAATTGCAAGAAAAAGTCATAACCTTTTTTAATAACCAGTGGTGAAAATGGGCTTCCATACAATGCAGCAATTTGATCATTTGAAAAAAAAAAAAAAATTACATATATATATATATATGAGAGAGAGAGAGAGAGAGAGAGAGAGAGAGAGAGAGATAAGGGGGGGGGGGGGGCGGGGGGTGAGCATCCTTTGCACTGTAGTGACAAAAAAAAAAATGTGTGAATATTAATTCAACACAAATGTCACATCTGCCCGTGCCAGCTGAGCTGAAATACGAGGCTGGGATACCGTGAGGGTCACAATGACAATATTTGTGAAACATAGGAACACCCAAAGGCATTCTTACTCTCTTTTCCTCCCATCATCCTCTATCACTCTTTCTCTCCTCCTACCTCTCATTAGGTCACCAGAGACCTTGCATCTTTGAAATGTTAGCGTCTGTCTCCAATCTGCCATTACCAGAGTACAGACACCTCTGCTGTCACTGCAGAGACTCATGGGACATTTACGCCCTTTCACCCACAAGGCCACAATCAATTACACAGCTGACAGAGGACAAAGACGGTTTAAACCCTTCGATAGCGCATGATCTCCAGCATGTAGCGGGCGAGAGATACACATCTAAATACTTAAGGAAAAGGTACAGGAAATGACTTCTGAAGAGCAATCTGTTGTGTTGAGCATGAGAACACAAGAGCATCAATATGGGGCCCTGCTGTGGAGTGAGCCAGGACAGCTGTATGGATCTGTTATTGAAATCTAGCCAAGCTGTCAATGTGCTAGCTAAAGCAGGTGCCTGGTGCGCAACACAGATGCTGTGCTCTCCACATTAGCATCTCTTTGTTGCTGGAACGGCATCACAATAGGCCGGAGGGAGGTCAGGTGAAGATCAAGTATTGAGCCGTTAAAGTTGAGCTTGTCTGCTCATTAGGCCAAATAAAGAGGGAAGGCAAAGTAAACATTCATAGGATGCGCCGCAGGACAACCACCACCCGACGGAGGTAAAGCGGAGGCATTAGAAAAAAGCGGAGCCTTCGATATTGATTTCAACTAGACAAGTTTCTTTATGAAAGAGGATCTGCGTCCAAGAGTAAGACTGTTTTAACTGTCTCGAATGTCCGATCTATTTCGATTGATCCTCCCCTATCACCTTACGGTCTTGGATGTGATTTCGGAAAGACTGGGACAAAGACAAGTGTTTGGCGAGTACATTAGCCGGCAGCGCCTTTTTTATTTCATAATGAGTTTTATGCTTAAACACACCAAGCTTACAAATTTTGAACAGACTGTATTCTATAGGGTGTCAAAGACATGAGTTTTGACACATGTCGAAAGCGCTTTCTCGAACACATCAAAATAAAGGTTCCAATTAGAAAGGGCCTCCACAAAATATATTTTATGATGTTATCTTGTAAGAACAGACATGTAAGTAACGCAACTGACACGTTCAAGGCCCAGAAAGGTAGTAAGGACATTGATTAAATTGTAAATGTAACATCAGTGGTTCAACCATAATTTTATGAAGCTACGAGAATACTTTTTGTGTGCCAAGAAAACGAAACGTTATTGAACAAATATTACGCAGCAATAGGAGAATTTCACCCTCCACAACCTTGAAAAGTATGCAGACTGTCTCTGAAAACTTTTCAAAACTCCTTTCTAAAGAGATTCACTGAATTGAAAAGTGAGCTCAACCTTGTGAACAGCAATGACAAGGTTTCATAAGTGAGTAGCATTCACCAGTAATTGGTTTCAAGATGATGCTTTTAGAAAATGAGCACACAGAGATTTATTTGATATCTCAACAGTATTTATTTTCAGCATCTTGTTAGCATGCTCCTTCTTCTCTTCTCCTTTTATATATCTCGGATGTGAAAGCAATAAGCTAAGTGGCTCAGCTGCCTGTAGTTGCACATCAGAGTTTCACTATCCGATTATAGCATTTTTGCCAAGGCATCATCTCTTTCTCTTACATACGCAGACACATACACAAACACATACAGCATTGTTCACTACGATTACAGCAAAAATTTGGACGTTTACTGGCACCTAATTAATAAAAAATATGGTTCATATTATTGCCTGTCATCAGAAGTACATAAATCCTGATGGATGGATAAAGTCAATTTGAAACAGGGACATGGCACAAAAGAGTTTGTTCAGTTCCCATTCATTCGTCAATGCTACACTTACATGCTAAGCCAGAGTTTCTGGAATCAATTTATTTTTTTGGAATAAACTCTAAAGAATAAATCCACCCATTGAGAGGAGATGAAGTGGAAGAAGCAGAGAATGCTTTAAGCAATTTGAACCCATTTAAACTTTAGGATGAGTGTGGTTTGGTTGGCATGTTTCAAACCCTTTTCACATTTGATTTTCTACAATAAAGTCTAATTCTATTTCCTGTTTCTAAGTGCTTTAGAATCATTATATAGAACTTGTATATAAATGTGACCCTGGACCACAATACCTATCTTAAGTAGCACAGGTATATTTGTAGCAATAGCCAAAAATACATTGTATGGGTCAAAATTATCGATTTTGTTTTTTAATGCCAAAAATCATTAGGATTTTATGTAAAGATCATGTTCCATGAAGGTATTTTGTAAATTTCCTACTATAAATATATCAAAACTTCATTTTTGATTAGTAATATGCATTACGAAGAACTTCATTTGGACAACTTTAAAGGTGATTTTCTCAATATTTTGATTTTTTTGCACCCTAAGATTCCAGATTTTCAAATAGTTGTATCTCAGCCAAATATCATCCTATCCTAACAAAACATAAATCAATGGAAATCTTATGTATTGAGATGATGTATAAATCTCAATTCCAAAAAAAAATAAATAAATAAATAAATAAAAAAAAATCGATCCTTATGACTGGTTTTGTCGTCCAGGGTCACAAATATTCTCTAACAGAAGTCAAAAAGAAATATTTATATAGAAAAGAAAAACAACAAAATAAGGTAATATTTTGATATAATATTTTTTTTATATCAAATGTTATTATTAAAAAGCCACATATTTTGACAGATACATCATATTATTAATTTATAATATGATAATAATAATTATATAAATACACGTGTATAAATATATATGTGTGTGTATTAGTGTTGTCAAATGATTAATTGCGATTAACTGCAACCAAAATACGTTGAGTTTTTTTTTTACATAATATACTGTGTATATTTATTATGTAGATATAAATACACCCACATACAGTATATATTTTGAAAATATTTACATGTATATATTTTGATACATAATTATTATAATTAATGTTTTGTTTAAATATATTTAATACATATACATATTTTTCTTAAATATATCATGCATGTGTATTTATATATACATAATAAACATACATAGCACACATACATATTATGTAATCAAAAATTAATCATTTGACAGCACCAATATATATATATATATATATATAAATTATATATATATATATATATATATATATATATATAACTCTAAAAAACAGTCACATATTTTGACAGACACAACATATTATAAAATAATAATTATACAAGTTAACTTAAACACACATATGTATATATGTGTGCGTGTGTGGATGTGTAATTTATATTTATATATAAATATATGTATACTAATAAATGATAATAGTTTTTACATAAATATTTGTTTATATATATATATATATATATATATATATATATATATATATATATATATATATATATTATATATATATATATATATATATATATACACACATTTATGTAATAAACTCTAAAAATATATTTTAAAAAAATCACATATTTTGACAGACACATTATATTATACATTAAAACATTAGAATTCAATTAAAATGTATTGTAGAATACTATAAATTGTATATATTTATATGTAATTATCTCTAAAAACCATTAAAATAAGGTCATATGCTTTGACAGACATGTCATAATTCACACATCTGTGTAACAAATGAATAAGTACTGTTTATCACATTCCAGTATTAATTACTTTTAAGACTGTTGTCTGACTTTTATTTGGGTGGTCTGAGCGAAATCCCCATCTCCAAGCAGCAAATCTCCCGTGCCAGAGATTTATATCAGACCCAGAATGTTCCGCACAGAATGACTGACAGCAAGGTAAACAAAGTGTGGCGCAGATCAGCACCGTGCAAAATCACTTTCAAACTGATTTGAATTCATTGGGCCTGTCCGCCGGGACAGCATCATTCACATGTGGCAAAAACACCATGAAACTCAACAGATGCCTCTCTATAAAATCACTCACATATTCACTTCAACGTATTTTCAACCTGGTCTCTTTATCTTCTTTTCTCGACCTCTCTAAATTTAATGCGTTACTAAACAATTACTGAGATGCTTAATGTAAAGTCTTAATATACAATGGTCTGTAATTAACTTATCCTAAAGCTGCTCACGTTGCTACAGTAACAGCAACATGTTTTGTATAAATGTCATTATCTCTGGTTTTAACTCCGATTATCATTACCTGGTAGAAAGGACCCATTTACACTCTCTGACGCATACACTTGAAAGTCTAATGTATAGGAACTGTTTAAAGGCCAGATAATTAGCATAATTTCCTCGAACAAAAGAGGCGTACACACGGATTTAGGCTCATTTCACAGATCTGCGACACAATGGATCGGAGAGGACCATTTTTATGTGTAAGATGAATAGAGCCTAGGGTCGCTTCTTCTCTTACATTATTCAGAAAGAGAAATTCACAAACATAACCTGCTAGTCCCAAAACATAACACCTTTCTGAATATTTCATCATAGACTGCAGGTCTCAGAGATGGCCATATAAAAACACAGCTTCGGTCAGCTGGGAAAAAACTATATAATGTTGCATCAATTCTGTCACTGAAACCTTTGAATGTAAGAAAAGGTAAAATCTCAGGCCTAAAGCATTGAATCTGGGTAATATGAAATCCATAATTTACATTGACACCAACATAAAAGTTACATCTTCCTCCAGGCATAATTGTAGACGCCTACAATCTTTTTAAAGCGAGAGCATTGGCTTTTCCGCCAGAGGGAGAGTTTTCGGAGCTGGAGGATATTGAGAGTTGTTTGGCTACTCAGACCCCATACTGTGAGCTCTGGAGGTTTGGATTTCAACGTCAATTAGAGGCTTTGTCAACAGATGAGGCCTTTTATTTCCACAAATGTCAGCTATTTTCTCATGGGGTCCTTACATGTGGATGAAATGCTGGGGCTAATTATGTTAAATAGATATGATATTCACATATTATTGCTCACAAACCCCTTATGTATAAGGTTCGCATTGATGTTGCTATATACAAGGATAAAGATATGTGCAGTAAATAAACTGCAGAGAGATTAATGCTAAATTAACTGGAATCTACTTTTTCATAAACCAGTCTTCGATATTTAAAGGTGCACTGCATAATTTTATGTATGATAAATTGACCCAAAGAGGTGTAACATACTTGGAAAAAGGTATTCGTAAAATAAAATAAAATAAAATAAAATAATTGGAATCTACTTTTTCATAAAGCAATCTCCAATATTTAAAGGTGCACTCAGTAATTTTATGTATGAAAAATTCACCCAAGGCGGAGTAAAATACCTGGAATAAGCTATTTGTAATAAAAATAAAATAAAATAAATTGACCCAAAGAGGTGTAAAATGCTTGGAAAGAGGTATTTGTAAAATAAAATAAAATAAAATAAAATAAAATAAAATAATTGGAATCTACTTTTTCATAAATCAATCTCCAATATTTAAAGGTGCACTCAGTAATTTTATGTATGAAAAAATGACCCAAGAAGGTGTAAAATACCTGTAATAAGCTATTTGTAATAAAAATAAAATAAAATAATAAAATAAAATAAAATAAATTGACCCAAAGAGGTGTAAAATACTTGGAAAGAGGTATTTGTAAAATTATAAAAAAAAATAATAATAATAATAATTGGAATCTACTTTTTCAGAAATCAATCTCCAATATTTAAAGGTGCACTCAGCAATTTTATGTATGAAAAAATGACCCAAGGAGGTGTAAAATATCTGGAATAAGCTATTCGTAATAAAATAAAATAAACTAAACTAAAATAAAAATATAATTGGAATCTACTTAAAATAAGAAAATAAAATAAACATAAAAATAGAAAAGTAAATAAAAATAAATAAAATAAAATAATTGGAATCTACTTTTTCATGAATAAAATAAACATACACATAAAAATAGTAAATAAAATAAAACAAAAAGAGCTATTTGTAAAATAAAATAACCACAAACATACAAAATAAAAAAAAATAAAAAATTATTTTATTTTATTTTATTTTATTTTATAAAATAAAATAAAATAAAATAAAATAAAGAGCTTACACCCATAAGAACTCTCCACCAATTATCTGTCACTGGATATAATATCTAAAATAATATAATAAAATGATTATTGTCAGAGATTAGGCTTAAGACATTAAGCTGACACTAGTTTTTTGGAAAGGTAATTTTTTATAAACTACAGTTAAAAAGTATGCTTTTGAATTGCATAAATTTGTTTATAATGCATTTATTTAAAAATATTTATTATTTTGTAATGAGGAAAATATTACTGAGTGCACAGAAGGAAGAAGCAATTCTGAAGACATCTGTATTTTTAACTCCATCTCCAGAAAACCTAACAAAGATGCTGCATTTTGGTCAAGAGCGGTTCTGGTCATTGCTGCAGCCATGAAAGCATCTGTTTCAGCCTCATCTTCGAATGGAGACATGTTTCTAAAGGTCATATTGCAGATACTTGATTGCAAAGCAAAGATAGCCATCACTAAAAGACACCTAGACAGCTCACAAAGAGGTACTCAGACGCCGATCAGATGGCTTTAACAGGGAAAGTGGGCTCCAATGACCACCCAGACCACCCAAACTGGCCACACAAGTGCTGTGACTGCCAATGGAAAAGTGATATTCTACCCATATCCAATGAACGCATGCTGCTGACTGGACACTTTGAGGTCTCAACGTCTCCTGGATCCCTTCTCTGTCTCGAAGGCTGACAATCAATATAATGGACAATGACATTTAAAGAGACGTTTCTGACTTCATCATATGTTAGTGGTAAAAACAGATGTAGAATGCACAGTTTGAAGTCTGTCAAGAAATGAAGAAAAAAAAAGACTTCAAAAGAGTTTTTATTTTAAAAATAAAAAATAAACGCCACTAGAACAAGACAGAAGAGCTCGACAATACATAGTAATGGTTAAATTGACCTGTTTACTGTTTGTTGACTGATAAATGGCAGAAAATTACAGCACATATACTTCTCCGAATCCCAACGCAGAGAGCTTTTATCCTGTAATGAGAAAAAATTAGACTTCGCATGTGGCATATTTTCCAATATGCATTTGCCACGGCCATTACTCACACGCTAACATCAAGACAAATAAAACAATTACCCATCTGTAATTAGTTTTCACAGCACAACTCAAGTTGCCATCATTTTAAACACTAATAGTGTCACCACCGCGCATGGCTGAGGTTCAGGCAAATCATTTATTACGGAAGGTCATCATTTTAAAATCTCGTTAGCTGTACCTGTGGGCCTGAAGGTCAGGATCCACTCAAACTTGTGTTATGTATGACAGCGGAGCCAGCCAATTCGCCCCTTCCTGTTTTCTGCCACACTTTAAGCTGTCATAATTTTGAATTAGGCTGAGACGTATCATCATCCTGGTAATATTTCATATGTGCCATCGCACGCAGCCAAGAGGCAATAAACAAAGCAATTACAAAGGCCTGCTCCTGCAAAACAAACCTGCCCCCGTCCTTGCTGCCCTCCATTTCTCTGTTTGTTAATTCACATGAATATTTTAAAATGTCATCAAACCTGTGTCACACATCCAGAGACAGCAGAGATGAATACAACCGTACACAGACATTTGGTTTTCTATAATAGTGGACTTTCCAGTTACTTCTATTGTTTTCATGCTAAGCTAATATCAACTCAAATCTTTCTGCAAGATAATATACTGTAGCAGGCCAGTGATTTTCAACTGTTTGTTTAAACATTTAAGTTGGTATAAACTACCACAGTCACTTAAACATATACAAAATAACACAAAGTGAAAATAACATGGTATTTTTGGGTTATGGAAACAACAGTTACCATGGTGAATAGACAATACTAACACAACCTGTTAATGAAACATGGAAGCTGCTCCTGAATAGAATGAATATCATACCTTTATGCAAATCCTTCACAGTAATGTGATTTTATTGGTACTTCGCTTTTATTTCACACGTTGCATGGTCGTAGTTTCAAGCCGCCTTTCCTTTGCGACGACTGTCGCATTTCTCCCCCTAGTGGCAGCCGCACAAAACTTTCAAACTGGTCGTGCCTCGGCAATTCACCTTGGTAAAATGAATTATTTGATTGAATATAATCAATGTATGAATGTATCGTCACAAAACAAATGACCCTCAAAATAAAAATAAAAAAAAGTAGGTTTTATGGGGCTAATCAACGTAAATAATGATCTAATAATTATAAAATAATTATTTCTCCAATAAATTATCCTAAAGCAACATTTTACAGAAATAGTGTTTAAAAATAATGTTAAAGTAAATAAAATATTGGTAATTCTAACCTTACGCAGTTTTCAATAAAATACATCACATCCGGTCGGGCAGTCGCATAAGTTTTTATCTCATCCGCAGCTCAACTCCGAAATACGCATATGATCGGAACTCCACGCAGCTCCCGCAATACTCGCAATACTCGTCACTGGAAAAGAATGACTTCCGGTCTGTCGCTTGTCGTTCGTCGGAGATAGTCAAGTAGTGGAAAGGCAGCTTCAGCTCGGCGCCGCATTTGCGCGTGCATTCGAAGAGTGCGCGCTACGAGCACAGTATAACGTCTGACAGGACAAGATAGTTCGTTTTTTCTGAGGTGAGAGACTTGTCATTTCGCAACGACTTACAAAAATAACAATAAAATAATGACACGGACATTAAAACTGATCTCATCTGACCGAAGATATTGAATCGGGACAGCGCGATTTTCTCAAGATTAACGTTAGATCACTTCCAGAACAAAAAAAATACAGATAATGTACACACCCCCTTGTTATCCAAGATGTTCACGTCTTTCTTTCCTCAGTCTTAAAGAAATTATGTTTTTGAGGAAAACATTTCAGGATTTCTCTCCATGTATGCTTTTCCCTAATTTGAACTTCCAAAATGCAGTTTCAATGCAGCCTCAAAGGGCTCTAAACGATCCCAACCGAGGAAAAAGAGCCTTATCTAGCGAAAAGATAGGTTATTATTATTTTTTATTATCATTATATTTTATATACTTTTGAACCTCAAGCGCTTGTCTCCTCTAGCTCGGTGTGAACTGTTTTTTTTTTTTTTCAGTCATGACAGTTAGGGTAGGTCTAAAAACTCCCATCTCATTTTCTCCTCCTACTTCAAAATCGCCCTACATCGCTGCAGTAGTACCAACCCAGAGTTTACAAAGTGAACATGCAAAAAAGATCAAACAACAACAACAAAAAAAAAAGGTAAAAACTGTGATGTAGGACGACTTTGAAGTTGGAGGAGAAAATGAGATGGGAGTTTTTAGATGTACCCTAACTGTCATGACGAAAAAAAAAATGTTTTCCTCAAAAAACAATTTCTTTACGACTGAAGAAAGAAAGACATGAACATCTTGGATGACAAGGGGGTGAGTACATTATCTGTAAATTTTTGTTCAGGAAGTGAACTAATCCTTTAAACTGCATCTGACAGAAGTGTTAATGGCTTTCATGCATGTCTTTCAAAATTAAAGTCTTGCATCAAAACAGCTTTGCCAGGTTTTCACAACAAAACTAGCCCAATTGCGTTTTGAGGGGGGTCCCCCACTAAAAATTGCATTCCAGTGGATAAATTACACATTTTTTTGCAGCTGATAATTGGTATTTCAGGGGCTGAATATGACGTTATTGGGGTCGCTTCAACCCAGCGGACATCAAAAAAAATCCTGCAAACAACAGTGTTAAAGTAGCCTAATTTTGCAGGAAAACACTGCAACACTGCATCAAAAACACATTTAGAATTGACCCTTCACAAACAGCTTGATTAACAGGCAATCTGACCAATCATAACGCTGAATCCACCATTCTGTCCCACAAACAAATCAGACAGGAGAGTAGATTAACTTCAGTGGACTTAAATTTGAAAAATTGTGTGTACTGACGTCTTTCCGCGGTTTAAATAAAATATGTTCTAATGTTCATTTATGTTTTTTCATGCTTTAAGTGAAGAAGAAAAAATGGATCGGTTCACGTATCGATTGAATAAGACAATACAGTCTGTCACAACATATTAAAGAGCCACAAAATGGTATTTATTGAATTTCTTAAAAATTACAACATTTTAAAGCTGAGACCTTGTTTCACACTAGAACTAACCTGCTCTGTCTCGTCTGTTGGCGTGTTGTCAGTTTCCTGCTCCGCGTTTTAATCGCCCCAAGGTGGCTGGTCCCAGTATAGGTCATAAACCCCACCCTCTCCATGTAATCTAATGGGGTGTGAGACAAACTAAATAACTAAATTTCACTTCAAATAATTTTTTCCAAAGATGAATTTTGTCATTTTATGTAGTTTTTAATCAGGCTGATGTAAGTTCAAGTGTTTGCTTTTCGAATAAGTTTGGTTTTAGTTAGTTATGTGATGCTAGGGCTCGAAATGAACTTTTTTACTTGGTAGCACTGGTGCTCCCAACTTCAAAAAGTTAGGAGCACCAAAAAAAATTTAGGAGCACCAAATGAATATTAAGGAGCACCACAACTGGCAATTGAGCAGAACAGCCAGCACTCGGCCCGGCATTTCTTTTTAGTAATGCACCGATCTTGATTCTTCATGGCCGATTCTGATTGCCGACGTTTTTACAAGCAAATGGGCTGATTCTGAAAGCCTTTTTTAAAATATTTATTTTACGCCTTAAGCAAGGGACAAGAATGAATGAAAATATGAGTACATGAATAAGATGTTTATTTTCTCTATTACATGTAGAGCCATTTAAAATTAGAGGCAACCACTGCATTTTTAAACAATCTACATTACAAATAACAAAAAATAAACGACACAGTTCTTTCTTAGTCGTATTAAGTGCAAAAAATAAATGCACCCATAATCAAAGTAGGCTAGTCTCTCAATATTCAAAGTGCAAATAGAAACCGAATTTTTCAAGCATGATCCAGAGCTTTAGACAGCTACACAACCTATTATAGCCTACAGGCTAGATATGTTATGTAGCCCAATTTACGCACATTGGGGAGTCCCTCTCTAAACGTGGCGTATTAAAATTGCTTTTGAAGGCGCGCGCGCGTTTTACTTTCGGTTTCGTTTTAACGATGGCGCGAAACTCTCGGGGGTGCTGAGCGTGCATTGTACAATACAAGACATTAATTTAACAAAACAATTTGAAAGTGGGGGGACACAATCGGGATTTTGAAAAGTGTGTCCCCAGTGGAAATTACGCCCCTGCGTGAGTGGAACTCTGAAGCCGAGTTATCATTTGATGCGAATGGATGCTGCGTTGTACAGTATATTGAGACGGAGGCACCAGAATTGCGTCTGACAGAATGTGCGCTGTAGCACGAAATATAGTATATTTCTTCAAAAGCAGATGGTGGAGACATTTCAATTGTCCACAATCAAAAATCGTCATGTCACACACCCCTAATTTCAATGTAACGTTAGTTTGTGCAAATCCGGAACAGAGATTGGTTGAGAGAGAAAAAAGAACGGCCGGTTCCGAGTTTCAGCGGAGCGCAGTTTCAGTGACAGGGAGTGATCGACGGCTAATATCTAAAATCTGCATTAAAGTTAAGAATGTAAAGATCAAGTTTAATTAGTTATGTAATGTTGGAGAGAACGGCGAACCTGACACTGTATCAGCTCACAGCAGTCTGGGCAGTAGTTAGGCTAGCGAAAGTTTTGTAAAGGAATGAAAACAAGTCGCACCACAACAATTTCTCGCACTCGCACAAATGCTTCCAAATATATTTTGAGGTCGCACAGATTAAATTTTGGGAGCATATGCGACCAAAACGGTCGCAATTTCGAGCCCTGTGATGCTATAAAAACGGGAGCATAATGTCATGATTGACAGCTGAGACTGACAGCTTCTCTGTTTTTATTTACCTTATTTATTTATTTTTTTTACAGTCTATGGTCGCGACCTATCAATTCAGAAGCACTGCTGTAGGTGATATTAAAGGAAGTTCACCCAAAACTAAAAAATTTATCACCCTCAGGCCACCCAAGATGTAGGTCAGTTTGTTTCTTAATTTGAACAGATTTGGAGAAATTTAGCATTTCACCACTTGCACCAGTTAACGTATTTTGAAGCAGAAAGCTATGAGTTTGTAATAAACAAATCTATCATCAAACCATATAAATTTAAAACATCAAATTTCCAGTCTACTATCTATAACTATTCCTCTTAGAACTGTTTTGGCTTGTAAATGGTGCTTGATCTGTGCATATTTCTCTCTTGATTCAGACAAGACTGCTTTCTCACTGGCGAAAACAGTGTTATTGCTAGAATATTTCAGGTGGAAGCAATGATTTAAAGTTCTGTCATTAATTACTCAGCTTCATGTCCTTCCAAACCCATAAGACCTTCGTTCATCTTCAGAACACAAATTAAGATCTTTTTGATGAAACCCAAGAACTTTCTGACCCTGCATAGACAGCAATGTAACTGAAATGTTCCCAGGCCTAGAAACGAAGTAAGAACATTGATAAAATAGTCCATGTGACAACAGTGGTTCAAGCGTAATTTAACAAAGCCACGAGAATACTTTTTGTGTGCAAAGAAAACAAAAATAATGATTTTGTTTAACAATTCTTCTGCCCCGCATCACCTCCTCCTGCCTTTATCAAGAATATTACGACTGACTAAGGTTGAGTAAATTTTCAGCAATAACATTTTCAACAAAATTTTACATTTTCATTTTTTGGTGAACTATTTCTTCAATCTGTTTCCTCGTAGTTGGCTGCTCCCCAAAATTGGCAAAATCTAACCCACACACATGGCACGTGCAGACACAGATAATAAAAGGCAATAAATTGCGACTGAAGGCTTCAATAATGCATACAAATGTGGGTGATGGAAGTTTGAATTTGGCTTGAAGTAGTGCCTACAAGATTCCTCCCTCTTCCCATTTCCCCATTTCCTACTTGTCCTACTCTCTCAGGAAAAAAAGCACAAAACTGTCACTCTCATGTGACCCTGGACCACAAAACCAGTCAGAAGTAGCTCGGGTATAATTGTAGCAATGGCCAAAAATACATTGTATGGGTCAAAGTAGGGTTGTGCCGATAGTCGATAGTATCGTGTATCGACGATAGTCAGAGATATCGCCTGTTGCTGATGCCTTTGACGATAGCAAGACGATTATTATTATTATCCGTCAAAAATAGACTAGGCGTCTAACTTTAGCGATGCAGTGCAGAGAGCCGCTTCTGGGATGCTTCAGAACCTTGCCGCGAGGTGGCAGGTGTAAACACAAAGGCACGTTGAGCGGGAGGGGGTGTTTCGGGTGGGGAAACATGCAATCTGTTTTTGCGTGCAGTTGCTGACACCCGCGAAAGCGCGCAGTTTTTTCCGGTTTTACTTTCACTTTTGAAATCGATCCCGTTCAGCAAGGAAGGGAGAGGATGGAAAAGGGGGGCACAGTAATTCGTTTTGGGGGAAACGGCCCCCCTTAGCACCGCAGACGTGTGCAGTGTAAATAAGGGGTAAGAAATGTATTCATCATACAGTGATGTAACTATTGTATTCACTTATGGTACTATTAAAGTGCATAAACTCGCGCTAGGCTAGGCTAGTCAGTGATGTTCTTTGATAAAGTAAATGTTCTTTGCTCGTTTTCTGTAGCTTTTTTAATAACTAAGGAAATGTAAGAATTAGTAACTTACAATGTTTCTATTAAATTGTTATCATGTTGAACACAAATTAAGTCATATTGAAAACATTAGGTTGCTCTTAGCCATATGCTGGTGTTGGTTTATTTGCCGGCAAAGAAACGAAGTAAATAATTAAATAAATTAGCATGATAGTATCGTGTATCGGCGATCTCACCGGCTGACGATTGGACGATATGAAAATTGAGCATATCGCCCAACACTAGGTCAAAGTTATTTTTCTTTTATGGCAAAAATCATTAGGAGATTAATTAAAGATCATGTTCCATGAAGATTTTTTGTAAATTTCCTACTGTAAATATATCCAAACTTAATTTTTGATTAGTAATATGCAGTGTTTTCCCTTAGGTTCACAGCTTTGGGGGGGTGGGGATGGATGGGGCAGGAGTGCCAGTACCCAACGGTACTTTTTTTTTGGTACTTTACTCTCTGTATAATAACAAAAACATTTATTGCAGTGGGAAAAAAAGAGTCCAAAACTCTCAATTTCAACATCATTTTGAACAATAGTGCCCTACAATCTTTTTCTTTCTTTTTTTTTTTTTTTTCAGAAATTTTTCTGATAATCAAATGAAGGCATTAAACATTTATTTATTTTTAATCAAATGAAAATTAACCCTTTTTTTTTTGGCAAACAAACAGAGGTTTATTGTTAAAATTAATACATGGAAGAAAATTTGTGTGAATGTTCTGTTAAAATAATATAATAATAATTGTAGAATTTTGTTCTACAATAAGTGGTTAATCTGGTTGTAATATTTATTTTTTATCATTTAATTGTTTTATTTAAATTGACTAAAAATAGAAATATAGAAAGACGCACATTATACTGTAGAAAAGTAATGCAATAATATATTTCTATTACACGTTAAACCGTACTTTTGTTTTGACAGGTTGCCGTGAAGTTTCTGTGTGTATACAGTATGATGTGATGCTAGTTTTCTCAAATGAAACGTAAAATTCACATTAAGTCACTCTCAAAGCAGCTCTGGAGATGAAGTTGATGTGTTCATGTCGTCATATAATGAGACGCAGAGGCCGAAAATTACCGCGAGCCTCACGTGTGCTTCTGTATTTGTGTAGTAAACAAAACCGTGTTTCCGCCATTCATTCATACAGAGCCAAGCGGAACATGCAGGATTCATATTTGAACCGTCTTTTTGCGTTTTAATACTCACAGGCATTAATCCATATCGCGATTCAAATTAAGTCACCCAATTTTCATTTATTAATCCAAAAATGGATGAATTCCGTGGCATTCCGCGCTATAGAGTAAGCTTTGTTTTTATCAATGGACGCGTGTTCATGTAGAGATAGAAATGACATGCCGTCTTGTAAATAAGACAAATAACATAAGACCATTTAGTTTGTTTAATAAAAGAACAAGGCATAGACCTGTTCTATAGGAACGGTAACCTTAAATGACTTTTGTTGTGATCTGGCACCATATAGAAAATAAAATTAATTAAAATTAACTTGACCTAATGTAATGGCAGGGGAAACACGCATTGCTAAGAACTTCATTTGGAGAACTTTAAAGGTGATTTTCTCAGTAATTTTATTTTTTGCTCGCTTAGATTCAATATTGTCTTATCCTAACAACCATACATCAATGGAATGCCTATTTATTCAGCTTTCAAAGGATGTATAAATCTCAGTTTCACAAAATTGACCGTTATAACTGGTTTTGTGGCCAAGGTCACATATTAGTACCTTTTGAAAGTAGGTACTATTAAGGAATCATTCCAGGTAATTAGGGTACATGCAGATGTATCTTTTAGCTTATGCACCTTAGCTCCAGTCACAGCTTTGTAGCTTCTTTTCTGAAAGTGTATCTTGTACCGTTTCCCTGCATAAAAGTTACAAAGAGTAAAAAAAAAAAAAATGTCGTAACTAACTCTACTTCAACCAAAGTATCACACACATTTTACCTTTTACACTGAAGAGCTCTTTCCATAACCCTCTCATCTGTCTTTGTCTCCTCATTCATTCAGGAGGTGAAGTCTCAGCTCTGTGTACACCCAACAGCTCCAGCAGGATCTCACCATCTGTTCTGCTGTTGACTCAGTCTTCAGCTGAGGTATGGCCATGTTTACTGAGCGAGCGCTCATTCACAGACGGCCAGACCTGCACACAAAGCAAATCTTTCTCTCTTCACTTTTTTCCCCCTTACTCCAGTTTGTTTAAAAAAATGGCATGAAAAAGTGAAACCAAATTATATATATCTAAATATGAATCCATACAAAGAATGTAAATGTGCAATGTTATCTTTAAATGATTGAATGCATAAGTAATGGCTTAGATATATTGTAGTGTTAGTATCTCAAAATGCGAACTAGTGTTTCAACAGCCAGTGAATTTATTCAAATTAACTCTACTAAGGAGGCAGGTGATCTAATGTTGGGACCAGCTGATCCTGCAATCAAAGCTTTGTGGTTAGAGCACAAATCTGGTTCCAGTGTGCTGTGGGGCCTGTCTGACTCTGACTGGAGGCCGAGGCTTAACGCCCACGCTAGGATCCTCCTGTCTCCCCCGCAGCGCAACGTGGGCGTCTTGATCCACGTTCAGATATCGATTCAGCATTCAGGCTGTGTTCAGATCTATCTGGTCTTTCTGATGGGCATTTGAGAGTCTCAGAGGCATTTAGAGAACAAAACAAACCGGAGAAGAGGGGGTTATCGGCTATCCTTACAAAAATAAAAAAATAAATAACACAAAAAGATAATACAACCTGGGGGAGACAGATTGCTGCTGGTACAGTAAGATATGAGGAATGTTAGTAATATAGAATCTGTAATTGTATGGATATCATTTGTAATGACTTTTTTTTGCTTTAAAACTACTGGAAGATCTGAATGTTTCAGCTGAGGACAGTGATTTGCATCCACATCCATATGTTTAACACTTTATGCTATTTACCCAGAGGAAAAAAAAAAAAAAACAGAACTTTTCTTTACGCTATTTAATGGAGATGCTATATTTGACAGTTTTTCGTCACCCCTGGTGGGCTGGTTAAGACCTTTTGCGTCGGGATTTAATGAGAAAATCTCAGCCTTCAATCACGTCCAGCCTCCCATGAGGAGAAGGAAGGTCAGTTTCAGGATGCGTTCTGGCCTGTTTATTTGCATCATTAAAACAGGGCCACAATTAAAAGCCTCCTGCGGGAGATTTCAGACCAGGCAAAAAACACATCAGATGTTGACGGACGGATTCACGCTGTGCCCGTCTGGGCAAGTTCAGCATCTCAAGCGAAACGCCCTTCGGCGGACATGTTTTCTCTTGTGCTGCTGTCCCAAGAATTCTGCTAATACTTTAGGAAGTTTTTTTTTTTTTTTTTTTAATCAATAATTGTTCCATCAAATCATGAAATAACCAAGATGTGAACAACACTTTTGGTGACGCCAACTCAAAACCGTACACTAATCGAGTAATTCAAGCACCGCTTGTTTGAAACATTTGCTAATTAGAAATGAGACAAACACTTCAGTAACTGGATGGCTGCAATCATCACTCTAAGGCTGAATTTTAGTTCCCCCCTCTTGTAATAATAAAAAGTTCTCAGTGTGAACGTCCCTAGCTTCGGTTTATATTTAAAGTTCATTTCAGGTTGTAACTAATGCATTTATAGTTAAAATATGTCTTGTACAATTTGTAAAGCTAATGACAACTACAACTAAAAAGACTAAAAAACAAAAACAAATTCAACCCAAAAGTCAGTGTTGTTGTTAAATAAAATGTTTTAAATATTTTTATTACCTGAAATAAAGCCTAATAAAAATGACAAAAGCACATAAAATTACTAAAAAAAAAAAAAAAAAAAAAAAAAAAAAAAGGTTTGAATGAGCATTGATAACATAAAAATTTAATGCAAAATAATTTAATATAAATAATACTAAAATATCAAATTAAATGATATAATATAATTGTTATTGGTAGGTAACTGTGCTTTTTATAAAAAGAAAATACAACTAAAAGGTCAAAACAAAACAAAACAAAATTCCAGTTCAACCCAAAAGTCAGTGTTGTTATTACTTAAATTTTTTAAAATAATTTTTTATTACCTGAAATAAAGCCAAAATAACTCAACTAAAATTAACTGAAATAAAAATCTATAATTATATAGGAATAATATTAAAAAAAAACTAATAAAAATGACAAAAGCACATAAAATGAATTAAGAAAATTACAATTAAATTAGCATTGATGATATAAAAACAATGCAAAATATTCATAAATACAATATTTTATATAAATAATACTAAAATATCAAATCAAATGACTTAAGAAAATTGTTCTTGGTAGGTGACTGTTTTTATGAAAAGAAAATGCTACTGGTTACAAAATACAACTAAAAGGACTAAAAAAACTATATTTATATAGAAATAATATAAAGAAAAAACTAAAAGAAATGACAAAAGCAAATAAATTAATCAAATTAAATTATATAAGAAAATTGTTAATTGGTAGTTGACTGTTTTTTATAAAAAGAAAATGCTACTGGTTACAAAATACAACTAATAGGAGTTATGTAATCGGATTACTTTTTTCAAGTAACTAGTAAAGTATCAGATTACTTTTTAATTTTCAAGAAAATATCTGAGTTACTTTTTTGAGTTACTTTGTTTTCCCATTTATTGACTGACATCTCTCCTCTTCCTGTGCTGAGAGAAATCGGTAGTAAGTGAAGAGACAGAGGCCCTCCCTTCAGCCTGCTGTTTATTAATTTCACCTTTGGTGTGAAAGGGCCTTTACAGTTGCCAGATATATAACTTTGGGTTTTTTTGTTATTAAAAATAAATAAGCAAGCCCAACTCGGGCAAAAAAATAACGCAAAAGTAATGTAATGCATTACCAACACTGTTGGTGAGAAACATTAGTTGGTGAGAAACATTAGCCCTCTTTAGCTCATAAAATATGCACATCTTAGTTTAATGTTACTTTTGACAAGCAGGTTTCAAGAGTATTGTTCAGCTTTATACAGGTTTATACGGCTTCCACCTGCACATACTGCAGCAAACATACTAAAAATATTTACAGTCATCAGAAATTCAGCTTGATTAAATTTAGATTAATTCCACCGGGATCAGCTGTACCAATGTCTGGAAACGAGGAACTGAATTATCAAAATTACCCACTTGATTATACAACACCTGCAGCCATTGCAATAAGACGCCACTCCAAACTCTTTTCAACAGGCTCATTCATTAGCATCATCCACCGTTGTCAACGTGCATGACAAAGTATGCCCTTTATTATTCGAAAGTGCAGACTACTGATATATTATAGGATGCTGATGCTAAAAAATGACGGTAGACTAGTGATAAATGCAGGAGTGGATGCTAGACTGCAAAGGTCTATCACTTTGAATAAGCAGCCAAATCACAAACACTCCATCTTCATAATCCATCATCCTTATGATGTCAGAGGCCATTATACCGCTTGATAGAGTGGGCAGACTGAATTTAAGCCCTTGACTCAATGAGCGTGTTAGTGGCTTCGGCCACCACAGACCTGTTATACCTAATGGCATGTGAGAGCTGAGAACCTGCACCCAATCAAAGGCCTATCACCCACTGATTGGGCCCCCATACGCAGCAGGGCCAGCCACAACATAATCACGACCCCGGGAGGAAGAGGTTTGGGTCATTTGAGTGGGAAAACAAACAGCAAATCAAAGCTGGCCTTCTTTCTCTGTCTATTTCATTTTAATTTGCATCTACAAACAAGCCCTCCATTAGACTCCTGCTGTAATGCCCCATGCAGCAACCGGTAAGACGTAGGATTGAGTGTTCTGTGTATTTCTGCCTTAAGATTTCCTGTTCTCGCTGCATTTTTGTCTCCCCCAGGGTAATTATGGGATGTTCGGGGCTGCGCCCTTGTCCTCGGGCAAGCTGGTGTCTTGAATTGTTGGGATCACAGGCTTGCGAAGTCATTACGCTGTGATCAATGGCGTTCTCCGAGGGGCTGTGGACACAGTTGTGGTGTGAGCTGTGTGATTAACACCAGCTCATCACAAAGCTCAAAGGACTCAACACACAAATTAACATGAAGGCGAGAGTGGCTGCAACCGTAAATTAAGGCGGGCCGAGGGAATCGCATAAAGAAGTTGTGCTTAATGGTGTTTATGAAAGCAGGCCCACACAGAGAGGGTATCCCAGCAGACTGTAGTCAATAAGAGGCAAACAACACCTACAAGTACCAAAAAAACTATAATAGAAAGAGAACCTCTATTATGTATGTCCTGCATTTTTAAGAATCAAACAAGGAAACACCAAAGGCCAAATAATAACAAATCCATTCCTTGTTATGCACTACATTATGTCCTTTCTTAATATAAAACATAGTATTTTATCATTAATTTTCACAATAATTGAAGACCATGGAAAATGACATATACAGTTGAGGTCAAAAGTTTACATACACCCTGCAGAATCTGCATTATGTTAATTATTTTACCAAAATAAGAGGAATCATACAAAATGCAAGTTATTTTTTATTTAGTACTGACCTGAATAAGATATTTTAAGATAAAAGATGTTATAGTCCACAAGAGAAAATAGTAGTTGAATTTATAAAAATGACCCTGTTCAAAAGTTTACACACACTTGATTCTTAATACCGTGTTGTTACCTGAATGATCCAAAGCTGTGTGTGTTTTTTTTTTTTTTTTTTTTTTGTTGTTTTGTTGATACTTGTTCATGAGTGCCTTGTTTGTCCTGAATGGTTAAACTGCCCACTGTTCTTCAGAAAAATCCTTCAGGTCCCACAAATTCTTTGCTTTATCAGGATTTTTGTGTATTTGAACCCTTTCCAACAATGAATGTATGATTTTGACATCCATCCTTTCACACTGAGGACAACTGAGAGACTCATATGCAACTATTACAGAAGGTTTAAATGCTCAGTGATGCTTCAGAAGACAAAAATGATGCATTAAAAAGGAGGGGGTGAAAACTTTTGAACAGAATGAAGATGCATACATTTTACTTGTTTTACCTACATATCATATTTTTATTCATTTAGTACTGCCCTTCAGAAGCTACTTACATTTTCCCAGAAGACAAAATAAGTTAAATTTACCTTGATTTTCAAATTCCAAAAGTTTTCACCCCCCAACTTTTAATGCATAGTTTTTTCTTCTGAAGCATCAGTGAGCGTTTGAACCTTCTGTAATAGTTGCATATGAGTCCCTCAGTTGATCTCAGTGTAAAAAGATTTATCTCAAAGTCATGCAGTCATTGCTGGAAAGGGTTTAAATGCACAAAAAAACAAAGAATTTGTGGGACCTGAATAATTTTTCTGAAGAACAGCAGGTAGTTTAATTGTTCAGGACAAACAAGGAACTCATGAACAACTATCACTAAACAAAAAAACACAGCTGTGGATCATTCAGGTAACAACGCAGTATTAAGAGTCAAGTGTATGTAAACTTCTGAACAGGGTAATTTTTAAAAATTCTAAAATATTTTTCTTGTGGACCATATGTAAACGTCTTTCTTATGCAAAATATTTTATAAAGGTCAGTACTAAATAAAAAATAACATGCATTTTGTATGATCCCTCTTATTTTGGTAAAATAATTAACATTTTACAGAATCTGGAAGGTGTATGTAAACTTGATCTCTTAAATTCATCTTGTTTGGTTAAATCCCATGCCATACACATAATTAAATTGTCATGATCTGAATTAAATTGAGCTTGATCTGAAAGTCTGGTACACCCTTTTCATTTTTTTTTTTAAGAGGATTTGCTCATATCAAACATGCAATTGTGATATGGGTCAAAACGGCTCTTGAACAAATGTTCCTCTATACTTTTCTCTTGAAGGCGAGACCAGGATAAAAGGTTTTATTTTTACATGACGAAAAGACTGTTTTAATAATCCATTACTAGTGATGGTTTGTTTGATGGATCACAGCAGCTTCACATCCAGTGAATGCAGGTGTGTGTGTACAGACAAGAAGACCTACACATTCACCCAGCATCCTTCAGGACTCAGAAGCTCCCCACTAAATATAGTACATCTCCCAGATCACTGCTGCCCTTGAGGACTCAGACAAGTAGGCCAGGAGGAGAAAAATGGGGCGGCCTTGTGGTTAGGATATGCAGCAAATTCAGAGTATCAATAATAGATGCCACAGTATCTAAAAATAATAATTCACCTACTATAATGGTATAGAAAGAAATCAAAGGGAAGTCAAAATTTTCAGGGGAAGACAAATTCAAAGTTTTCGGCAACATCCCAAACTTCCTTTTTTTCCCAATAACATTCCTTACATTCCTTAAAACTGAATGAATGACAGAAAAAAATCCTAACCCTATTTTAGCCAAAGAGGATACCATATTTAGTTTGACATGAATTATTATTATATTGTACTTTCTTAACATCCTGGGTCACATAACCTGCATTTCCTGAAGTTGTTTGTTCACTGGAAACATACTTGTCTTGACATCCAATGATTGACACTTAGATTCAAGTAGGTTTAAAAAGAAACTGCTTTATGTACAAATCAACAACTTAAAATCATGGAACGGCAGCTCAGTATAAAATAAAATAATAATAAAAAAAAATAAAATAAATGGCAGCTCTGTTTAAAATAAAATAAAATAAAATAAAATAAAATAAAATAAAATAAAATAATGGCAGCTCTGTTTAAAATAAAATAAAATAATGGCAGCTCTGTCTAAAATAAAATAAAACAAAATAATGGCAGCTCTGTTTAAAATAAAATTAAATAAAATTAAATTAAATTAAATTAAATTAAACAAAATAATGGCAGCTCTGTCTAAAATAATAAAATAAATTAAAACAAAATAATAGCAGCTTGGTTTAAAATAAAATTAAATTAAATTAAATAAAATAATGGCAGCTCTGTCTAAAATAAAATAAAACAAAATGTCAGCTCTGTTTAAAATAAATAAAATAAAATAAAATAATGGCAGCTCTGTCTAAAATAAAATAAAATAATGGCAGCTCTGTCTAAAATAAAATAAAATAAAATCATGACAGCTCTGTTTAAGATAAAATTTAAAAAAAAAAGGCAGCTCTGTCTAAAATAAAAAAATAATAAAAGGAGCATTTTAAGACATTATAGATGCATTCCTAACACAAAAGCTTTTTTCAAAAAGGTTGACAGCTCAATTATGCTACCTTAAAATACCCAATTGCTTCATTGCATCGTTTGCAAAGAAGGCAATCCTATAAAATATATAATAATGAGCACCATAATCTGTTTGTACTTTACATGCCATTTGATTAGCAACATGCTAAAACTATCAAAACCATGTAAAAACTGGCTAAGGTTCCATCACGGTTGATGCTGCCTATGTAGGCAGTGAGGCAGTTCACTAGGTATTGGAAGACAGGAGTTCTGAGTATGGAAAAAAAAAAAGAAAACAAAAAATCCTGAACACGTAACGCACTTAAGAATGAGCAGGCCATGTAATTTCTAACCGTGAGAGATTTGCTTGGCTCTTTTTCCCACTCTAGCCTTGATCCCATCAGCTGTTTCACAGAACAATCTGGCCTCACCTGGAAGTGATGCAGCATCTGCGATTGGCTGATGCAATTCCACCAACAGCTCGCTCTCATAGCCTGAAGAGAGTCTGATGCCCGTTGTTGAGGGTGATGAGCTTGAGCTCGTGGACGTACAGCTGCGTCTGTCTCTTTTGCCCTCCATCAGACTCAAGTGGGTCTTGATTCTTTTAATGTCCTTTGGCTCTGGATTCAATCAGAGGTTCAATTTGCTCCAGGGCACCTTAAAGCGGTCAGTTCTTAATGTTGTTTGTCTTAAATCATCCTAAATCACGGCTGAAAAATAAAAAGACAGGTCACCTTGATGCTTTGTCGTAGCGTGAGGTATTTTTCATGATATCCTGTCTAATATCTGTCTTGGCTGAGATAATTAGCCCATTAACGTTAATTAATCCATGTAGTGATGAGAACACGGGCACACCTCATCTCCCGTGGATCATTGGTAAGTTAATCAACCGCTGATTTTCAAGCCTGTGTAAATATCACACAGAACAGCAGCTTCAGCCGCAATCTGGGCTAACGCACTCCTTCTGTCTTTTTAATTGACAAACAAATGCAAATACCTTCAGCCCTACGTGAGGCCTCCGTATTTGGGGAGACGCAAAACATTAATAAACGCTTCTCTCGAGGAGTTTTGCCCCAAATGATCCGCATGAACTTCAGGTCAAATGGAGGTTCTCATTGCAAACAGAGTGAGGAAAACACTTTATGCCTGTTGAGTCTTTGTTTATTTTCTTTAATCGTTGGCATAAAGACTAATTAAACTTCAGTTATTGAATGCACAGCATCCAATAAAGCGAAAACTCGGCTCAGCGAGAGAGCAATTATATCTCAAATCAAACGGAGTTGCTCACTCCTGTCCGTGACACACCAACTGGATCCGTTAGTGAAGAAAAACGTTCCGCTTCCGATGGAAATTAATGCCTGACATTTTTGCTTTGAACGCCGGGTCTGGCATTCATTGTAAAGAATAGTGATTTGCGATTGCGAGGATAAAAATAATACGTGAGGTTATGTGAATCTCTGACATTAAAGTCCCCTCAGCAGATTGTAGGCTGCGGATCGGGATAATAATTGGATAGAGAAACGCGGGGGTAAAATATAACAGATGTATGATCACGTTTTTAACCATGATGAGAATAATCGTGCGGCCCACCCGTTTGATGAGGTACCTGAGGACGATTACAGGGAGCAGAACTGAGAAAAATTAGTTGTTAAACACTGAAGAGATGCACAAGGAGAGAACTTGAGATATTATAAGGACAGAAAACACCTACTCAGAGTCCTTTTGACCACATGCTAATTATCTCACATTAGGCCTACAGTACAGAGTCATTTAATACTTTTAAAAGTCAAAATAAGCTTAAGCAGATTATTTTTAACCTCTCCATCCATCTCTGTCTAGTTATCTATCCACTGATCAGTCAATTAGGTAATCAATCCATTGATCTGTATGTTAATATTCCTCACATTCACAATCACTCTCCCATCCCATGAAAACTTAAAGGAATAGTTCTCCATTTGTCATTTACTTACCCTCATGTCGTTCCAAACGGGGTCCGTACAGATACTGTAAAATGAAATTCTAAGACTTTCAAGCACTACTTCAATCAGGGATCTCACTTATCGAAACAATGTCTTCTATTTCAAATTCTAAGAGAAACAGATAAATAAAAATGTATGTATTAAAAAAGGCAAAAATAAAGTGAAGCAGGTGCTAGTATTACTAAAGTATTACAAAGTCTACTACACTTTTACTATAGTAAAACCACAGTTCATTTTTTTTAAGGGAGGTCTATTTGTGTATACTTTATTTCTTTTTTCTTTGTTTTGTTTTTATAACTGTACTGCTTTGCAGGTTTGGTGTTTTCTACTGTTTAGGAAAAAAAAACAAAAAAAGATTTGTGAAATCGCACTAAAATCTGAATCAAATGATTTGTGATCTGTGCTCTGAAGTTCTGATCTAAATAAAATGATTTGCGATCCATACTCTGCAGCTCCGATCTAAATCAGATGATGTGCAATCTGAATTTCCAACCTAAAGCAAAAAATTCACAATCCACACACTGAAGTTGAGATCTCAAGCAGAAGATTTGCGAACCTGCTCCCAAGTTCCGATCTAATCAAATGTTCTGCAATCCACAGCCAGTAGTTCCGGTCTAAAGCAAAAGATTTGCAAACATGCTCCAAAGTTCTGATCTAAATCAAATGACCTGCTATCTACAATCTCAAGTTCCGATCTAAAGCAAAAGATTTGCAAGCACGTTCCGAAGTTCCAATCTAAACCAAATCATTTGTGATCCACACCCCCAAGTTCCGATGATTCGCAATTCACACTTTGAAGTTCCGATCTAAAGCAAAAGATTCGCGAGCCCACTCCAATGTTCCGACCTAAATTAAATGAGTCTAGATCCATGCTTTGAACTCCCGATCTGAAGCAAACAATTCGCAAACCCGCTCCAAAGTTCCAATCTAAATCAAATGATTTGTGATCCATGCTCTGAAGTGTGCAACCCACAATCTGAATTTCCAATCTAAAGCAAAAGATTCGCAATCCACACGCTGAAGTTGAGATCTCAAGCAGAAGATTTGCGAACCTGCTCCCAAGTTCCGATCTAATCAAATGTTCTGCAATCCACAGCCAGTAGTTCCGGTCTAAAGCAAAAGATTTGCAAACATGCTCCGAAGTTCTGATCTAAATCAAATGACCTGCTATCTACAATCTCAAGTTCCGATCTAAAGCAAAAGATTTGCGAGCACGTTCCGAAGTTCCAATCTAAACCAAATCATTTGTGATCCACACCCCCAAGTTCCGATGATTCGCAATTCACACTTTGAAGTTCCGATCTAAAGCAAAAGATTCGCGAGCCCACTCCAATGTTCCGACCTAAATTAAATGAGTCTAGATCCATGCTCTGAACTCCCGATCTAAAGCAAACAATTCGCAAAACCCGCTCCAAAGTTCCAATCTAAATCAAATGATTTGTGTTCCACGCTCTGAAGTGTGCAACCCACAATCTGAATTTCCAATCTAAAGCAAAAGATTCGCAATCCACACGCTGAAGTTGAGATCTCAAGCAGAAGATTTGCGAACCTGCTCCCAAGTTCCGATCTAATCAAATGTTCTGCAATCCACAGCCAGTAGTTCCGGTCTAAAGCAAAAGATTTGCAAACCCGCTCCAAAGTTCCAATCTAAATCAAATGATTTGTGATCCATGCTCTGAAGTGTGCAACCCACAATCTGAATTTCCAATCTAAAGCAAAAGATTCGCAATCCACACGCTGAAGTTCAGATCTCAAGCAGAAGATTTGCGAACCCACTCCCAGGTTCCGATCTAAATCAAATGTTCTGCAATCCACAGCCAGTAGTTCCGATCGAAATCAAAAGATTTGCAAACTCGCTCCGAGGTTCCACTCTAAATCAAATGACCTGCTATCTACAATCTCAAGTTCCAATCTAAAGCGAAAGATTTGAGAACACGTTCCGAAGTTCCAATCCAAACCAAATAATTTGTGATCCACACCCCCAAGTTCCGATGATTCGCAATTCACACTTTGAAGTTCCAATCTAAAGCAAAAGATTTGCGAACCCACTCCAATGTTCCGATCTAAATTAAATGAGTCTAGATCCATGCTCTGAACTCCCGATCTAAAGCAAACAATTCGCAAAACCCGCTCCAAAGTTCCAATCTAAATCAAATGATTTGTGTTCCACGCTCTGAAGTGTGCAACCCACAATCTGAATTTCCAATCTAAAGCAAAAGATTCGCAATCCACACGCTGAAGTTGAGATCTCAAGCAGAAGATTTGCGAACCTGCTCCCAAGTTCCGATCTAATCAAATGTTCTGCAATCCACAGCCAGTAGTTCCGGTCTAAAGCAAAAGATTTGCAAACCCGCTCCAAAGTTCCAATCTAAATCAAATGATTTGTGATCCATGCTCTGAAGTGTGCAACCCACAATCTGAATTTCCAATCTAAAGCAAAAGATTCGCAATCCACAAGCTGAAGTTCAGATCTCAAGCAGAAGATTTGCGAACCCACTCCCAGGTTCCGATCTAAATCAAATGTTCTGCAATCCACAGCCAGTAGTTCCGATCTGAATCAAAAGATTTGCAAACTCGCTCCGAGGTTCCACTCTAAATCAAATGACCTGCTATCTACAATCTCAAGTTCCAATCTAAAGCGAAAGATTTGAGAACACGTTCCGAAGTTCCAATCCAAACCAAATAATTTGTGATCCACACTCCCAAGTTCCGATGATTCGCAATTCACACTTTGAAGTTCCAATCTAAAGCAAAAGATTTGCGAACCCACTCCAATGTTCCGATCTAAATTAAATGAGTCTGGATCCATGCTCTGAACTCCCGATCTAAAGCAAACAATTTGCAAACCTGCTCTGAAGTTCTGATCTAAATCAAATAATTCACAACCCACTCTGAAGTTCCGATCTAAAGCAAAAGATTTGTGAACCCGCTCCAAGTTCCGATCTAAATCAAATGATTCAATCTACACTCTGAAGTTCCAATCTAAAGCAAAAGATTTGTGAATCCATTTCAGAGTTTCGATCTAAATCAAATGATTTGTGATCCACACTCTGAAGCACCAATGTGAATAGCGATCACCATGAATAATGATAACCATCATTTCAGATCAGGACTTGGAGCATGGATCACAAATCATTTGACAGATCAGAAATTTGCATATCACGAATAATTTGATTTGAATCATTGAATTTGTGAAATGATGCATGAACCCGTTCATATCTAAATCAAATGATTCGCGATACACACTATGAAGTCCCGATCTGAATCAAATGATTTACGATACGCAATCCGATTGGAGTGCTTCGAAACAGTGAATCATTTTCCGACACAATGGTTTAACTGATTCAGAGTTTCGAAAAGCTCAGTTTTTTTCATTTGATCTGGTTTTTGCTAGTACATCGCTTGAAATGAATGATCGAAGTCACGAGTTTGAATCAGTCGGAGCAGTTTCAGCATAAATGACTCAACTGATCTGGTTCATCTGTTCCTTTTTTTGCATCTTCAGCCAATATTTACACAACACTGTCAGTACTACTACTGGCTTAGCTCGATTGTTATTTGAGATTAACTGAAATAAATGAAAAGGGTATGATGTTTTTTTAATTGCATGAATTTTGCATTAAAGATATGTGCTTATTGACAAAATAAAACACTTATTGTATGTCACAGATACATTGTCTTTTCAGGAATATTGCTATTTTCAAGGGTTTTCCAGGCCTTAAAATTCAAGCACTTCAAGCACCTTACACAAACCCTGTCCATGACTTTCTTTGTTCTGTGGAAAATAAAATAAAATAAAATAAAATTTTAAAAATGATTTTTAAAATAAAATAAAATAAAATAAAATAAAAAGCTCTCAGATTTCAACCAAAATATATTAATTTTCTTTTCCAAAGATGAACGAAGGTCTTATTGGTTTGGAACGACATGAGGGTGAGTAATTAATGACAGAATTGTCATTTTTAGGTGAATTATCCCTTTATTAACATGGCATTTATTCAGGAACTGATTGCTTTTAAGCAAAGATAGCAGATTTGAAATCACATGGACCTACAATAGCTGAACAACCACTTTTGAGATGAACAGAAATCCTAACTTACACTGTGCTCCAGGCTTTATAGACCTCGTGTTAAACATCCACTTGAGTCTTGTAGTTGTCATCATGACCAACCCAGAGCTGTGTTAAGCATAATCTATTTTTACTCCCTTGAAAGCTTATTATCCGGGCAAGATTTTTCACAGATAGCCAGGAAATCATGAACAAATTGGGGTGGGATGACAAAAATAGAGATGAAATTTGACAGACAAAAAGAGAGAGAGAGAGAGAGAGAGAGAGAGAGAGAGAGAGAGAGAGAGAGTTGCAGAAAATCTTAATGCCATTTGGGTTGCTTATGATTAACAGTAATCATTTGTCACTTAACTTAATGAAACTGATGATCAAGATTTATGAAGCGCTATCATTTGCAGCCAACTGCAGAGCAGCTGAAAACACTTGGTTAGATCCAGGTGCATGCAGACGTGTGATATTATAGCAATTGCGAACGAACATTTTTGTAGAAACATTCCCATAAGCAAAACTCCATCCTGTGATTGACATTTCTTTTAATTCATTCAAAGACCGCAAGCAAACAGAACACCATGGTTATTGTGACACATTTAGATTCAGCTATTATAAATTGCATTAATTGCATGCTGATGTTGTTTCATAATGAACTGTGTGTTGTCTTCCTCAGTCAGACGGCAGAGAAAAGAACAGGGTGACAGTATGCAAAGCTCACTTAACAGTCGGCGACCCACTCAACATTTTTATTTGCAGACCCATCCATCAAGTGGATGAATAATTCATACCTGCAGCCCTTTTACTGCCCGTTGAAGAAAGATTGCTTCCATTTTTATTTCTTTCTTTTCTCCTTTTCTTGCTCACACCGTTCTGTGCTTTCCAATTAAATTAAGGGCAGTGCAGCACTAAATCTAGTGTGCTGGAGTGTGTACATGACAATTAGAGGCTGTGAGTCAGGCCACTGGTGGGGCGAAGAGAGAATGACACCGGAGGGAATTCAGAACAATTAGCCAGCCGCCCAGCGCAAAAGATACATTTGTAATTAAAGCCCCTTTGCCTGTCTGAGGCCAGTAACTAGGATAGGTAGGTCTGAATTTAGAGAGACACAGAGCCGTGGGCTGTAATACTAGGTGCAAACATTACACACCCAGGAGGGAGATAAGCACTATTTAATATCTCTCAGTTTGTGAAACACTTTTGACAGCGGAGGCTTTGCTTTAGGCAATGTGAGACGCACTTTTAGATGCCATGACCTGTAAACTGATACTTAATTGACTGTAAAATGCAGACCAAACTGTTTTTACGCTTATTTGTCCAATTGCGCTGCCTTTGATTCTTACACAAAACACAAATTCAATCTTCTCTGTTTATTCATTATTAAGCTGTTTCAAAGGCACAGTTGTCTATTACAGCTACTATTGGGGGTGATGTGTCACAATGGTTAGCTATCTAGGCTGCTAATTGAAAGGTTAGGTCAACTGGACCTTATTAGTATTCATTAGTTTGCATTCATTGTTGTATGTTTGGATATTAAAGGAGAAGTTCACTTCCAGAACAAATATTGACAGATAATTTACTCACCCCTTTGTCATCCAAGACGTTGATGTCTTTCTTTCTTCAGTCGATAAGAAATGATGTTTGAGGAAAACATTTCAGAAATGTTCTCCATATACTGGACTTCAGTGGTGCCCCCAAGTTTGAACTTACAAAATGCAGTGTAAATGCAGCATCAAATGGCTCTAAACGATCCTAGCCGAGAAAGAAGAGTCTTACCTAGCGAAACGATTGGTCTTTTCGAAACAAATTGACAATTTATATACTTTTTAACCTCAAATGCTCGTCTTGTCTCGTCTCTGCCATGCACATGCGTAGTCTGTGTAATCTGGGCCAGTACAGTTAGGGTATGCCGGAAGATTTGTGAACCCGCTCCCAGGTTCTGATCTAAATCAAATGTTCTGCAATCCACAGCCAGCAGTTCCGATTTAAATCAAAAGATTTGCAAACTCGCTCCGAGGTTCCACTCTAAATCAAATCATTCGCGATCCACAATTTCAAGTTCTGATCTAAAGCAAAAGATTTGCAAACTCGCTCCAAAGTTCCGATCAAAATCAAATGACCTGCTATCTACAATCTCAAGTTCCGATCTAAAGCAAAAGATTTGCGAACACGTTCCGAAGTTCCAATCTAAACCAAATCATTTGTGATCCACACTCCCAAGTTCCGATGATTCGCAATTCACACTTCCAATCTAAAGCAAAAGATTTGCAAACCCACTCCAATGTTCCGATCTAAATTAAATGAGTCTAGATCCATGCTCTGAACTCCCGATCTAAAGCAAACAATTTGCAAACCTGCTCTGAAGTTCCGATCTAAATCAAATAATTCACAACCCACTCTGAAGTTCTGATCTAAAGCAAAAGATTTGCAAACCCGCTCCAAGTTCTGATCTAAATCAAATGATTCAATCTACACTCTGAAGTTCCAATCTAAAGCAAAAGATTTGCAAATCCATTTCAGAGTTTCGATCTAAATTAAATGATTTGTGATCCACACTCTGAAGCACCAATGTGAATAGTGATTACCATGAATAATGATAACCATCATTTCAGATCAGGACTTGGAGCATGGATCACAAATCATTTGACAGATCAGAAATTTGCATATCACGAATCATTTGATTTGAGTCATTGAATTTGTGAAATGATGCATGAATCCGTTCATATCTAAATCAAATGATTTGCGATACACACTATGAAGTCCTGATCTGAAAACTCAACATTCCTCAAATTTAAACATTATAATAAATGTATCTTAAGTACCAAATCAGCATATCAGAATGATTTCTGATGGATCGTGACATTGAAGACTGGAGTAAAGGTTGTTGAAAATTCAGCTTTGCCATCGCAGGAACTAAAATTACATTTAAAATATATTCAAATATACATTTAAAATTCTAAATAGTAATATTATTGTTTTTCTGTATGTTTGATCAAATAAATGCAGCCTTGGTGAGCATAACAGACTTTTTAAAAAGCTGTAAAAAAAAAAAAAAAAAAAAGTATATGTACACTCTAATATACTATAATATAGTATATGTAAACTCTTACAAATGAAAAAACCTTTACAAACCCATTACAATATATCATACTTACAGTATATAATTCACCAGTTTATATAGTTACATTTAACTTTTTTAAATATTTCAAAGCTCCTATTTAATTAAATTTTCTATTATCATAAAAAGCCATGGTCACACTTTATTTTAAAGTGATAGTTTGCTTAAAAATTGAAATTATGTCATTAATTACTGTCATTGATTCAACAATTTCTTTTGTTCCATGTCAGTCTGTACTGTGTTCACGAGAGTACCACAACACAAAGAGAAGAAATTGTTAAATAAAGTCATTATTTTTGTTTTCTTTGCGCACATTTTTGTATTCTCGTAGCTTCATAAAATTACAGTTGAACCACTGATGTCACATGGACTATTTTAACAATGTCATTACTACCTTTCTGGGCCTTGAAAGTGGTAGTTGCGTTGCTGTCTATGCAGGGTCAGAAAGCTCTCGGATTTCATTAAAAAAATATCTTAATTTGTGTTCTGAAGATGAACAACGAGTCTTATGGGTTGGAACGGCAAGAGGGTGAGTAATTAATGACATTTCATTTTTGGTTGAACTATCTCTTTAAGAGATCTAAAATATGGTCATGGAGAATAAGTCATTAATATGTGCTTTATAAGTACTATTAAACAGCTAATATAGTAGTAATATGCACGGTGTGCATATTGCAAATCTTGCATTTTAGATGCTGTCAATAGTTTAATAAATGAACGTTTCAGTGTCTATCTAAACGTACGGCAATGTACACATGTTAGAACCATGTTATGTACGAATACCTACAATTACTAATGAGATCACGGCATATAGGTTCAAGCGACAAGGAATGATCCATGAGCTATCACCACTGCGCCCCTGAGCAAGACACTTGACCCGGATCGCTCCAGAGGGACTGTCCCGTTAATACATTTACTCTAAATCACTTTGGATGAAAGCGTTTGCTAAATGACTCCTAATTACACACAGTTCTTGTCGAGTCTATGCAACTTTAAAGATGTCGTTTTTAATCACTGTTCCATTATACCAACACAAAACAAAATAGAAACAAATAGGTTCTCACACATTCTTTAGTCAGCTGAGATCTTCTTCCCAAACCCTCTCCGTTAGGACTGGGAAATGTGTTTCAACATAAAAAAAAAATACACACCATAAAAGCTTTTAGGTTACCTCATCCTATACCCACACTCTGGATCAGAGTTTGGCCCCTGCTGGTAAATGCTGCATGGATGGCCAAAAGTAGCAGAGCATCAGAGTGTGAGAGCCTATAAAGCAAAGATGGCAACATCCAGGTCGCACACTTCTGGGCTGTGCGAACCAGTAGCGCAACTGCCATTGAGATGAATGGGAATGCTAACAATGATAACTCTCTCTAGGTATGTTAGACCTCCTTCCTCTGTATAGAGTTCTCCAGAATCCTGCAGCTGCTCCATTAGCCATCACTAAGATTTCCTTTGAGCAGAAGGCAGTTTCATCCAAAGTTTCAGAGATATTCTGCCAGCATCAGCAACTAAGAAACAGTTAAAGTTTTGAACAAAACTTGGGGCCTTTTAAATATATATATATATATATTTTATTCCTAACTAGATGGTGACAGGCTAAAAACTTCATTTGAACCTTGAAGAGCCAGGCTACAAATCCAAATTCACATCACTGTAACTGTGTCCCTGAGCAAGCCACTTATTCACTTTTCTGCTTCTGGATTCCTCTAACTGTCCTTGCGCTCTGAACCTTTTCTCTGTCTTTCTGTAGGATTGGAGAATAAATATTTTAGAAACTAGTTTTTTGGTATCAGTCTGGTGAAGCAGGGTCAACAACTGCTAACACAAACTAGTAAATTTGCAAGAGAAATAGAGAGACATTGTAAAAGGGATCTTTTCATTTTTGAAGTATTTACTCTTTCTGATGACTTCTTTCCTGAGATGTGCCTCACCATGGAGACGATGACTAAAGGGAACAGGATAAGAGCACTTGTGCTGCCCACACTGCACTGCAATCACAACAGAATGTGCTTCCATTGAGCTCCTTCAATTAAAGTGCCTAGTGTATTGTTAATGGTAGAACAACCCAATAAACAGAAATATTGGACAACGAGCGGTAGGTAACACGTGGAAAGAGTTTTACTACGCAGCTCCGTTTTTATTTCTCTGAGACTTTCACTAAGAATGAAAGTGTCACTTACTCACTAAAGGAATTATGCTAATGAAACAACATGTAAACACATCCCAAATTTTTCCAGACGATCCTAAATGTTAGATTGTAGAGGATGCAGTAAACTACTACAATCTGTTGTACTGTTTAGCTTCATGCAAACCACTTTAAAAAATGCAGAAATGCACTACATTAGTGTACAGCACATGTCAGGAAATATGGCCAATTATAATGATTTTAGAAAATGTACACAAAATCTCATAGTAAAATTTCGCCTGCTTTCTATGGGTGGTAATTCTGCAAAGTTAATAGTTTTAAATAATGTTTGTGTGTGTGTGTGTGTGTGTGTGTGGTCCTGGTATTCCCCACAAGGACAGTAATACCAGTAGATTTTGACCTTGTGGGGACGGGTTTTTTTTTGGTCCCCATGAAGAAAGAAGGTTAGAATTCATGCAGAATTATCTTTTTTAAAAATCTAAAATGGCAGAAAGTTTTGTTTGAGGGCTAGGTTTAGGTTAGGGGAAGGGGATAGAAAATACAGTTTGTACATTATTAAAACCATTAAGTCTATGGAATATAATATAATATAATAGTTTGAAAGAAAAATATTCTTAAGGTTTGTAAGAAAAAGTAAGATTTTGAAAGAAAGTTTGAAAAAAGTTTAAAAGAAATAAAGAAAAAGACAGATTGATGGATGGATGGATGGAAGAAAAAAAAGTAAGATTTTGAAAGGTTTAAAAGAAAGTTTGAAAGAAAAAGACAAAGAGAAAGAAAGGGAAAGAGATGGATGGAAGGAAGAAAGGAAAAGTAAGATTTTGAAAAAGTTTAAAAGAAAGAAAGATGGATGGATAGATGGAAGGAAGAAAGGAAAAGTAAGATTTTGAAAAAAGTTAGAAAGTAAGTTTTGAAAGAAAGAAAGCAAGAAAAAGTAAGATTTTGAAAGTCTGAAAAAAGTTTGGATGGATGGCTGGATGGATGGATGGATGGGTACAATTACAACAAAAGAAATAAAGTTTGACAGAAAGTTTGAAAGAAAAATATTCAGAAAAAAATTGAAAGAACAAAAGATTAAAAGAAAGATTGTAAGAAACTTTAAAAGAGAAACTTCAAAAGAAAGAAAGAAAGAAAGAAAGTTTGAAAGAAAGAAAGAAAAAGAAAGAAAGAAAGAAAAGTTGTAAATCCTTTTCACAATACAAAAAAAATGTATAATAACACAATATAATTTAAGAATGTTGCAGGTTTATCAAATATTGCGGTGATGTTGCTAGATAGACTGAAAAGTTGACATTCCTACTGTGCTTAGTGACTTATTTTTTCTGTTTCTCCTCATCCCTTTTTTATGGCATCTGTTTGTACATAGTTCTTTTAAACTGTGATTCGTTTCTGAAGTGAAACAAAAAATCTGAATAAAAATGTTGATCAAAAAAAAAAAAAAATGTTGCAGGTTTTACAATTACGACAAAAGAATGAACAGCCCTACATGAGCAAACAACTGATCAATATCTTGTGCTATTCTCATTAGCATATGATTACAAGCACTTGCTGTTACACTGAACACAATATTACATAGATTTTAATGAGACACTTTTTTTATGCTGCCAGTCAAACTGTTCGAGTCCACAGAGGAGAGAGAAAGAAGCAGAATCATACTTGAAACTGAAAGGCCTGTTAGTGAAACCTGAATCCAAATGAAGCAATTATAAAAAAGGTCAGAGACTGTTTTTTTTTTTCCTCAAACGTTTTTTTTCAGACTAGGAGGGGGTTGGAAGGGCAGAGCGCTGTGCCTTGATCAGTGAGGTTACACAGGCAACACATGACAATTACCTCCCAAAAGTTTAGGGGGCTAATATCTACTGTGGCATTTTGCAGCGGGGGGTTTTAATGAAGTGTGCATTTCCTGCTCACAATCACACTTTTGGACAGGCTTGCTGATGTATTTTTGTGGAAGTGACAGTTGTAATTACTGAGGGAAAAAAGTTTGGAGACAAACTCCAAGGAACTCTGGGAGGTCAGAGGAGGTGCTGTGCACAATAGAAACCTGATTGGGTTTCATTACCATAGGGATGGACGAGGTCTCGGGCAGAGGTTTCTAAAAGTTGCCACAACTGGATGATAATTGACTGAAATGGCATTCAAATATTATAACCTGAGGTGACTGTTTTCTCTCATGGAAAAAATTTGAGTTTCCTTATACAGGGCTGACTTAGGCCCCTCATTTAGACCAGTAAGAGACTGTTAAGTGACTTCGATAGAGTCTAATCTGTAAGCAAGTAATGCAACAAAACTACAATGATGAAGTAATAAACAACAAAGCTCTACAATGCAAGTAGACAGCTTGGACCGCATTTTACCTCCCAAAAGATGAATATGAAATATTATAAAAGCACATTTTCCGGCTTACTTTGCTTATATGGTAGTGGGCGCTATTACACGTCTTCTGAAAGTGAACGGAATCTCTAAATCAGAACTCAGGAGAAGAAGCAGAAAGCAGTGATCGCTTATTTCCAAAACAAAGATTCACATATAATGTACTCACCCCCTTGTCATCCAAAATGTTCATGTCTTTCTTTCTTCAGTTGTAAAGAAATTATGTTTTTTGAGGAAAACATTTCAGGATTTTCTCCATATAATGGACTGGTATGGCGCCCCGATTTTGAACTTCCAAAATGCAGTTTAAATGCGGCTTCACACGATCCCAAATGTGATTGTAAATCCAGCCAAGGAAGAAGGGTCTTATCTAGTAAAAAACGATCGGTTATTTTCATTAAAAAATACAATTTAAATACTTTTTAATCTCAAACACAAGTCATATCTTGTTTTTGTCTGAACTCTGTGTATTCTGGCTCAAGACAGTTAGGGTATGTCGAAAAACTCCAATCGTATTTTCTCCCTCAACTTCAAAAATCATTTCAAAATCATCCTACATCACTGCTGAAGTACTTTGCAAAGTGAACATGCAAATATCATCAAACACCCTTAACAAAAAAGGTAAAACAGCGATATAGGATGATTTTGAAGTTGAGGGAGAAAATGAGATGGGAGTTTTTCGACATACCTTAAACTGTCATGAAAAAAAAGTCCAGGCAGCGACAAGACAAGACGATCGTTTGACATTAAAAAGTATATAAATTGTATTATTTTTATGAAAAAAACGATTGTTTTGCTAGATAAGACCCTTCTTTCACAGCTGGGATTTTTTACAACCGCATTTGGGATCGTTTGAAGCCGCATTTAAACTGCATTTTGGAAGTTGAAAATCGGGGCATAATATCGGTCTATTATATGGAAAAAAATGCTGAAATGTTTTCCTCAAAAAACAATTTCTTTACGACTGAAGAAAGAAAGACATGAACATCTTGGATGACAAGGGGGTGAGTACATTATATGTGAATCTTTGTTTTGGAAGTGGACTTCTCCTTTAAGCAGATGCATGTACAATAACGTGATATCAAATATTAAACATTATAGCCCAACATTATGGAAAGAAACATCAACCCAGGAAATGCGTTTTGATCATGGTTCTTTTACAAAAAACATGACTTTCTCAGCTTTTGTTCAAAATATTTTGTTGTTGTTGTTGTTGTTGTTGTGAAACGTGCCCACATTCAAGTGTCAGTGAAAAGAGAATACATAAAGCTTGCATAAAATGTCTTTTGTTGTTGTTGTTTAAAAGCAGAGGTTTGGTTCTTTTTATTTGACATATTGCATGTTCAAATATTCATATAGCAAAATATTCCGAGGGCCATGAAAGTTTTATGAAAATGATCAAAAATGCTAGTGGTGGCTAGAAACTTTTTTTTTTTTTAAATGTTGGCAGGGAAAGAGTTATGGCCATTAAGATTGTTTACATTAGGATATTATTTATGACAGAATTATTTATTATGACAATTACAACCCCCTCCACACTTCTAATTATCATTAAGCAAAGAGAAAACAATCTAATTACCTTAATGTGGAAAAAATAGTTATATATTAATTAAACTGTCAAGTGTTTATACATAGAGTAATCATTTGTTGTGCTAACTTGAAATCATGCTGATTTAAATATTATGATATACAAATATAGATATTTGTTTTACCATTTAATGATAATCACCTTTGAGAATGATCAAAACTACAACTGAAAAACATCTGGACATATCATGGTAAGCAGTAAATGGGAATAAAATCCTCTTAATTGATTTATTCATAACATAAATGCTTTTCTTTCTTTTCTTTTTTTTTAAACCATATTGTGTTTGTATAACCTGGCTGTGTCACTCTATTTCAAAACAGACAAATAAATAAATAAATAAATAAAAATGTATGAGTAGTGGTCAAAGCAATAGGATATAATAATAAATTAAAAAAAAAAACATTTGAATTAATAACGCCAGAGAATAAACCAAAAATCACTTCAAAAGATGCTTTACATATGAAATACCAAATGTGACAGTAAAATACTAACAGAATAATGCAATATTTCTTTATGGAATGTATCTGTCTCACTAAGAAATACTGATGGTTGATGATTTACATCAGTACACGAAAAGATCTTCACCCCATTTTCTTTTTACCAGACACAGCGTTGTAATCTGAAGTGTTCTGTGAATGAGGGCAGGCTCAGACAGACGTGTCTGACAGCTGTCACAGCCTCAATCTGTCTTCAGCGTCATACAGCACCACCCTTCACTCTCACTGCAAAAAAAAAAAAAAAAAGAAAAATAAAAAAAACAACATCCACTGTCTCACATGTGAACAACAGACAGCTGTGCACTGACAAAATGAATCTGGCTTTAAAGGGGACACTGTATGCCCATTTTCCAACAAGTTGGCATGATTTAGGGTCTTCATGAAATGTCTGCAACATACTTTGATTAAAATTCCTGAATGGCCGGGCAAAACAATACTGTTTTTACGTTGTCAAAAACAGCTCTGTTCACATTGACCTGTTTCGGTGCATGTCTCTTTAAATGCTAATGAGCTACTTCTCACCCCGTCCCTCTCTTGCATTTTTTGTGTATTCGGTGGTGTGTTACCATCAAAAACTAAACTAATCCGCTTCGTCCTCAGTGGTTCTGATGTCAGGAAAAAATGATGACTTGTATTAATTTCTATATACAACTACAAAACACCTGCATTGCTTACAAGACGTTGTCGCTACAGCTGCTCGAGCATGGTAAAAATGGCAGGCAACGTACAACTGGCTGAGGGCAGAAAAATGCTAATATGGGACCGTCAGCGGCTGTGGGCGGGGCCTGAGCAGTAAACCGCTTGATAATCGAGACTGTTTAGGATTTCTGAGGATTAAAAAAAAAAAAAAAAAAAGAAGTGAATGGATTTTTACCATTGTAGGGTGGTTGTGTCCACACACTGCTCAGAGAGATTTATATGCAACACCATGTAAAAGTGAATTCTGGATCCAATATCCCCTTTAAATACTAGGCCTCTAAACACTAGGTGTTTTAGTGGCGCGTAAAAAAATAAATAAATAAAAAAAAAACAAAGATTACGGGATTAAAGTCATAATATTTTCAGAATAAAGTCAAAATACTACGAGAATGAAGTTGAAATACAATGAGAATAAGATCTTTTAGAGAATAAAGTCGAAATGTTTCGAGAATTTAAATCGTAGAAATTAAAGTAATAGTATTATGAAAGCATAGTCTATATTGTGCATGCAAATGGCCCAGATTGAGAGCACCAGGAGAATTTGCCAGGCCACTGGATTTTATTTGAATATCGTTTAATATCATCTCACTGGGATGAGAGTCAGTTTTAAGGACTCACGGAAACAGCTTCATATCAAGAATATGATATTTATTAACAGACTGAACCCAATCGACATTACTTTGGGGGTCCGCCAGCTCTCTTATTTAACCCTTTTTAATACTACAAATGTAGTATTATTAGCAGAAATCATACCATGTCATACTCGCGGGGACATCATGCTTGGAAATAACGTCTTTAATTGCATACATTATTTGTAGTGCGTTAGCCCCCCAATAATAGCATTAAGCTTTGTGCTTTTGGTACTTTTAATATAAAACAAAGTCTCAAGTTTCAAAATCAGTTATGTAGAAATACAAACTGTTTCTTATAATAATGTGTTTTTCAAGCTCTTTAATGTGGTGGAACAGATCGCTGTATTCATGTGGATTAGTTCATTAAATTATGCTGTTTTCTTTGTGAAAATTCCACCACCTACTCCGCAAAAACATCTGTGGCATCCAATTTATTCCTCACATGTATTTAATTAAAAACAATGAAACATTCTAAAGGTTGAAGTGGACTCCAACTCGTTAACATACGTTATATTGTTATATTGTTATATTGTTATATTGTATTGTTCATTTTATCACAAAATACAAATTATAAATGAGTTTTCCCTTTTTATCTCAAGTTTATAGCAAGATGAAAGTGAAAGGAACATCAGAAGACAAAAAACAAAAAACAGGACAGCCTAATTTAATGAAACAAATGTCTCATTTTTGTAATCGAAAAGATGACTGATTCACATGCCGCTTAAACTGCAGCAAATACAGCGATCTGTCACGGCACATTAAACAGCGTGAAAAACACATTATTGTAATAAATATATTGTTTGTATTTCGCTATAAAACTGACAGAATTTGAAAGCTAAGACTTTGGAATATCTCCCGGTGCTCTCAATCCAGGCCGTTTTCATGCACAATGTAAGCTATACTCTCAAAATATTATAACTTTAATCTTGTAATTGCTACAAATGAATTCTTGTAATTTTGACATTCTCGAAACATTTTGACTTTATTATCGAAACATTTAAACTTTATTCTCGAAACGTTTCAACTTTATTCTCCAAACATTTAGACTTTATTCTCGTAATATTTTGGCTTTATTCTCATAATATTTCAGCTTTATTTTTGTAATATTTTAACTTTATTCTTGTAGTATTTTGACTTTATTCTCATAATATTTAGACTTTATTTTTGCAATATTTCGACTTTATTCTCATAATATTTAGACTTTAATTTTGCAATATTTTGACTTTATTCTCGTAGTATTTCAACTTTATTCTTATAATATTTAGACTTTATTTTTGCAATATTTCAACTTTATTCTTGTAGTATTTCAATTTTATTCTCGTAGTATTTCGACTTTATTCTCATAATATTTAGACTTTATTTTTGCAATATTTTGGCTATTCTCGTAGTATTTCGACTTTATTCTCGTAATATTTTGACTTTATTCTCATAGTATTTTGACTTTATTCTTAAAACATTTAGACTTTATTCTCGTAATTTCGACTTTATTCTCAAAATATTTTGACTTTATTCTCGTAATATTTCGACTTTATTCTTGTAATTTTTACTTTATTTTCAAAATATTTTGACTTTATTCTCAAAGTTTTCCCACTTTATTCTCATAATATTTAGACTTTATTCTTGTAATTTTTACTTTATTCTTGAAATATTACGACTATTGATTTTCTCATAATCTTAGATTTTTGTAAACATTTTTAACATGGCACTAAAACGCCGTCATAAAATACAGCTTAAAATCTAAACTGTGTAAAATGAATTTTCGAAGTTATGAATAAAAGATTATTAGAGTACCTAAGTGGGTTCAGTGTGTTACTGGCAATTTCTTTGTTATTGTGAAATTTGCTGGCACTTCCTGAGTGAATTTTTTTTTCTGCACCATTTTCTTCAGTGTAGAAACTAGCATCATCAGCTGGAAAGCCTCACAAATAAAATACCTGCAAAATAAAACCACTGATTTATTTCCAAAAGGGAGAAAAGATCACAAAATGAGCGAGGGCTAATATACAGCACGCTGCACGCTCGGTGCACCATGGAACAAAGGGAGCTCATTGAAGGAATAATAAAATACTCTCCTGTTTCCCCTTAAATGGCATGTCAGGGTGACAGATTACTCTTAAGCAGTGCACACACACATGTTCGCACACAGCTCATGCATGGTAATTTCCTGCATGCTGCTCAATGCTCATACCTTCACTGCACTGCAACAGGGGACAGCGACAGTGATCTATAGACCAAATTAACTCTCTTTACAATCTCTCTCTCCCCTGCTTTCTGCCACTTATGTGCATGGAGCAAACTCTGACCTCTGCTGTGACACACAAGGACAGATGTCCCTCCCTTCCTCTCTTATATTCCTTCTCCAGCTTCCTCAAGAATGATAGATAACACTGCCTTGCGTCTATACACTTGTTCAGAGAGACAGAAGGATGGATAGACAAGATTTTAGTGCCGTTTCACCACTTTCAACTGTCAACACGCATTACTCATTCCGACACCTTCATTTAGGCTCATCGGACACAATGAGCAGCTCATGGAGGGCAGGATCCAAAACCCGAAAGCGGAATGAAATGAAACAAACACTGTTCGGGCAGTTGGCGCCACTTACTCAATGCCAGACTCTTTGGAACTGACTGATTGCTTGTGAACAGGCAGGCAGCTGTGGACAAAATGAGTACTGGAGGGTTGGTTATAAGAGACCGGGAGATTGTTCTTGGTGATATATTGACAAAGCACACACGTTGTCATCACAGCATGGCTGTCCATCAGAGGCTGCCAGGGCAAGCACTTATTGACTCTAATTTTGCTGTTTCACTTGTTAGCATGACCCCGTTACCCCCTGCTGATAGATGCCCTGGCTACATCAATTTCTCTACCTGATTTCATCACGAAAACGTACCTGTGGGAACATTTATGTGAGGTGCGAACCACATACCAATAAGTGCATATCACTGCAGTTTCCAATGCAAATGCCCACTAGAGGTGGTAAAACAGCAAGCATTTGTAATCGTTTTCGTACACAGTTGTGGTTACAGCTTGTGGTCAACAAGTTAGCTTGGTAGCTCAGCCAGCACGGAATTGGTTTTAGGACGTGAAATGCTTGGGTACGAATCCTGTTAAAAACATGACTCACGATAGGGGTGGGCGATATGGCAAAAATATCATATCACGATTTTTTTCAGAAATATCACGATTCACGATTTTATCACGATTCTTTGTCATGTTGGTTTTACTATTTTGCAAATTGTCTGAGCAGTACAGCCAAACTAATTTCCCTATTTTAAAAACAAAGACTTTCAAGGTAACAAAGTATAGAATAAAAAAGAATAGCAGATATTTAGGCCAAAGTGAGTGAAGATAAAAATCTGTCATTATTTTATCTTTGTTATTATTTTTCAGGTACAGTAGGTGTATTTAGAAGAAGCATTCAAAAAATTTAATTAACAAATATAAAAAGTGAAACACTATATACTTATACACTACATATGCACATCAATTGTACACTGATTCTTATTAAAGCAACTGTTTTAAAGTTTCTCAGTCAAGAGCAGTGAGTGATTTTTCTCTTTGTGTTTTGTGTTAATAACAATTAAAAGAATAGTTCACCCAAAAATAAAAATTCTGTCATCTGTCTGTCCATTCTGTCATAGTGTTTTATTTTAATACCATCATTTACTCATTCTCAGGTTGTTTTAACCCTGAATGAGTTTCTTTTTTCTGTTGAACGTTGTCTATTTGATCATTTCTATTATTAGAATCAAAGGGAACCAGCTACTGTTTGGTTATCCACATTCTTCAAAATATCTTATTTAGTGTTTAGCACAAGAAAGAAAGTAATACCGGTTTGGGATAGCATGTAAGTGAGTAAATAATGACAGAATTATAATTTTTGGGTGAACTATCCCTTTGATGACAAGCGGCAGCATGTTTAGTACTGCCCCTTTAAGAGCTGCACATCTAATATACAGGCAGGTATCCGTTTTTGTTTTGTTTTTTTTTTTCCTCTCAATTCAATAGTTTACTTTCACTTTCTCAAACTGTTTTTATATGTAAACCTTGTGTGTTTTGACAACAGTAGCGTAATCAGACGTGATACATAACTTAGTTCAGTAATTAGGCGCTATGTAACAGTATTTTAATGTGCGCGCGTTTCAGGTGTACGCGCAGTGGAAAAAGCGCATGTCGGAACAGCACGCGAATGAAATGTTCAACCGGCAAAACTTTAAAGCAAATAATGTACTTTTGTGATTGTGAATAAGTGCAGTGTCCCGTGAGTGTAACTACCGCTGAGTTAACACTGAAGTATGTCGCGTTGTACAGACAGATGGAGACGGAGGCGCCAGAACTGCAGCTGAGAGAATAGCACGATACTACGATATTTCTCATAAAGCAGATCGTGGAAACATTTTTATCGTCCACGATTAAAAATCGTCATATCGCACACCCCTAACTCACGATGACAGAGCTGAAAGATTATAGATCGAAAAACAAGCTATAATGGCATGTTTGTGATTGCGTTTTTACCTCACATTCGCTTTTGTTTATACTGTCGGGTAGGTTTAGGTGTAGTGCAGATGGTATGTTATTTTAAAACAACACGAAGCATTAGAGTTACAGCGCCACTCAACAGAAGTCAGAACTGCGCTTACACGTACAAAACCCAACGTCACATAAAACGTACAGTACGTACATTCATCTGTTCCGGGGAAAAACCGAACACTCTTATAGCGCCACTCAGTGGACATTTCTGTTGAAAACTGCCGTGATACATACTTATTGGTATGTATTTTGCATCTGCGAAAACGTTCCTACAGGTACATTTTCGTCATGAGACCAGGTTGCATTTTCTACATTAATGGCCATTCAAAAGTAGTTGTGCATTTTGACTATTTTTTGAGAACTAGAGTTTATTTCGTTAACAAAAACTATGCTGAAAAATATTCATTGACAAGCTTTCTTTCCGTGACTATAGCAAGACAAAGACTATAGCAGGTCAATAAAGGATAATTGTAACTATATCAACATGCAGTAATGCTGATGATAAAAGACGAGGCTAAAATGTATTTTAAAAAATAAAAAAATACCAAAATCTCTTTATTTTTAAAAAAAGGGAGGCAAAATATTATTGCGGACTGCTGTACATGCCTTTACTACGCAAGCTTTTGTGTGTGCGGTTGCCGGATATCAAGAGTTCAAAATCCTCAAATCAGAGCTTCACTAGGCCCGTTTCCATTACAGATTTGCGCAAAACATTTTATAAATGTCGATAAAAAAGTATTGCGAAATGACAACATTTCCCGTTAACCGATGTTATGCGACTAAAATGTAATTTGTTCCTCTCGCAATAAGTCATTGCAATGGATTTTGGTGGGATTTGGTGGGATTTTGGCTTTATTTAATCGAAAGAGGTGTATGCCTGTATCTTTTCAGAGGCTTTACAGAGAGCCACTTCAGAAACGTGTGTGGCGCTGCTGGTATAAACATAACATCAGCTCTGGTGACCGCGTCAAAGCCGTTACATGCCACAGATGCGTGCAGCGTACACTAAACATTAATATCAGGGAAGTAGTATTAGACTTTATTTTTGCACTATTTTGACTTTATTCTTATAATATTTCGACTTTATTCTCGTAATATTTTGACTTTATTCTCATAATTTCGACTTTATTCTCAAAACATTTTGACTTTATTCTCGTAGTTTTCCCCACTTTATTCACAAAATACTATATGTATTTTGCATCTTGCGAAAACGTTCCCACATGTACGTTTTCGTCATGAGACCAGGTTGCATTTTCTACATTAATGGCCATTCAAAAGTAGTTGTGCATTTTGACTATTTTTTGAGAACTAGAGTTTATTTCGTTAACAAAAACTATGCTGAAAGATATTCACTGACAAGCTTTCTTTCCATGACTATAGCAAGACAATAAGGTCAATAAAGGATAATTGTGACTATATCAGTATTGCTGATGATAAAAGACGAGGTTAAAATGTATTTTAAAAAATAAAAAATATCCAAAATCTCTTTATTTTTAAAAAAGGAGGCAAAATATTATTGCCGACTGCTGTACGTGCCTTTACTACGCAAGCTTTTGTGTGTGCGGTTGCCAGATATCAAGAGTTCAAAATCCTCAAATCAGAGCTTCACTGTTAAAAAGATACAATTTCTACGTTTCTATGTTGTTTTTTTTTAGTTTATTATAGTTTATTATTATTAGTTTACAAGGACTAAGACTAATTTAAAAGACTAAGACTGAACTAAAAATGGAAGTAATTTTAAGTAAGAAAAATTAAAGGCTTGAAAACGGTGCATGTAGTGCCATAATCAGATAATCAGCCTTCAGCTCATGCCATGCAACTTAGTACTTTAAGGCTTTTTCATCAAATACAATGAAATACATACTTAAGTGTGGATTAAGTGTTCAAACATTTACTTTATACTACAAAAAAAAAAAAAAAAAAAAAAACTACAAGGGAAACAGAAGAAGAAATGAAGTGTTGCAGAACAAATTTCAACCTGAATTTCCTATTTGAGCACCACAGCTCCACACATCTAAAGCATATTGATCACTACACCACAGCTCCCTCCAGCATGTCGTTGATTTAAAAATAATGTGTATTATAAGTCAGCATCTTTGCGAGAACAGTTTCCTGTCAGTTTCTAGAGTGTGTCATAAAATAAAAACCGCAATATCACTGACAAATCACATACTGCAGGTGCTGTTTGGTGATGCTATGAACGTGTGAGCCATCAGAAATGGGCCTATAAACAGGAATGTGACTGTCCATCCTTTAGAGTCCACTGGACAGGGCTATTTCTTCTTTCTACTTTTATCATGCAACTGTTCGTCCCTTATTATGGATACGGATGTTGATAGTACATCATTCATGAACGTGACATGTCAATGACCCTTTCTGCAGCACACATCATCAATAAAGCGCTCTATCCTCCTCTGTAGAAAATGCTGTCTGAAATAGATTCAGAAATGATGGTGGGACCAGTTCATGTCTCAAATTCAATGCCTTAGGTCTTTACCATGATGGCAGTGTGTGTACATGATCTGTGTGGATGTTCACAGCACCAGCCATTGTACTGTCTGTCATAGTAAGTCTATGGAGAGTGAGTGATGGACATTCATTCCAGTATCAACTTCAATTGAGAAAGGAATAGAGGTGCAACACCTGCGTCCACAACACTATGAACTTCAAATGCTTCAGTATGGAAGACAACAAAAGGATATGCATCCGACTTGATCACTGTCTTCAGAAATAATTTTCTGTAATCAGTATTTTTGTCTTGTTTTCCAGTTAAAATATATAAACATCCGAAAAGCAAGACACACTGCTGATTAAAAGTTTGGCATCAGTAAGATTTTTAATGTTTTTTTTTTAAAGAAGTTTCTTATGCCCATCAAGACAGAAAAAAAAAAAATACAGAAAAAAAAAAAAAAACGTTCATTTTGTGAAATAATATTGCAATTTAAAATAACAGTTTTCCATTTTAATATAGTTCAAAATATAATGTATTCCTGTAAGGCAAAGCTAAATTTTCAACATCATTCTTCAGTGTCACATAATCACTCAAAAATCATGCTAATATGTTGATTTATAATCAGTATTGGAAATAGGTGTGCTGCTTGATATTTTTGGGACCTGTGCTGCTTTATTCTTTGATAAATAAAAAGTTAAAAAAAAATAACAGTGTTTATTCAAAACAGACATTTTAGAAATAGATAAAAAGTGATAGTAAAGACTTACATTGTTAGACAAATTTCTATTTTAAATAAATCCTGCTCTTGTTTTTAACTTTTTATTCATCAAAGAATCCTGAAAAAAATTATCACAGGTTCCAAAAAAAATATTAAGCAGTACAATAGTTTTAACACTGATAATAAATCAGCATATTAGAATGATTTCTGAAAAATCATGTGACACTGAAAACTGGAGCAATGGCTGATAAAAATTCAGCGCTGTGTCACAGAAATAAATTATAATTTAAAGTATATTAAAATAGGAAACCAATATTAGAAATCACAATAATATTTCACAATATTACAGTTTTTTTTTCTTTATTTTTGCTAAAATAAACATAGCCTTGATGAGCATAAGAGACTGCATTAAAAAAATCGTGCTGATCCGAAACTTTGAACAGCAGTGTACATTTAGTCCCAAAATGTACTTCCAGAACATAAAACTTGTTTTCAGAGAATATCTTAACATCCTTAAAACAAGAACAAAAAAAAAAAATAAAAGAATTATTTTCATGTCTTAACCCATTTGCATTTTTTGGTCTCATTTTAAGCATAAATCTCAATAAACTTTGTAAAGACACTCATTAAAAAAAAAAAACATTTGCCAATGGGGTAAGGAAAAACAAGTTAACTAACAAATCACTAAATATATTTGAAGTCAAATACATTATTATTATTATTTTTTTTTATTTTTTGAAATCATAAATGGACATTTTGAAGAATTACACTAGCTACTCTCTTCCAAGAATTTACAATAACTGGATGCAAAAGCACAATCGAAAATTCTTATAAATAATGCCAATTTTAATTTGTGAGAATGCTTATACAAATGTAATCATTCCGTATGTTGTTTTAACAGTTCTCACAATTGATATTTGTGCTGAAAATAAGTTAAAAAAAAAAAAAAAAAAAAAAACATTAAGGAAACTATTCTTTTGCATTTTAACCTTTCCCCCCAAAAATGTATGCACAAACACAGAGGATATGTGAGAGATAATAAGTACTGTTTATGGCAGTTTACTGCTGTCTGTTTTTCAAGCACTGTTATTTTTCAGCATTGAAACTCCTGCCATGGTAATAACTGTCATCACTTGTGGTGCCCAGCAAGAAAAATGAGGCATGAAAAAAGACCCCCACATTGTATGACAGACAGTTTCCTTACAATTTACCTCCATAAAATCACCCTGTCATATGGCTTGTTCCTCTTGTGAGGGCAGTGACAGAACATCTCTGCTAAAGATAGAGGGGTTAAAGGAGCTGACGGAAGGGAGGAACATCAGAGGGGCCGTTGCAGATGGAAAAAGAGAGAGAGGGAGAGAGAGGCGAACAGTTTGATTGACAACTTCAAGTATCTGCTTGTCAAGACCTTCTGGATGTGTCATAGAAAGAAACCCCTTATTCCCTACCTAAAACTGTTTAGTGTTCATGTGCCTGGCACATCTGTCTGGCACTAGGTATGTAATTTATTATGAAGCAGAAATGTCTATTACAATATTGTGTTTCTTTAGTTACCAAAGACAATAAGCTTTGCAATGAAACCATTTTAGAGCATTAAAAATCTTTAAAAACTTCAAAGCAGCCAAAAGTAACCTGCATCTTCCAAAACATCAGACTTCACAACTAAAATTATAAACGGAACACTTTTGTTTTTGCCCCCATTTTTCATGAGCTGAACTCAAAGTCTTTTTCTATGTACACAAAAGGCCTATTTCTCTCAAATATTGTTTACAAATCTGTCTAAATCTGTGTTAGTGAGCACTTCTCCTTTGCTGAGATAATCCATCCACCTCACTGGTGTGGCATATCAAGATGCTGATTAGACAGCATGATTATTGCACAGGTGTGCCTTAGGCTGGCCACAATAAAAGGCCACTCTAAAATGTGCAGTTTTATCAGATTTATCACAGATGTCCACAGGAATGTCCACCAGAGTTGTTGCCCGTGAACTGAATGTTCATTTCTCTACCATAAGCCGTCTCCAAAGGCGTTTCAGAGAATTTGGCAGTACAACCGCAGTACAACCTCACAACCGCAGACCACGTGTAACCACACCAGCCCAGGACCTCCACATCCAGCATCTTCACCTCCAAGATCGTCTGAGACCAGCCATCCGGACAGCTGCTGCAACAATCATTTTGAATAACCAAAGAATTTCTGCACAAACTGTCAGAAACCATCTCAGGGAAGCTCATCTGCATGCTCGTCAGCCTCATCGAGGTCTCGACCTGACTGCAGTTTGTCGTCATAACCAACTTGAGTGGGCAAATGCTCACATTCGATGGCGTCTGGTACTTTGGAGAGGTGTTCTCTTCACGGATGAATCCCATTTTCACTGTACAGGGCAGATGGCAGACAGCATGTATGGCATTGTGTGGGTGAGAGGTTTGCTGATGTTACCGTTGTGGATCGAGTGGCCCATGGCAGTGGGGTTACGGTATCCACCTTATTTTTCAATGCAGAAGTAAGCTGTTTTCTGGTAATGTGTTAGACTTCCTGTTCATAATCTGCCATAGAGAAATAACGAGAAAAATATTGAAGTGTCGTAAACGGTAAAACAGTTTGCACTACAAACTATTGTATTCATAATTAAGATAATACATTAAAATAATATGGTAAGACACACCAATTTGCAATATCAAGCAGCAAAACGAGCTGTTTTGTACAGATAAACATAGCTGGACGCGGATGAGACCGGAAGCCAGACACATTAAATTTACAAACAGCCGCTCGCACTCTTACGACAAAAATAAGGTGGATAGGCAGGCGTATGTTATGGACAATGAACACAGGTGCATTTTATTGATGCCATTTTGAATGCAAAGATGAGAATGCATGACGAGATCCTGAGGCCCACTGTTGTGCCATTCATCCACGACCATCACCTCATGTTGCAGCATGATAATGCACAGCCCCATGTTGCAAGGATCTGTACACAATAAGCCTTTTTCACGGTCCGCGTTCAGAACCCGGAAGCATCGAATAGTTGTGTAAATTAACTTCCGCTGTAGCCTGTATGAATGACAATGCCCATAGCACGGGATGGTTGTGATTTATTAATGAACAATTCATCATAGATGTTTCATCAAAACATATTAAACACAGTTTCCGATCATTAATCGGGTATGAAGAAACAAGGCAAAATGTTGTCCTGATATTCCAACGCACATTTCATGATTTAAATGGGAGCGCACAAGCTGCGTTATTGTGTTTATTATTGCGCAATGCAATATTTTTATCATAATAAACACCTGTTGAAAGTCAATTTTTATTGCTTTTTAATGTGATGTGTTGTTTGTATGCTATTCTTGCATTTTTTTAAATAATAAGCTGGTCTGTCTCTGATGTATTGTGCATATGCAGCTTGTGCGCTCCCATTTAAATCATGAAATGTGTGTCGGAATATCAGGACAACATTTTTCCTCGTTTCGTCATACCCGATTAATGATTGGAAACTGTGTTTAATGTGCTTTGATGAAACATCTATGATGAATTGTTCACTAATAAATCACAACCATCCCGTGCTATGGGCACTACCATTCATACAGGCTACAACGGAAGTTATTTTACACAACTATTCGACGCTTCCGCGTTCCGAACGCGCACCGTGAAAAAGGCTAATTCCTGGAAGCTGAAAACATCCCAGTTCTTGCATGGCCAGCATACTCACTGGCAATGTTGGGGGTAACGCATTACAAGTAACACAAGTTACGTAATATTATTACTTTTTCCAAGTAACTAGTAAAGTAATGCATTACTTTTTAATTGACAAGAAAATATCTGAGTTACTTTTTTCAAATAAGTAACGGCAGTTACTTTTCCCCCCATTTATTGATTAAAAGCTCTCCTTTCCCCATGTTGAGAGTAAGTCGGGAGTAAGATGTTAGTTTTAGAATAAATGTGAACATGAGTTAATTCATCTCACTAACTCACTCACTCACAAAAAACAGATTCAGGATTCCTCATAATGAATAAAAACAGTGAAATTCAACTCAGAATATGATGCAAACCTGCAATAATTATGTTAAATAACACAAATATCCTTTATGCATTTAATACCATTTTGTTAAACGATGACTTTGCTGCCGACCCTCAATGATCCAATTCAACCATAATAATAAGCAAAAATTACTCAAGATAATTTAACATTTGTTTTCTTTTTTTTTTTTTTGATTATTGATGAAGAGTTGATATTTTTTCTTCTGCTGTCTACTGTACAGACGTCAATTCACTTTTCTCAAAGCCTGAGGCTTTTGGTGTGAAAAGGTTTTTACATTTGCCAAAAACAGAACTTTTTATATTAAAAACAAACAAGCAAGCCCTGCCCAGATTTAAAAAGTAACGCAAAAGTAAAGTAACGCATTACTTTCCATAAATATTAACTAAGTAATGTAATTAGTTACTTTTTTAGGGAGTAACTCAATATTGTAATGCATTACTTTTAAAAGTAACTTTCCCCAACACTGCTCACTGGACATGGCACCCATTGAGCATGTTTGGGATGCTCTTTATTGGTGTATACGACAGCATGTTCTAGTACCTGCCAATATCCAGCAACTTCGAACAGCCATTGAAGAGGAGTGGACCAACATTCCACAGGCCACAATCAACAACCTGATCAACTCTATGCAAAGGAGATGTGTTGCACTGCGTGAGGCAAACGGTGGTCACACTAGATACTGACTGGTTTTCGACCCCCCGGACCCCCCGGACCCCCCGGACCCCCCCCAATACAGTAAAACTGCACATTTTAGAGTGGCCTTTTATTGTGGCCAGCCTAAGGCACACCTGTGCAATAATCATGCTGTCTAATCAGCATCTTGATATGCCACACCTGTGAGGTGGATGGATTATCTTAGCAAAGGAGAAGTGCTCACTAACACAGATTTAGACAGATTTGTGAACAATATTTGGGAGAAACAGGCCTTTTGTGTACATAGAAAAAGTCTTAGATCTTCGAGTTCCGCTCATGAAAAATGGGGGCAAAAACAAAAGTGTTGTGTTTATAATTTTGGTCAGTGTAAATGAAAGAACATTTCAAAGAGACAAAAATTGCCTGTTTGCTTTTATACACTGAGGAAAAATACTGAAACAGAATAACCCTGAAAATTCCTTTAAAACAATGAATATTGATGTCACCCACACTCTGTATGCACTCAATGCCTTTACAAACCTATAAATAAGAACTAAAATGAGATGCCTGCCAACATATTATAAATAGTTAGGTCTCCAATATGCATTATACCAATCGACATTTTATGTCCAATACTTCATAACAATATTTGTCCATTTGTTTCTGTCTATATTTGTAGTGTGTATTGGCATTGGTGGAGTGCATGCTAGTTTGCTGCACATAGGCTATTGATTGCCACCTAAATTACTAAGCTTAAGCCAGGATGCAGTGTAAAACAGTATATTACTACCACAGAGCATCAGTTTTCATATAAAACATGCAATTCTCTCAGGACGCAGTGTATAGCTTCTTTGAAGCAATCTGTATTGTAGTGCTATATAAATAAATGTGACTTGAAGGGCTTTTTACACTATGCTAACCTCATGTAATGGAACGTTTCGGACTTTAGGGCTTTTCACAGTTTAAATAGTTAACCCTGGGTCATTCTAAACAATGGGTAAACAGAATCATGAGTTTTCTTGCTTTACGTTTCACACTGCTGGCTAATTTACCCGGGGTTAAAAAAGGTTTTTAGAACAATGGCAACCCGTGTAAAAAGCCAAACAGTAATTTAAAAGCGGGATACTTATCTTTTTAACACGTTGCGGTGCCAAACGTGAACTGTGTGAACCGATGCAGTGTTTTAATGTTACGGCTAGATGCTAGCCTTGCCTCATATTTACATGCTTTAATCCGTCTCTCATGTAAATACACCGCGTTGTGTAAACTGTTCAGCGTTTGAGGGGATAACGTCAAATGGTGAAGGAAAATACGTTAACTAGAGTGAAGTAAAGACTTTTTTTCTTACCTTTATAGTCCAAAAAGTCAGGAAAACTTGATAGTGCAGCCTATCGAGGATGCACAAGGAGCCTTCGTGTAAACAGGTTGCATTCATCCAATCAATAACACTACAAATACGAACGTCAACCGAGGTTTTAAACTTACAGTGTGAAACGTTTGCCTATGAATACCGAGGATTCGCCCAGGGTTTAGAATGCCCCAAGGCTAACCATTTCAAATGTGAAATGCCCCATTATGAAGACCATCAAAAATACCACATTCCTGCTTTACTGTTGCCACCATGGAGTAAACCTTTTTTATAAAAGGACACAGATTTAATTCCCATTTTTATGATGGTATATCAAAAAGATATTAACATGAAGCTAATCACTTGACGCACTTAACCTTGGTTTGATTGCTTCAATTCCACCATACTTACTCTGCCTCCGCAGGTCTTTTCACATTGCATTATTTAAAGCTGATTCGTGGTACATCTGCATTATAAATATGCACAGTAGCGACATCTGTTTAGCACTGGATCTACACAACGACTCCAGAGGAGAAGACGTCACTTTCATTGAATTATCAAAGTATTTGTCCCTTGAGATCTGTGCTATAACTTCAAAAGCACATGGAATTGTCTTCCACAGACATAAAAATGAGAGCTGCTCTCCAAATGCAATTCGTTTAAAAAATCTAGTCTGCAGATTGTCAAACTTTGTTTGACTTATTAGTTGCATGAAACAAGTCTGGTTCTGCTGGTAAATTGAGGCAAATCTCATTTAGAGTTTAAAACAAACTAGAGCGATCAAAGGGGGGAAAAAAGCCATAAAATAATTTATGTATTGCCCTCTAAGCAGCTGAATGTTTCTAATTACGCTGACTAAAATATCTATCGTATAAAACATTCAAATGTATTCCATAAGCACCCTCACTTTAAAATTCTTGGAATTCGCAATTTGGTGGCAGGTGATGACCTGCTTAGCCGTTCACACCTCTCCGTCTGGGTTTCGGTAGGTGGCTAGACAAGGCTGTTGTAGCTAAATAATTTACTACAGAGGTAATAGCATGGTCACAGGCCGTCCCTGCAGAGCCGGTGTGCGATGTCTGCCAAATACAAAAACCAAGGTCAAAACCTACTGCAGAAAAGAACAGCAGAGCCAAGTTCTGTGTCTTTTCTTATGAGACTCAAGGGTAAAAGTCAATGTTAAAATAATAAACCCAATGTCACTGACAGCAATCAAATTCAAATTACATCCAAATGAAATATTTAGTCATTTTAATAAGTCATGCTTGGTTTCTACATGAACGTCTGACTTCACATTCTCCACTGCATATATTCTCTGCGGTTTCATATCGCTTTTTGCTGAAGCCGAAATAAAAGAGACCTCTTTAAAGAGGCATTACAGAATATTTACTATGTCCTTCAGTGGTTAATTGACTCCAGTGAGTAGTGCCATCCTGGGGCCGTCACGTTATGTAATATTGAGGAGCTGCACACAGGAGGGTTATAGCCCTGCAGGCTTAGTGCTGGTGATGAGACAAAGCGCTACTGAACTTCCACTGAACCTGGGGTGAATCTGAGGTCAGACGCAGCGTCACTTCGCTCCCACTTACCAACCAGACACACGCATTTGGCAAAACTACCAGTGAGCGCACCGCAGATGGAGCTGCCTCTGGGTGACTTCCTGTGACAAACAAAGCTTTGTGTTGACATTTTCTGATGAATTCTTGATAAATTTAACTATATTTTATTCATTTGTAGTGCTTTAATAACTGAATGTAGTTGCATGATCCAAGCCACTGAGCACAGCTGATCTCAGGGGAGTCAATTAAAGAAGTAGATCATGATGAGGTTTATCCGAGAGATTATTTGGTGTTTGTTTATTGGGAATATGACTATGAATACATTACTGAGCAGGAATTTTTTTTCACCCTGACCTCACTGTGAATATGAACACAAACTCTGATGCTTTTTAATAATACATTTGAGCATGTTGGAATACTTTACTTTTATGGCTCGATTCTTGAAGTGTATGAGAAAAAAAAAAAAAAAAAATCAGGAAAATGTTCAGCATCTCTAAGAAAAATCAGTCTAATAAAACTAACTGTGATTGTTTGTTTGTTTTTAATCTAAGCATTTAAAATTAGAAAAAGGCCACAATGGACAATGCAGAAAGAAAAACAACTTATTTAATTGGTATCTTTGTTTTGTTTTTCTTGTACATACATTTTTAAGCAAACAACTCACCAAGTTTAGTGTTAATATCTTGTACTGCAAAACAAGACCATTTTAATACCAATTAAAACTATTTTTGCAGTGCAATGAGGCCAACTTTTTAGCCAATTTCTATTGCTTTTAACTGCATAACAGTGATAATTTCAGTTTTACATTGAAGGAGGGTCAGAAAAAGAATGTTAGACATTTATAGTGATTTAACACATCAACCAGATAAGTGACTTCCAGTCATTTAAAGGATTAGTTCATTTCCAGAATAAAAATGTCCTGATAATTTACTGACTCCTGCATGATCCAAGATGTTCTTGCCTTTCTATTTTCAGTCTCAAAGAGCGAATTTAAGGTTTTGAGCAAAAAATTTCAGGACTTTTCTCCATATAGTGGAATTCAATGGTGTCCAAGGGGTTGAAGGTCCAAATTGCAGCTTCAAAGGACTTTACACAATCCCAGTCGAGGAATAAGGGTCTTGTCTAGCAAAATGAGCAGTCATTTTCTAAATGAATGTTCGTCTTGAACTAGCTCTGCAATGTGCATGCGCATCTTTATGCAGTACATAATCACGTTGGAAAGGTCACGCGTTGTTAGTTATTTGTCTGTGTACTTCGGTTTAAAACGGTAGGGTAGGGCGAAAATCTCTCATTTCTCATTTCCTCCTCCAACTTTTTTGTAAAGTGCATTTGACTTTCTTTGCACGTTTGCTTTGTAAACACTGGGTCGGTATTTCCACCTACTTCATGCGTGACCTTTCCAACATGATTACATAATGTGAGGTCAGGCTGGTGCAAAATGAGCATTCGTGCTTAAAAAGTTAACACATTTTCATTGTTTTAGGAAAATTATGGATTGTTTCGTTAGATAAGACCCTTATTCCTCAGCTGGGATCATGTAGAGCCCTTTGAAGCTGCACTGAAATTGCAATTTGGACCTTCAACTTGGAATGTTTTCCTCAAAAACCTTAATTTCTTTGTGACTGAAGATTTTTCTTGGATCACATGGGGGCGAGAAAATTTAAAGACCTGACTTATCAGCGCTCAGAATGAATTTACTTACATTCCAGGATTAGATTAAAAAAATAAAACAAAACAAATGATCCCTTGAAAATGTGTAATGTGATTCTATTCTGCATACCAAAGAACAGAGCTCAAATTTAAAAATAAAAATGAAATTACAGTAATTTTGAAAGAATGTACTGGGGGAAAGCACTGAAAAAGATAAGCTCTCCTTTTTGAAGGCTTTGAGTATCAAGTCTCTTCACAGCATCAATAAACAGACAGAGAAATGCTTTTAAGGAGAAACAAAACACTTTCTCCATTACAGTTCACCTTTGTGGTTCAGGAAGAGTATTTACAGAGCATGTATAAGAATTACAAATGGAATGCCCAGAATGTCTTTCAGGAAAGAAAAAGCTTCAATACATTCATCCGGTATCGATTCACAAGACACAAGTGCAGTAAGTCAAATGTACTTGTACAGCTTTGGATCTGCCCTAATCAGTATGTGAGAATGCGGATGTTGATGAAAGTCTGTTTTCATCACATTTATTTTTTGAGAAAGACCCAGAGGACACAGAAACAGTAGCTCTTCAGAAACACTAGGGCTGTGTAACAAATGCCAATAACTTCACCTCTTTGTACTTTTATGCTCATCAAGGCTGCATTTATTTGATCAAAAATACAAAAAACAGTAATACTGTAAAATATTTATTTAAAATAACTTTTGTATTTTAATATATTCTAAAATGTAATTTTTTCCTGTGATGGTAAAGCTGAACTTTCAGCAGCCATTACTGCAGTCTTCAGTGTCACATGATCCTTAAGAAATATTTCTAATAAGCTGATTTTCTTATTATTATCAGTGTTATCAATTGTGCTGCTTAATATTTTTGTGGAAACCGTGACCAATTTTGATCAACTAAATGCATTCTTTCTACCAAACGGCAGTGTACATGAGACAATGTGTAATTAAATAGTTGAAGGATTAAATATCTGTATAGAAATCTTTTTTGTATGCGAGTTGTAAATCTGAAAGTGCTCCGTGTATATTGTCATTCAAAAGAAAGAGTAGATTCTGAGTCATGTAAACGAGTAGTTTTTAAAATTCATTTTATGCTGTTTCAAGTTGACGTCAACATGAAACATTAGCATATTGCCTGCTCACTTGTTGCGTGCGCAGACCCAGGAAAACCTGACCCCAGTTTACAGCGATGTAGGACGATTTTGAAGTTGAGCCAGTGAGCTGGGAGTTTTTCGACCTACCGTAACTGTCTTGAACCAGAGTGCACAGAGCAAAGCTAGACAAGACGAGCATTTGTGGTTAAGAAGTATAAATATTATAAATATAAAGTTTTATATAAATATTAAGGTTTTTTGTGACTGAAGAAAGAAAGACATGAATATCTTGGATGGCATGGGGGTGAGTAAATTATCAGGAAATGTTTATTCTGAAAGTGGAGTAATCCTTTAAAAATGTTTTTTTTTAAGGATTACAGCTGCGGTTAAATGCACTTGTATTTTCGAATACTTTTATACGAAACTGATGTTCACACAGTCAGTTATGTTTTCAGAGCAGGACAAAACATCTGATATATCGAAACAGATCTGTGCAGTGTGCATGCAGTCAGTTAAAGCTGCCACTGTCTATGATCTCATCAGTAATAATCAAATGGCAATAATGCTGAGGAAAAAAAGAAAAACCCATAACTATTGTCTGTAAACTTTTGGATACTTAAAGAACACTTATTTTAAATAAGTAATTGTTTTAAAAAGTAGCCTTTAGTAGCTTATATAATAAAAAAAAAAAAAAAATTGCAAGCTGTGCATGTAGCCATGTGATATTGAGTTGACAATAAAAAAAAAAACTGCAATTTTAATTAAAATGTATGATTGTAAAAATGTATTTGCACAGCAAAATAATTAATTGGGGAAAAAATGTAGATCAAGAATCTTTTTGGAATCGGATCGTGACTCCCAGAATCGGAATCGGATCGGATCGTGAAGTGCCTGAAGATTCCCACCCCTACTCCGTAGTATGCAAAATACGTAGTTGTGTGTGTTGTGTTCGCACAGCTTGTAGGTCTCTGGCTAACCAGCTAACAGCAATATCTGTTCGCTTGCAATTGTCTAGAAATGTGTCAATGAATAGTGGAAGTTTGTCATTGTTATTACTTGGAATTATGATAAAAAAATAGAGCAATACATTGGTGTACAAACTGCAGTGCTTTATCAATACGTTTCTGTGTTGGGCTAACGCATATACCACGGCTGTTTAGTTGTTTAATGTAATGGTGATGGGCATTCCATTTCCGACCTCCACTGCATGCAGTAGACCAATCACAACAGACTGGGTCATCGGACCAATCACCGCAAAGGAGGAAATGAAACGTTGAGCGAACCATTTGGGAGTCGTTGAGCAAATAAGGTAAAAATAAATGCATAGTATAAGACAGTGAAAGTGGTTTTTGATCAATATGAAAATATGAATCTTTCATAATCCATAACACTTAACTACTTAAAGGAGAACTCCACTTCCAGAACAACAATTCACAAATAATTTACTCACCCCCTTGTCATCCAAGATGTTCATGTCTTTCTGTCTTCAGTTGTAAAGAAATGATGGTTTTTGAGGAAAACATATCAGGATTTTTCTTCATATAATGGACTTCAATTGTGCCCCTGATTTTGAACTTCCAAAATGTAGTTAAAATGCAGCTTCAAAGGGCTCTAAATAAACCCAGCCGAGGAAGAAGGGTCTTATCTAGCGAAACGATTGGTCATTTTTTCGGAAAATAAAAATGTGTATACTTTTTAAGCACAAAAGCTTGTGTACCACAGGCTCTGGGATGCGCGTTCACGACGTACTATTGAATCATGTCGAAAGGTCACGCCGAACGTAGGCGGAACTACAGACCCAGTGTTTACAAAGCGAACGCACAAAGACTAAGAAAGTGCAAGTAAGTCAAGCGCTGTTTGCAAACAAAAAGGTACAACGATGTCGGACAATTCTGAAGTCTGAAGTCGTAGGAGAAAATAAGAAGGAGTTTTTCGCCATTCTTTACCTTTTTTAGCTGGAGTACACAGATGATGAACTTAGACGTGATTCGTAGTAGTGATGGGAAGTTCGGATCATTTTACCGACTCAGACCTTTGAGTCTCGTTCAGCAAAATAAACAAATCTTTTTGAGTCATTTTGTTAATTTTAGCAAAATCAGCGTCACGTGACAGCCCCATAAAATGAACAAACAACTTGAAAAACCCAATGACTCAAAACAGGTGAACTAATTCTTCCAGTACAGAACCTAATAGGATGTTGCGCATGCGCAACTGAACGAATCACTCCCTGAGACGAATTGTTCTTCGTGAGTCACATTAAAGATTCGTTCAAAATGAAAGAATCGTTCAAGAATGACCCGTGGACGTGCATCCGAGAGCCTGTGCTACGTGAGCTTTTGTGCTTAAAAAGTATACAAATTTTTATTTTTCTAAAACAATGACCGATCATTTCGCTAGATAAGACCCTTCTTCCTCAGCTGGGATCGTTTAGAGCCATTTGAAGCTGCATTAAAACTACTTTTGTTCAAAATACATAAACACAGTTCAAAATCGGGGGCACAATTGAAGTCCATTATATGAAGAAAAATCCTGAAATGCTTCCCTCAAAACCATAATTTCTTTACGACTGAAGACAGAAAGACATGAACATCTTGGATGACAAGGGGGTGAGTAAATTATTTGTAAATTGTTGTTTTGGAAATGGACTTCAAACAGCCAAATTACCACAGACAAATGATCAGACATGTAAACATGTCTATGATACAAGTGTTTCCCTTCTAAATCAGAACATGCCCGCTCACTTTGCTGCTTCATTACTAGTCCAAGCCACAAAAGACAAAAACCCAATCTCTTGCTCCAATTTACTCATGAACGACAGGGAATTTCCAGCCCGCTCTTTAAGGCATTAGGAGAAAAGTGGTACAGTGCTGAATTCAGTAGGAAAAATCAATGATGCAGGACAGGACTAAAATTATATCATTGTCCAGATTCCTTATTAACATTTAACAGTCACTCGGGAGAAAAGCATCATGCTGTTCTCTTGCACCAAGAGGCCTGAGGACACATAATACACTGGCATGTTTTAGTTGCCCAGGCATGAGTACAGCTCATCACAATGGCCCTTCAGTGTGTCGAACACCTCAGAGGCCGAGTTAGCAATCTGTCTTCAGCTACCCCTGCAACATCCACTCTGATTCCCTGACTGCTTCCTATATCGCCTATAGCACAATGGGAGTCGGTGAGGAGCTGTCGGGCAGCATATCAATCCTTCCCATCCTCTGCAGAGAAGCTCGGGCTCCATTAAGATGCAGTAAGGGACTCCGCTCCTGAGCCGGGGTGGGGGCCTTCTCTGTTTGGTATTCATCTACCTGCAGAGCTATCAATTCAGGTCTTTCAGCGCAGGGCTCAGACGTGTCATCAGGGGATGTTGTTCTCGCCTATTGGTTGCCGCAGGTTCGCTGGGCCCTGGTTAATGCCGCTAAAAGCATTAACTCTAATAGATTCCAGCGATAAAGGCAAGAGGGCGGTTTGATGATGATTGACTTCTTCGGTAATGAAAATCTGCCGCTACCGAGAATGGAGCGGCCCTACGGAAGAGGTTTAAGAATTGTGGCTGATGCCACAGAAGCAAACGAGAAGAAAGAGGGGAAAAGAAAAGAGAGAAAGAACAAGAGGGATGGGATTAGAAAACACTTACAGTGTGTGAATGGTGCACAGGGACGCTTTGTTTTATCAAAAAACAATATGACTTTACAATAGCTAACAAGAGATAAATGACTTTTGATGAGTGGGCGAAAGCTATTTTTCACTACAAGGCAAACTTTTAATGAGAGAGCTTATGGGTAAACAAAAATTTACCCAAAGTTTATGAAAAATGAAAATTCTCTCATTTTACTATAATAGCCCCACGTTATCCCAAAAGTGTGGAACACAAAAAAAAGTTATTTGGAAGAATGATTTGTCCATTCAGTGAAAGTCAGTGGGGTCCAAATCAACACTGGACTCAACTGATAAAATAAAAGAAAAGAAAATAAAATGCATGTGGCACTGGCCACAAAGCTATCTGCGCCCGCATTTATACTCCTGAACGCACCGTACATCTTGTATCATATCTTAATGACTTATAAATTATGTTTTTATAAATTTAAAGAAGTTTACTTCCAGAGCAAAAACTTCCAGAACAAAAATTTACAGATAATTTGCTCACCCCCCTGTCATTCAAGATGTTCATGTCTTTCTTTCTTCAGTCGTAAATAAATAAATGATGTTTTTTGAGGAAAAAAAATCAGGAATGTTCTCCATATAGTGGACTTCTGTGGTGCCCGCAAGTTTAAAAGTCCAAAATGCAGTTTAAATGCCGCTTCAAAGGGCTCTAAATGATCCCAGCCGCGGAAGAAGGGTCTTATCTAGCGAAATGATTGGTTAATTTCTAAAATTAAATAAAAAAAAATTAAAAGTACAATTTATATACTTTTAACTTCAAACGTTTGTCTTGTCTAGCTCTGTGTGAAATCTGTGTATTCCAGTTCATGGCAGTTAGGGTTTGTCAAAAAACTCCCATCTCATTTTCTCCTCCAATTGTCCTACATCGCTGTTTTACCTTTTTTTGTAAAGGGCGTTTGATCCTCCTTGCGCATTCACTTTGTAAACACTGGGTCGGTACTTCTGCAGCAATGTATTGCAGCAAAATAACCGAAATAACCGATCATTTCCCTTCTTTACCTTCATTGACCCTTTTTCCTCAGCTGGAATCCTTTAGAGCCCACTGAAGCTGCATTTTGGAAGTTCAAGTCCACTACATGGAGAAAAATCCTGAAATGTTTGCCTCAAAAAACATAATTTCTTTACAACTGAAGAAAGAAAGACATGAACTTCTTGGGTGACAGAGGGGTGAGCAAATCAACTGTAAATTTTTGTCCTGTAAGTTTTTGTTCTGGAAGTGAACTTCTCCTTTAAATTATAAAAACATAAGATGTACAATACGTTCAGGACTAAAAATGCAGGCGCAGATAGCTTTGTGACCAGTGCACTGACATTATGTTGACATTGGGTTGTCCCAAGTTCAAGTCCCAACTCGTTCAACTTGTGGACCTTTCCCGAATCCGTCCCACCTTCTCTCTACCACTGCGCTTCCTGTCAACTTACTGTCCTATTGAAATAGAATGTCATAGGCATAGAATGTCAAACATAAATCTTTAAAAAAAAAATCCTAACCCTAACCTTAAATGGAAAACCAGAGAACCACACTGAAAAATAATAACTCAGACTATAGTATTTCTGTACCGAATTACTGCCTCGAACAACTATGAAATGTATAATTTAGAAATGTCCAGTCTGGCAGCAACAACACTTCTGTAAATAAAGATATAATAATATTTTAAAATAGTTAAAAACAACAACAATCCTAAATGGTTACTTTGTCTAGAATTTACTGTAAAAAGTGAAAATCAAAATAAAATAATAATCTACATTCACTTGTATTAAAAATGCCTTCGAATAACAAAACACTTGTAAACAATGTTAGCATTGCAACAGCTATAACCTTATGTACTATACCTTGCTAAAAAGCCTACATTAAACAGAAACAAAACATTATTGAAATTAGTAAGCCAGACACCACAAACATCACAAGCTAGATTTGATGTACAGTAACAGTCAGAAGTTATTTAAGCATAAAAAAAACAGCTCTATATACATGTTTGTTTATAATTGTACATTTCTGAAAAATGATTCACAGTCCAAATGGAACAAACCCAGACTGTGGATGCACTGTAGACCGCAGCCCACTAATCGGTGACCGCTGACTGTGCTTATGTGAAATGATGCTCATGGTGAGCACTAATGCAAAACATTCATGTTCTGTAGCTTGTCTGACACATTATGAGACAAATTACATACAGTTACTCTAACCTAATATTAATGGAGATATTATGAATGCCTCGGTCTTTGGTATTTAATAGCACTGCAGTTATTTTCCTGTCTGTGTCTGCCATTTCAAAACAAGCGAAACTCTAATGGCGGCATCAACTCAAAACACACCACTTCAAATAAAACCAATTAGGTCAGAAGCAGAGACTGGCATGCAGTGTATAGTTATAAAGCTATTAATCAAACTAAATGCATTAAAAGAGGTGGTCGGCCTTGTGCAGAGTTTAACCATTAGTCTTATACACATATTACATTCAATTCTCCGTCTGAACGCAGCCTCGCTGAGTAATCTATGGCCAAATGGAGGATGATTTAAAAGTGTCTTTCTCTTTGATCACTAAACGACACACAACCAATCATCTCAGCTTTCCCAGACCAGAGGACTCCCATTGGGCATAAGCCACTGCTTTGTGTCAGACTGGATAAATGAAAAGCTCTGTCACAATAGATACCACGTCTAGCCGCTGCAAAACAGGGTAATGCTTTCAAAGACAGGGATATCTTTCAAAGAGTCAGCTATGGGAAGTGGATGACTGTTTGACAACACAGAATCTAAATCTTTTTTGACACTTGAGACCACAACTAACTCAAATCCAATTGACTTCAACCCCTCGTGATTCAGTTTTCTCGAAAAATTGCTGGAGAAGTTTCACATCTTACCTTCTGTCCACTTAGGCCACAGTTAGTGTCCCATCAAAAGCTTTATTAATGACTTACCCTATAAGGAACCAAGTGCACACTACACAGACTAGACACAAACTAGTTGTCACTGTGTGCTACTGCTTTATAAACATACTACAATATGTGGTCTTTTACATTGTGTGAATGCACTATAAACAAGTATCCAAACATTGAATAAATGTCTTTTTGCAACTTCTAAGGCTCCCGTTGCTGCCTATGCATGGTCAAAAAGCTCTCGGATTTCATTGAAAAAAATATCTTAATTTCTGTTCCAAAGATAAATGAAGGTCTTACAGGTTTGGAACGACATGAGGGTGAGTAATTCATTACAGAATTGTAATTTTTGGGTGAACCATCCCTTTAAAGGAGAAGTCCACTTCCAGAACAAAAGTTGACAGATAATGTACTCACCCCTTGTCATCCAAGATGTTCATGTCTTTCTTTCTTCAGCCATAAAGAAATTATGTTTTCTGAGGGAAACATTTCAGGATTTTTCTCCATATAATGGACTGATATGGTGCCCTGATTTTGAACTTCCAAAATGCAGTTTAAATGCGGCTTCAAACGATCCCAAATGCGGTTGTAAACGATCCCAGCCATGGAAGAAGGGTTTTATCTAGTGAAAATTTTCATAAAAATAATACAATTTGTATATATATATATATATTTTTTTTTTTTTTATGTCAAACGCTCATCTTGTCTTACTCTGCCTGAAGTGTTTTTTTCCGGTTCATGACAGTTAGGGTATATCAAAAAATTCACATTTCATGTTCTCCCTGAACTTCAAAATCGTCTTTTATTGCTGTTTTACCTTTTTTGTTGAGGGTGTTTGATCTTCTTTGCATGTTCACTTTGCAAAGACTGGGTCGGTACTTCAGCAGCGATGTAGGATGATTTTAAAATGATTTTTGAAGTTGAGGGAGAAAATACGATTGGAGTTTTTCAATATACCCTAACTGTCTGGAGGCAGAATACACAGACTTTAGGGAGAGCAAGACAAGACGAGCATTTGAGATTAAAAAGTATTTAAATTGTATTTTTTTAATGAAAATAACCGATCGTTTCACTAGATAAGACCCTTCTTCCTCGGCTGGGATCGTTTACAACCGCATTTGGGATCCTTTGAAGCTGCATTTAAACTGCAGTGCAAAATTGGGGCAGCATACCAGTCCATTATATTGAGAAAAATCCTGAAATGTTTAACTCAAAAAACATAATTTCTTTACGTCTGAAGAAAAAAAGACATGAACATTACATTATCTGTAAATTTTTGTTCTGGATGTGGACTTCTCCTTTAAGAAAAGAATCAGAATGAATTTTTATCTGTTCTGTGCAGAAGCAGTGTAAAAATGGAACTGGAAGTTCATCCTTTATGTTGTTTGTTGACATGTTCCCAACAAACAACATGCAGGCATGTGCACCAATTTGTGCAAGAACGAATTTTGGTATTTTAACTACAGGGAGGGGAAAAATCTTGTAACTGACGCACCTAGTGTGTGATTAGCTATGTAAAGCGCGCACCAAAATGACAGAAAAGGCCTAGGGCGAGTTAGCTTAGTCATCTGTTTTGCACAACGCTCTCTAACTTTTGCTAGAAGTCAGAGTCTCCTGTTGAGAAAATTTGTTTTCCTTCATCGCCGAGAACACAGAATGGCATCTAGCGAGGGAACCGGTCTCCAGCTTACTGCATTTTTAAAGCCATTTCCAACAGCTCCAGAATAACAAAAAGGCATGTCTCACGGTTTGTGCTAGAAATAATTTCATCAGCGGCCTGCGTTATGTTAAATAGAGATCGGATAAACCACTGGTGGTGGATTTCTTCCACATACTCCATTTCCGGATGCGAAAACTAGCAGATGTCAGCTTTGCTGGAGGTTGAGGATACGCTATAGTGTTGCCGTGCACATGGAAGGCATTTTGTATTGCTGTCAATATTTCCTCATTCACGGCAAGGCGATAGGATCGGTGACACCCATTCCAAATGTGGCCTATCATAGATATCGGGATTTCACGAGCGTCGGCAGGTATAAACCGCAGTTAGCCTTGGTATCGCGGCGCAGACACAATTTCCATCCCTCATCTTTTATTCAATTCACTCCTCTGATGGAAAGGCGGTGTGAGGGTGAGAATGCAAAGCCAGAAAATATAATTTATCTCTTATGCAACTTGATGAATCTTCACTAGGTTGGTAAACTATTTATGAGTTGCACAGCTAAATTCTTTCATGCATTTCTTCCTTCCTTGCCTCGGATCCCAAATCTAATTCGGCCACCAAAAGTTATTAGCATTTTTCCTCCTCCCTGTACAGACATACATATTTTATGAAGCAAGCAGTCATTTAGTGACGCAGGTTTGCTATTGTGGAAAACAGATTCTAAGAAGATGTGAAGGGGTGCAAAATATACAGATTTTCTGACCAGGTTGGCCTAGTGTATTGTTTACTTTTCACCATTTGCAGAAATAATAATATTAACCATAATTATCATCATAATTAGTGTTAAGTCTACCATTTTGTAACAAGATTTTAAATTGCGTGAAAATAAGCACTGGGATAGTTCACCCAGAAATGTAATTTCTGTCATTAATTACTCACCCTCATGTTGTTCCAAACCCATAAGACCTTTTACTTATAAAAGAGAATAATTGTTGAATAAAGTTGTTATTTTTCCTTTGAGCAACAAAAAAAAAGTATTCTCGTAGCTTTGTAAAATTATGGTTGAACTACTGATATTTTAACGATGTCCTTACCACTTTTCTGGGCCTGGGAACATTTCAGTTGCATTGCTGTCGTCTATGCAGGGTCAGAAAGCCGTCGGATTTCATTAAAAATATCTTAATTTGTGTTCTTACAGGTTTGGAACGACTTGATGGTGAGTAATTAATGACAGAAATTTCATTTCTGGGTGAACTATTCCTTTAGGGATATGCTTATTTTCACTCAATTTAAAATCTTGTTACAAAATGGTAGACTTCACACTAATTATGGTGATAATTATGGTTAATATTATTTCTGCAAAGGCTGAAAAGTAAACTATACACTAGGCTAACCTGGCCAAAACTGTATAATTTGTACCCCTTCACATCTTCTTAGAATCTGTTTTTGGATTAACTATCCCTTTAACATACAGAGTGATGTATACTTTTGCTTAGCTGTTTTATCTGAGTCAGTTCAGCTCTGGATATAATTGCAATATTTCCAGGTATAATCAGTAAAAACAGGGAATAATTTTCTTCTTTGGCTTCTTGTCTTTAATGGCAGTTGACAAACCAAACTTAAAGGTGAATTCCTGCCACCTACTGGACTGGAATCTGGGAAAGTCACATTTAGTTCCAGTCCAACTGGAAAATATACCTGGACTATACCACTTTATGTAAAAAGGGGGGTCCCTCATTCACATGGTCACATCACTGGCAACAGTTTTTATGATTAATTTGTATAATTGTTTACTTATAAATCTGCATGTTTATGTAAATAAATGTATATTATTTTAGGTTTTGTAATGGTTTAGGTTTCATTACTTTATATTGTTATTTAATACTTCCATTCCTTTTGTGTTTTGGTAGTGCCAGGTCTGTGTATGATACTTGTTTGAGATGAGTATATTTGGCTTTTCCTTTTGGGTTTGTATGGCCATTGTTCCTATATACATAGCATAAGTCAACAATTCAGCTAAATGTTTTTATTATTCTCCCAAAGTAAATTGTTTTCAATAAAAATATATAACTTTGTACATCATCAATGATTCCTTTAACAGCTTTGAAATGTAAGAATTGTTACAAAATCTGTAAATGCATGAATATGTGACACTGGAAAACAAAACCAGGCATAAGGGTCAGTTTTTTGAAATACATCACCTTTATACATCACCTGAACAAGCTGAACAAATAAGCTTTCCATTGATTTATGGTTTGTTAGGATTTGATAATATTTGGCAAAGATACAACTATTTGAAAATCTGCAATCTGAGGGTGCAAAAAAAAAAAAAAAAAAAAAAATCAAAATATCGAGAAAACCGCTTTTGAAGTTGTCCAAATGAAGTTCTTAGCAATGCATATTACTTATCAAAAAATACGTTTTGATATATTTACAGTAGAAAATTGACAAAATATCTTAATGGAACATGATCTTTACATAATATCCTAATGATTTTTGGCATAAAAGAAAAATCTAAAATTTTGACCTATTAAATGTGTTGTTGGCTACTGCTACAAATATGCCCATGCTACTTACAACTGGTTTTGTGGTCCAGGGTCACATATAGCATTGTAATTCAGGCTTAAAATCCAACATAAAAATTTATATAATATGTATAATATATAATGTAACAGGGTTTCCATTTCATACATTTTTCTATAAAAAGTGCTCAAAGGGTCTTTGAAAAGATATTTTGATTGTACCCAGTTTAATGAGTTGTTTCAGAACTGTTATTTCTTTCAATTGTTTTTATTACATTTTTCATATGCCTTCCCTTGTTTGTTTGTTTTTTAAGAGAGGAAAACTTTATTTTGCAGTCTATCACATGGCTAGCTCCATTACAAATTTAAACAAATGCAAACTTCGATTTTAAATGTCATTACCAGCGCATAGCCTATATGCTTGGATGCTGAGCTTTACGACCTGAAACAAGCATCCGAGTTCTCAGACTATAGAAAAAAAATTGTTTGCCTTGCATAACAGTCCGAGTCCTACAAAAAGCTATCACGGAGAGTGCTACTATTTCTTTCCGTATAAGACAATGAAAAATGATGGAAATCAGAGGACAGATAATCAAATACTAAAACAATCATTTAAAAAATGATACAATAATCTCAAGTCACTGTGGATTGGGGGCACTTAGCGGGAGGTTGAGTTGTGTCAGGTCGGTCACTGTCCTCTCCTCCATCACGTCTGGCTCACGCCGCACTCCAGCGCTGCCATTGGGAGCTCTAATGGCATTTATGTAATCAGCGCCGAGCACGGCATAAATCAGCCATCAGATCAGCCCGCAGACATCCAACATCTATCAATCACTGTCACCCCAGCCCAGATGCTAAAGATCCGTCATGCTGTCACTGGCTCATTAAGTTTGCTAATTTACAGACGCTACCCTACAGGAGATTGCTTTGCTTTGTTGTTTTTCTCTCTTTCCTTTTCTCCTTCCTTCTTGATTTTTTTTTTTTTTTTGCTGCTTCCTTCGGCTGCTCACCTAATTTTTGTGTGCTATCATGTTTACAGTAAGGGGTTGTAGGTGGACCAAATCTGGGAATGACTTCTTCAGTATTTCTGTTGGTAGACTGGCTTGAGTTTTGCAGAATGCTATTTCTGCGATGCCTAAAATGAGGCCAGATCAGCAAATGTGGGAAAAATTCTTGCCTTTTTGCATTTTCTTGCCAACCATAAGCTAAATGGGCCATGAAATGTAATCCATCAGAGCAGCGTTTAACACTGTAATCTAAATGGACACTGTTGTGATTACCACCTGCTCATGTGCTGTCTGAGCACAAGTGACTGCATGATGCAAGTCTCATATGCACACATGTAACAAGTTTCACTAATTCAGAGCACAACCCCACATACAAGCAGAAAGAGACTGCAATGAAAAAAATCAATTTACATTTTTAAAATATAACCAACTTATAAACAACTTTCAACACCTTCCAAATCAAGTAAATGCAAAAGAACACAAATATGATGAAAACGCATATGCAAGAGTTTACGCTACACCCTTAATTCAGAACTTTCATTACTTGGAACAAGTGTTGGGTAAGTTACTCAAAAAAAGTAATCCACTACTAAAGGCTAATTACTTCTTTAAAGTCCCCATGAAATCAAAAAGCTATAGATTCTATTTACATTATGTTAAAATTGCAAGATTTTCTCCTATTTATAATACTTATTGCAAATAGAGGCAATTATCTGCACCTCAGTATTGTAGTACATTATAAAACGGTATGCAATAATAACATATTGATTGTAAATTATAGTTTTAATTCAAATTATTAACTGGATGCTGCCTTATTGGGACAGTAAGCCCTCCCTACACCTACCCTAACCATAACCGATACTTTATTTTTAACTTTTTGATTATTTCCTTCATTTTTATTGAAAATTAATGCCTTTCCAATATGATATGAGATGTATAAAGGGAGAAAAAAAATTCGCCGGATTTGAACTCCAGACAATCACGATGAAAAGAGTACAGTACACACTCAAGCTGTTGTTGAACAATCATTTTTTGTAGTGTTGATTATCCCAATCAAACGTTGGTGGGCGGAGTTAGTGTAACTAGCCTCTGCCAACAAGGCAGGCTATTTGCACTTAGTGTAAATAGACACTCCGATTTAATACTGACTGAAAAATTAGATAAATACCAAAACAGCAATCACTTGTATTTTTTTCCTGATAACAGCGAAAAGAACTTAAAGGAGAAGTTCACTTCCAGAACAAACATTTACAGATAATTTACTCACCCCCTTGTCATCCAAGATGTTTGTTTTTCTTTCTTCAGTTGATAAGAAATTATTCTTTCTTGAGGAAACAAATTCAGGAATTATCCCCATGTAGTGGACTTTATTGGCACCCCCAAGTTTGAACTTCAGATTCAAATGGCTCTAAATGATCCCAGCCAAAGAAGAAGGGTCTTATCTAGCAAATTCGAAACAAATTGACAATCTTTTAGAGCCCTTTGAAGCTGCATTTAAACTGCATTTTGGAAGTTCAAACTTGGGGGCACCATTGAAGTCCACTATACTGAGTAAAGTCCTGAAATGTTTTTCTCGAGAAACATAATTTCTTATTGACTGAATAAAGAAAGACATGAACATCTTGGATGACAAGGGGGTGAGTAAATTATCTGTAAATTTTTGCTCTGGAAGTGGACTTCTCCTTTAAAATGTTACAACATACTAATGCATAAATCAGATTTTAAAATGCATTTCACTTCATATTTTTTCTTAACATTAGTAACTGTAATCAAATTACATAAATTTAAAATGTAATGCATCATGCGTTATCAGGAAAAGTAATTAGAATACAGTAACATGTTACTGTGTAACACGTTATACCCAACTCTGCTTGGAAATACTCAAAAGAGTCAAAGAAAATTAAATTGTAAGTTTCCCCAACTTTGGGTCTCTAAAAGCAGTAGTTTAACTCCTTGCCTACTTTTTAACAAAATATCCAATTCCAGAGCTTTGTAGTACAGCAATAAACGAAGAAGTCATTTAAACAACAGGCCAAAATCAATCCCACAATGATAAAATCCTTATTATGCCATTAACAACTAATCCCAGTTTCTTTGACTTGCTCCTTGGACACATAGAAGTATACCAAAAACTTCATTTTAGACTACCCAAACCCCCATTTATCAGAATCACATATAAGACCCCAGACAGATGACTCATACGAGTGAAAATGAGAAGCTTTGGAGACAGATTGCTATATGAATCTAGTGCGTCACCGTTAAATTGACTTTAAAAAAGTATGGTTTCAGGATTCGATGGGTTCAGAGGTCTTTTCATGTAATAATCTTGATAGACAAGATGAGACATGGGTGTTAAAAAAGAGGATTCACGGTCACTATTGCCAATATGTAGATTCACTAAAGGTGCCAGGAGGTAATTAATACTGCCTGGCAGTGAAAAGAAGGAAATAAGGAAATGTCATCATGCAATTATGCGTTTCTAATGAGTGGAAGCTTCAGTCTTCACTGTGATGCCATAAAAGGTCATAAAGTGATTCAGGGTTTCTAAGAACATCAACCTTGTTGTCTTTTACTAGTGAGCTTGTATTGTAATTTTATTATACACAAGCTGTACACATCAACAGTTGATTAAATTTTCATTATCATTTAAGTATCTGTAATAAAAAGTCAAGCTAAAGATTATTTAAAATCCTTTCATTAATGACTCTAGTTAAGGTCTTTGCTTTCAGTCATTCAGCCAACATGTACTCTTATAGGTTGTTCTAGTCGGTTGGCCAAATTATTGGAAACGAAATACAAAGCTCTCAGCAAATCAATCACGGAGGCACACCTGTGTGAGCAAAGACAAGTGGACATGAACACAATTAATCAGAGTATTTAAACAGGTCTCAGACAAGCGCTGAATATCAAATAGGCTCACAATGAGAAGCAAACAGCACTCAATGTCATCCTGGAATAGGCTTTCTTGTTCAGCGGTGTGGGTAATGAGTTTAAGGTTGAGTCTTTAATTGTTTTGTTTGAGGAGGCTCTAGTTATCGGTATGGAGGAATGAGGGGGAAGGAGCAGGGGTTTGCGGGATATTGATTTCCTGTGGCGGCTGACGCTGAGGCTCCATCATTTGCATTAGTTCTTAATCAACATCCCAGCACAAAGTCAGATAGGAGGAGAGAGAAAATACAGAAAAGAACAACAGAAAAATCAGACAATCCAGAGGAAGTTTATAGTGCTCCGAGGTTGCTCTTTCATACCTCAGGAGATTTAATGGAATCTCAGTTATGTTCCAATTTCTTCTGGGAATAAAAGTTGAATAAATGTTGGCTAAAAAAATATCACAAATGAGATGTCTGTAATGTCACTTTTACGTCTTCTAAATAGTGATGAAAATATTTGGGTTAATTTGATTGCGCTTCATCTATCAGTAACAATTTCCATGGATTTTCCCTAAAAACAAGAATTTAAAAAACTGTCTACTCATAAGGCATAAAGAGATGAACTTATAAAAGGACGGAAAATAAGAATAAACAGCATTTGGTTTTCATGCTGGTGATCAAACGTCTTGTACTCCGTGCTGAGAAGGCCTTGGGGCGGCGTGTTTTTGTTTCAACCTCCCTCCTCGTCCTTCTCTTCCTCTCTCCTCCCTCTGGAATATTTGTTTGTTTGCATCTCGGAATTGATAAACGAAAAGGGGGGGTGTGGGATACGGAGGGATGCGGTGACATGAAGAATACCAGGCAGGCGACATGGTGCGTGGCAGAGGTAATGAATTCTTCAGCAAGGCAGAAACGCAAGGCGACACAGCTTGAGGATCAATTTTTAATAAGGAGCCTGGCTCTCCCAGGCAGTGCTAAAAAACAATATTTTAATCAGAGACCTCCTGCCAGTTCGCTTTTCACCACCTGATTAAGTCAGAGTTGGCGGATATGGTTCTTCGTATTGCGAATGGAAAGAGGCCGCTATCCGTGGCTCAATTAGAGAGCCAGGCCGTGGTCCCAGGTCCTGATTATCAGCACTAGCTCATATGTTACATCACAAGAGGCCGATAGCATGCACAATAATCCTGTTTTCTACAGGCAGGACTGAATTTTAGCACTGGAGGAATGTGAGTTAATGCCAGTGACAACTAAACAAATGCCTCCTTTACTTATTTACATGCGCTAGGACCAAAAATGTGTCACTGTGAAATTATGAAAATTATGAGAGTGTGTTTGTGGATTGCTAGTATAATGGAACTAAACTTTCAGTTCTAAAATGTCAGAGTAAGTTGTGGAGAAACATGATTATAATGAAGCGTTGTTAGTTTTGATTAAACAAAGTCTACGCTTTCAAAATATGTTTATTTTATTACGAAACTCAAATTATAAATGCCATTTTGATCCTCTTTAACGTGGTGTAACAAATCGACCAAGCTATCAGTTCAAACGGCAGTACAGAGCTGTGTAAATTGTAGTGATGGGTCATTCTTGAACGATTCGTTCATTTTGAACGAATTGTTCATTTTGAATGAATCTTTGATGTGAATCGGGACGAACGAGTCATCTCGGAGAGCGATTCGTTCAGTCGCGCATGCGCAACATCCTATTAGGTTCTGTACTGGAATTAGTTCACCTGTTTCGAATCTTCGGGATTTTGGAGTCGTTCGTTCATCTTATGGGGCTGTTACGTGATGAACGAACGACTCAAACCCGAAGACTCGAGAGATGAACTAATCAATTCTCTTTCCGGCTCAGACTGCATAGGTTAAGCTTATGGGGCTGTCACGTGATGAACGAACGACTCAAATCCGAAGACTCGAGAGATGAACTAATCAATTCTTTTTCCGGCTCACACTGCATAGGTTAAGCTTATTGGGCTGTCACGTGATGAACGAACGACTCAAACCCGAAAACTTGACAGATAAGAGGTGAGGTGAGATAATCATAGACTAAAGACCCAGGTAAACAATGAATTAATCTTTTCTGTTTCTTATAGCATTATAGTTTTGTCTTGTTTGTAGTGTGATCAACGTTTGTGTAAGCAGTAGATGTGTTAGGGAGGTAACACGAAACATTTTAATTATATTTTGGTAAAATTAACGAAATGACTCGAAAAAAGATTCGTTCATTTTGCTGAACGAGACTCAAAGGTCCGAGTCGGTAAAATGATCCGAACTTCCTATCACTAGTAAATTGATTGTCTCTACCTCGTTATTTATCGCACAAATAAACATGAATTAACACCAGAATGTATGTTGAAAGATACTTACTGAAATAAGCCATCCCTCATGTAATCGCCGAACCAGTGTTTCCACCGCGGAAAGACGTTATTAAAACAGCTTTACCTCAGGAGAATGTCTTTATAAAAAGGCTATTTTTAACAGACCCTGTAAATCACGATATGATTGGATATGACAGGTTATGTTCGGCTGTGATTGGCTCATACGATAAATTCCGCCTTCTGTGTTCGTGTCGGTTCGTGCTCGTTCCCGAATCAGTCCGAATGGCGTTCATGGGAAGACTGATTAAAAACATAAGTAAACTACACACACAATTAGATATAACCACTTCGTTACATCAAAATAATACTTAAAATGGCATGAAAACATGTTCTGTGGGAGTTTTTAGTGAGTAATCAGAAAATTAAAGTAAATCTATGTGTCTGTGACCAATATTTACCAAACTTTGATGACTGATGATCCGAAAAATTAAAAATTAGTAACTATTTAAAAGAATAGCTGAACATAAGTTCACAAATTATTTTGGAATAGATGTTAAATGCTTAAAAACATCAAATCTCATCTCATCATGAGATTCAGACTTGGCTTTAATAAACAGCAAAAATATGGTTTACATTTTTTGTGTAAACTATAAAAGAGCTTTTTTTTTTTTTTGGTAATGTAAGTAATGTTTATTTAACCAAGAAAATGTCACTGGGACATGAATTTACATTTGATTTATTTAAAAAATATTAATAACAATAATACAATAAAAATCAGAAGACCACTGCACATACAAACTTGGGTTTTTCGCGTTTCTAAAGTTTTCTAAAAGTTTTTTGTTGTTGTTGTTGTTGTTGTTTTAGTTCATTTAGTACAACTCAAAATGTGGTTCTGGAGCAGGTTAAAGTTCCCCCCCCCCCCCCCCCCCCCCCCCCCCCAAAAAAAAATACTCTTCTGTTAACATTTCTGTGTACAAATCAGGAGTAGTTACAGAATCTCTGGTTACAATACCTTTTTTTTTTTTTCCTTTTTTAAGCATTTAATACTCATACACCAGCGATTGTGGTTTAAAGACTGCGGGTAGAGATTATGACACAGTGTGTAGTATAAATGCTGTGTGGAGAACTCGATGGCCAAAGGAAGGGGATTATTTTTGGGATTCAGTGCAGCCCTGTGTATTATTAATTTATGTAAATCCATTTATTGCAGTTTGGATCCTCTCTTGAAATGCTCAAGGTTATATAAGTATGTTTTAATACAAAATTGACCAGATGAATGTAATTCCAAAGCACTGAGATACAATAAAACGCTGAATAAGTATTCCAGTAAGTTTCCCCTTTATTGCTCAGAGCGAACTTGACAGGAAGAAAGAAAATGCTTGTGATAGTGGTCACAGAGTGCCTTGTGTCACGACCCGGTTTGATGTACCACAACTGCCCGATTCAATCTGTGTGAACATAAAACAACGAAGAGCCGGATGTGGGAACACAAGTTATTAAATCACTGAAAAACAGCCCCATAGCCAAAATCAAAAGGCATATATAAAGTTTGGCCTTGGAGAGGAAAGAGATCTTCAATTTCTCTAAGCTTTATTGACTGATGTCACTGCGATATGAAGGACTGCCCGTATTCGAGTGAGAGTTTCCACTGTGCCCAGCTGGACCGTAAAGTCCCATCACACTTGACTGGACAATGAAGAAATGGATGTCAGTCAACTTTCTGCAGAGACAGTCAATAAAGGACAAGCTTTTAATTAAGTGAAGATACAATATAAAAGTTTACGAGTCTCTTTGAGAAGTGGGCGTTCTGCTTTAAACATCCAGCGAGAGCAGAAAATAAATAATAGCTGAGGAGAGAACGGAATAAACTAATTGCTTAACCTCGTGAGATAATTTTCTAAACATTTAATCCGCTCAAATAACAATACCCAAAAGTGCTTTGCATTTGCACAGCTTGAACACTGCTGTCTTTATCTATTACATGATCGCTTTGCATTGTTTGCTTGGCCTGAGCTAAATATAATCCTGACTCGGAGGATGCATTGCTTCCTCCGTTCCTCTCTTCTCCGTTCCTTGCGTAATCCTCCCCTGCTGTAAAAGAGACGCACATCTTCTTTTGTCAATACAACAATTCTTTCTCGTCTTTTCTGTAAAGCAAGGACACTGAAAAAGTGCCTTGTACATATTATTGTAACCATGGAAATGTGAAGAATTATGGTTTATGGGCACGAAATAATAGCTTTATCACAAAAAGCACATGAAAACAAGCATTGTAAGTTGTGAGTGTTTATCCTTGAGAGATTTCTTATTCATTTGGCATGCTGTCCAAAACCTGGGAGAAATGAGTAAAAAAGAAAGTCGTCATGAATATGAGTTTAGATTTGAACATGAATGAGTTTAGATTACATTAGAAAAATATGTTTCTGTACGATGTTTCCATACTGTGTGGAACATGAATTTTTAAACATTTGTCCATACAATGAAAGTCAATACTAGAGCAATTGACTTTTATTGTATAGAAATAGAAATACAAAACACTATGGCATTTCTTCAAAATATCTTCCAGAGCAGAGAGAAATGCCTACATGATCTCATGGGGAAACTTAAGTATTTTTAAGTAACTTGCCGATTGTGGTATCCTGTCAATAAGATAAGACCCTTCTTCCTCGGCTAGGATCATTTACAACCGCATTTAAACTGCATTTTGGTAGTACAAAATCAGGGCACTATATCAGTCTATTATATGGAGAAAAATGCTAAAATGTTTTCCTCAAAAAACATAATTTCTTTACGACTGAAGAAAGAAAGACATGAACTTGGATGACAAGAGGTGAGTACATTATCTGTCAATTTTTGTTCTGGAAGTGGACTTCTCCTTAAAGTGCCGGTGATGCAGTGTTGCCAGATATTCCTATGAAAACAAATAAAAACCAAAGAAGATAAAAATAGTAAATAAAGCGAAATTAGTTCAAATCTTTTGTTAATAATTTAGGATAAAGATATCGCTAACCATAAACCGCAATTTCCCACCTGAACTTTCTAAAACGTCAAATTAAGTGGAAAAGGCAAGTCCAAAGATGCTTTATAATAGCTGGCAACACAGCTCACAACTCCCACTCTGCCAGAATCTTGCAGCAATCATTTTCATACCACGGATCTCAAACATTCTTGCAAACGGTATAAACTTAATTATACATGCAGACACTCATATGAGGAGTTTTAAACAGCAAATTAGTCATTCAGAGAACAAGTTTTATTTCTGAACATGAAAAATTTACCTCATAGCTGCCTACAGCCATGGTGTGAACTATTTCTGTAAAACTCCAAATTTTTAGGAATCGTATCGAGGGTTGAGTCAGGACCTAAAGTGTGAATTGGTGAATTTACGCATTCCTATCAATTGAGGTCAATTACATTTCTACTCAAAGAGGTAAGAAAGCACAATACTAAACACTGATTGTAAAATATCATAGCTGTCAGATTCTTCCCACTTTTATTAAGAGTCATTCCACAAGTGATGAATTTAATTTACCTTTGGCCACAGATCCAATCTCAGAAGATTACAATAAAGGAGCCATTATGCAAATCTTTTAATTTGCATGTGAACTACCCATGAACCTTTTCAATTCTGGTAGAAGGGTTATATGTTGCTATTTAATCACACATCTCTGGCATTTCTCCAAAAGAATGAGCATCTTGATCCCGTTTTTTTACAGTGATATTAATTTTGCAATTGCAGGAGTTAAAGTATTCTAACATGCATCTATGACCTTTACATGCTTCAGTATGAATAAGCTGTTCAAATCACATCTGACTATTCTCTGTAAAGTCTCAGCATTTTTTTTTTTTTTAAATTGCTTTAGAAAAAATAAAAAATAAAAATCCAATATATTGTTTTGGACTGTGGAACATTTTTGGAATGTTTTGGAGTGAACATTTCAGTTTGAAAGTGTTGAACATGTATTCTGTGCCATCTTCACATCACAGCCTATAATGAAATTGATTAAGCAATAGCTAAAGGTTGTGTATAATGTCATGCAAAAATGCATACTGATATTGCAGCATGCTGTCACTGCAGCACAGGAAAAGCTAAGCTAAATGACCCAGGCTAAACAGCACACCTCCTTGATCTTTTACTCTACTACACTATATTGGCTTCCCTCCCAGTAGGCTGGTTAACACAGCTGCTAGGTGACTTTTTGTGGGGACACAAGCCTTAAAGTGTAACGCTGCAAAATTGGCCTACATTTGTCAGAGCTATGACAGATCTTGGCCATTTCCTACCGTGGTAAAGATCACCTTTAGCTCATGAACGGAAAAAAGGGCTTTGGCTTCTATAAGTGGGAATGGTAAAACAGTGGTGCGATCATATGTCTCTGTATACGTGCACAAGGTCACCTGTGTGGAAAAAACAAGACTGGTACAGAAACAGTATGTAAGTATGTACACATCTGGTCAAAAGTTTAGAATCAGTAACATTTGCATTGATGCAATGCATACAAGCATGCATATAACTGAACAAAAATGACAGTGGAGTCTTAAATGTATGTGCTTCTCAGAAAATGACTATAAAAAAATTCTACCTTGAGAAATATTCACTGGAGAGAAAAAATGACAACTACCCTCAGCCTCTCCTACACAAAATATTTGGGCCTGCAAATTGAAAACAATCTAATTAAGTGCTAAATTAAGGTGGTACACGTCTCCTGTGCCTGTCACATAGCTGAAAACCTATTTTATTCCACTTCATTTGTCACTGTATGCCACATCCACTCGAGCAGAGACTACAGTGTTGAGTATTCATAGAACAAGAGCTTTACCTTTCAGTTTGAGGAGGGAAACAAATGCGTCTCCCTCATCTTTCAGCTCATGAATATACTGTTCCTCTGTGACCTCCTTGGCAAACAACGGAGAGTGATTACTCAGACAAGCAGCCTTTGTTACACACCTTCCCTTACAAGCTCCGGAGCCGTCGCCTATTCTGTTTCACCACACAAACTCGTCTCGGGATGTCAAAAGATCTCATTTGCATTAACACAAGGACATGAGCTAAGGTGTAGCAATTAACCTCGCACCGAACGACATGGACGCGGGGGCTGAGACATTGGTGGACAGGCCACACAGAGAGGGTCTCACACACAACTCACAGTAATGTGAGCTGCTCAATAAGCCATGCAACCTCTAATAGTTCAGTCTAATTAATGGAGAAGAGCTCTTGTTCTGGCACTTTAATGTAGGTAATAGTCCCTCTGCAAAAGTTAAATATTTACAGTCTCTAAAAGGGTTAGTTCACCCAAAAATTATCATTTACTCACCGTCATGTCGTTCTAAATCTGTATGACTTGACTGTATGGACAAAACCAGTTTTGAACGTGTCAAAATATCTTCTTTTGAATTACACAGAAAAACAAGTGTTATACAGGTTTAGAAACAACATAAAGATATATCAGTCTCTTAAAGGGATAGTTCACCCAAAAATGAAAATTCTGTCATCAATTACTCACTCTTATGTCGTTCCAAACCTGTAATACCTTCGTTCATCTTTGGAACACAAATTAAGATATATTTTATGCAATCCGAGAACTTTTCATCAAAAATATGTATTCCGAAATGTGTTATCCGAAGATGAACGAAGGTCTTCGGAACGATAAGAGGGTAACTAGATGAGTAAAGTTCGTGGATGAACTTTGAAGTTGGCTTGAAAAAGCCTTGCCTGAAAGTTTCAAATAACTTTGAAAAGCTTAAAGTTTAGATTTAATTGTTGAAATGAAGTTTGGGACAAAGTGGGAACAGACACATGTTTCTAGCATGAATCAGCATGTGGCTGTCATGATTTAGGATGGTTTAGCCATGCTACTAGCATGATTTAACATGAATTAGCATGTCACTAGCATGATTTAGCATAAATTAGCATGTTGCTGACACAATTTAACAAATTAGCATGTAGCATGTTGCAGGATTTAACATTATGTAGCATGATTTAACATGAATTATGTAACATGATTTAGCATGCTGTTAGCATGATTTAACATGGTTTAACCATGTTGCTAGCATGATTTAGCATAAATTAACATGTTGCTAACAGGATTTAACATGAATTAGCATGTTGCTAGCACCATTTAACATGAATTAACATGTTCCTTGCAGGATTTAACATGAATTAGTATGTCGTTAACATGCTTTAACATTAATTATGTAGCATGATTTAACATGAATAATGTAGCATGATTTAGCATGCTGTTAGCATGATTTAACATGAAATATGTAACATGATTTAACATGCTGTTAGCATGATTTAGCATGGTTTAACCATGTTGCTAGCATGATTTAGAATAAATTAACATGTTGCTATCATGACTCAACCTGCGTTATCATGTCACTAGTACAATTTAACATTGATTAGCTTGTCACTAGCATGTTTTTAACATTATTAGCATGTTGTTAGCATGTTAACATGATTAGAAAGTTGTTAGCTTGTTGCTAACATGTATTTAGCATGATTAGAATTTTCCTAGCATGATTAGCATGTTGCTAGCATGTTTTACCATGATTTAACATATAGCTAATGTGAATGAAACAAATCTGGCTAGAAACTAGCTAAAACCAGCTTAAAACCAGCTGATTCAGTAAAAGATTTTTTTACTAGGCTGGTTGTCTAGTCTTAGCTGGTTTAAGCTGAAAATAGCTGGACTTTTCGTGGTCTTTTGGTCTTTTTAGCAGGTCTCCCTGCTGAAAAAAACAGCTAAAACCAGCCTAGGCTGGTCTTAGCTGGTTTAAGCTGGAAGTAGCTGGTTTTAGCTGGTCTCCCAGCCTGACCAGCTAAGACCAGCCTGACAGAGTTGCCAAAACCCCTCTAAAACCAGCCTGCTCACCAGCTACGACCAGCTAAAACCAGCCAACCAGTCTAGGCTGGTTTTAGCGGGTTTTTTTTTCAGCAGGGCTCTCAGCTTGACCAGCTAAAACCAGCCTGGAGTTGTTAAACTTTGCTATAGTAATAGACAGCTTAAATACACTACAAGTCTAATAAAGTTTTTACCCCTTCAATGAGGTCTATGGGTGGCTTTGATAGTCTGGTTCATGAAAACCATAAGTCGGATCAGTTAGAAAAGATATGCTGTAAGCTGGCTTTCTCAAGCTTAATTAATGACAGAATTTTCATTTTTGGGTGAATATCGCTTTAAATTGTTTTCTTCCCAAGGACTTGACCTTCAAGAAAACATTCACTTTACAAATGTGCTAGCTTTTTTTCAGTCTGCCCTGCTACATTCAGATTGTTCTTGCTTTTATAGACTGCTTTATTTAACTATAAGTGTGCTAATGCTATGCCTATTGCCATTCTCCTCTCCTAAACAACTTAGGAATGTCACTAATAGGCGTCATCCATGTGACAGCAGCGTTTGGCATTTTCCTGCCTCGTGGAAGCTGAGAATCTAAAGATATGTCACAAAAAAACATACATGCTGTCTTCCTTGCATCAACTTACATAAGGCTGCAGTTAGCTGTCTTCGTTCCGCCCATGTAAAGTTGCATGTGTTCCTTCTACTCATGAGAAGTTTATCTTGTCAAGCTCTGCAAGTGACAGACAAACACTGAAGAAAAGTGACTGCACTGTCTCTCAAGACATAACATCTCATTTCAAAATAGACAAGCGAGACAACAGCAGGCATGGTGAGCATAAGAGAATTCTTTCAAAAAAATTTTAAAATCTTAATGATTCCAGTTTTGGACTGGAATGTGGTTATTAAAGAAAACAAATAGAACAGAAACAAAAGAAATTTGAGAACATTTTACACTGACAAAGGCCAACAATGTGATCTATTGCTACAGCACTAATGTATCTTATGAAACAGATAATAATGATAATATTGAGCAGATTCTTGGCTAACTGTACCTTTTTTTGAGTGGAAAAAGAAGACAGCAGCTGATATGATGGTAACTCGTTGATCCATTGCTCTTGATCTTTTGTTTTTGATGTAGAAATCTTGCTTATGTTAAAAGTGGACCTCAGAGAACTGTACAAAATAATAATAATAAAAAAGATAGTTCATGACCCCTCTAAGAAAAATATGAGTAAATACCAAATGTACATACAGTAACTTAGTTTGGCAGCACATTGCAGCTATGTAAGCTAACCATGATGTTCACAGTGCCCTTGGTTTTTACTGAGCATGCACATATTGTGTTGGTCTATGGTTTGTTGCCATTTTAGAAAAGTTTTTCCTTCTGCAGTCATCTATTGTATATTCAAATGTATGCTCTTGTCTCGAATTCACCAGAAGGTTCAAAATATAATTACATGGTGTGTGACCCTGCAAACAATGCACAATCCAAAGATTTCCCATCTCAGCATATTACTGACTCAAAGCAAGGCCAGGGCCAAGGTAGTCAGCTTTAATACATGAGCTAAGCGGCATTCCCAGGCACTGGGTGTACGATATTATGGAGACACCTCTTTATTCAATTTGCACCTATAAATGAAAATTCTATTTGCATCAAAATAGTCAAAATAATGCGCATGCAAAAGAACTTTCTGTCAAACATGTAATGAGATCTTTTTTTATAGTTAGAGCAGCTTATGTGACAGTTCAACTTTAAAGTGTTGACATATTTTCTCACTGTTCATCATCAAAATATGACGCTTCTAAAATGAAATCTCGGGCCCAAACAAAATAAACCAAGTGTAACGTCTCCAGAGTTAGCCATTGATTTTCCCGTAATGAAAAACACAATTAGCATTTCTTAATTATGATTCACAAGCGCTGATGTGTTTTCCTGCTTTTTCATCATTCTCCCATGACTGCAACATATGGGGTGAGTTAATCAAGCTAATGATCTAATTCAGTGACTTCATTATTTCATGTAATTCATTTTCCAGGAGGGACTCCTGTTTTCTGCCGAAAAAAGATGTGCGAAAAATATATAAATAAACACAAATACATGCAATCAACCATCTTCGACTCACAAAAGTATACAGGCTTAGACAGGCAGACTTTTGAGGCAAATAAATAGAGCTTTCCTACAATTAAATGAAACTAAAAACTAAAATGCAAGTAATTTATCTAATTTACATCAAAGTATACAAAAGAGCAGCGGAATTTAACTGAAAAAACTTGAAAGCATATTTAAATTGGTGAATCGTCTTTTAATCGGCTCATTTTATTGAACTGCACAAACAAAACAATTCACTAGAATCCAAATGATAGAGAGAGCATTTACCCTAGTGAAAAATAAATATACTAAAATGTGTTTAAAATACATTTATTTCATGCTAAGTATACTACAAATACATGTACTTATTATGTACTTAATAAAAATACCCTGCAATTGTACTAGTATAAGAGTAAACTAAACTGGTATATTTAAAGTCTGCTAAATTAGAACAACTAATTTTGTACTTATTGCAGTTTAATTGTGCTAAAGTAGTGCTGAAGTCCAACTAAAGATATACTTGGGTATATTTGATTATATTAAATTAGATGATGTGCTAAAGTGGAACTATTGCAAGTATACTTTAGGTATACTTTAAATAGTTTGCATTTAAAGACAGATATGTGACTCTGGACCGCAAAATAAAGGGGTCATTGAATGCCCATTTTCCACAAGTTGATATGATTCTTTAGGGTCTTAATGAAAAGTCTATAATATACTTTAAAGTCTATAAAATTCTCAGTGGTTGTGTAAAATAACACCCTTTTTACCTTATCAAACGAGCTCTGCAAAAATCATCCCATTCTGAGGGATTGTTCCTTTAAATGCAAATAAGCTCTGCTTGCCCCGCCCCTCTCTTCTCTCTGTGGAGTGACAAGCTGCTTTGAGAGATTGTTTACTCTAGACACATTTAGCGCATTTAGCTGCAAAATTTGCTAACTAGCATGTTATTAGGAAAGGTGATTGCAGAGACTCATAAAAAAAAAACCTTATACTCACTTCTGCTGTAGGTGAAGCTGGATCACGAATGATTGGTGTGACACCACACCGACAGGCATCTGAGAATGGCTCGATTTGAAGGGAATATTATTTTTACAGATTAATTAAAAACCACTGCATGGATTTTTATCATTATAGGGTAGATTTGGACATACATTGCCAACACACATTAACGTTCATACAACATGTAAAAGTGAACTTTGCACCCGATGACCCTTTTAAGTAGCACAGGTATATTTAGAGCAATAACCAAAAATACACTGTATGGGTCAAGATTATTTCTTCAAGATTTTTCGACTTTTTTTTTTTTTAGTAATATGCATTGCTAAGAACTTCATTTGGACAACTTTAAAGGTGGTTTTCTCAATATTTTGATTTTGTTGCACCCTCAGATTCCAGATTTTCAAATACTTGTAACAAACCATACATTTATTTATTCAGCGTTCATGTGATGTATAAATCACAATTTTCAAAAAAATTACCCTGTTGACTGGTTTTGTGGTCAAGGGTCACATATTATTTAAAGATCATACAAAAACATTAAAACATATTTTGGGCTTAATATTAAGAAATATGCATTGTGCACAAGTAGTACTCCAAATAAAGTTTCATTGCTATTTTTATTTCAGTAGGTCTCAAGCGATATGTCAGTAAATATGTTTATAGACATGAACTATACTTTGTATAAAATACATTTTAAATCTATTACTTTTTTACTATGGTAGATTTTAAAAATTTGTTGTCTTTCGAACACTATATGAGAGAGATATCTGTTTAGAATGATCACTGTTTAGGCAAGTGCGTCTGATTATTGCTTTGGTTCACTCGACTGTAAAGCTGCATTCGCTATAGACCATTTTTGAAAGAGACGTCAGAGTTACATCACTAGCAGGTGCGTGCACATTGTGGTGGCAGAAAAATACTTGTAACAAGTGGAGTGAAATGGGTAAAATCCACGGAATAATAGATAAAATATATTGTGCCTTTGGATGTCAGAATGGGAATGCAAATCGTTTTTATAGAATCCTGTACTCAAAGACGGCATTTGAAGCTAAACGCAGATGTTTAAATGGACATTCTATTGGATGAAACCTGCTATAATTACTGTACTTTTAAAGCATAAATTTGATTTAAAAAATACTGCATGCAGTTCATAGGGAACATATTATCTACAGTTACAGCATGATACTATTTAAACCTATAACATTTTACATTTACCTATTTTATCTCACAATTCTGACTTTTTTCTTGCAAATGTAAGTTTATATCTTGTATTTCGAACTTTATAACTCGATTTAACTCAACAATAGCGAAGTGTGTCGATATGAACTCAAAAGAAAGAATGACTAGTTGATTTTTCTTATCAGAATTGTGAGATATAATCTCGGAAATTGCGATAATAAAGTCAGAATTTTGAAATGAACTCAAAATTACCTTTTTTATTCTTTTATTTCATGGTTTCCATAGACTGCCACCTGAAAACTGTCATTTTCTGCCACCACCCTAGTAAAAAAAAAAAATAAAAAACTTCAGCACTATTAAACGATTAAAGTGCATCAAGTACAAAATTAGTTGTTCCAATTTTGCAGACTTTAAGTATACTAGTTTAGTACACTAAAAGTACAATTACAGGGTATTTTTTATTAAGAACATAATATGTAAATGTATTTGTAGTATACTTAGCATAAAATAAATGCATTTTAAATACATTTTAGTACATTTATTTTTCACTAGGGCAGATAAAAAAAAAAAAACATCATTACTGTTTGCAAACACTGAATTGGTCTATACAACGTGACGTCCAGTTTTGCCAAGTTTGAGTTTTTCCTGCAGAATTGGGATACTTGTAAAGTGTTGCCATGGGTTGATTTCTTTCCACTATTTAAAGATTTGATATACTGCCTAAATTGTAATTGACTCACATGTGTGTACTGAATAAAAAGTTAACTCTGTCAATAACTGTGCTAGATTATGGAATTTGTGGAGCACAAAAAACCAAAAACAAAGAAAAAAAAACAATTCTGTTGTAAAGCAGCTCTAGAAAAACAATAGTAAACAAACAGAATGTGGTTAAGTTAGTACCACTGATTCAGTTTAATTAGTCCACAACACCGCCTACTTGTTTTGGAACAATGGAAAGAGATTATTTGCTGTTTTCATTTCCTTCACTAAGACAGCTTTACAGTTCTTATGAAAGGACAGTAAACACACTCTCCAGCCATCATATTTCAGTTGTACACGGGTGGGCACACATTTCAATGACGTAGCAAACTGCAATTTGAATAAAGCCTACAAAATGTCTTTTGGGCATACTAGAATTCTACATGCACCTGGAGAGCATCTGAACATTCAGGGGATGAGAAAGAAATGCATTTGTCAGGGGACTTCGGTGCTGTTTAAAGTAAACATGCACTTAAAGGAAGTGAAATTAATTTAGCAAAAAGAGGACTCTCAGAAGAGACATTAGCCACGGCAGAGAAATGATCCCCTTCATGTTCAATCTACCACCGCGCGTGTGAGAAATGGGATTTTTCACTTCGGCATTCAGTGACGTTTTATCCATCGCTCCCCTGAATATCTGAGAGAGTTTCATAAATGCTCTGCTAAATTTCATTCTTACCTCTCCTTTTCTCGCTCTCCTTATGCTTGCTTAGTAGTTAACTGTGAAATAAATGCGGTAATGAGTTAAAGGAACACTCCACTTTTTTTGAAAATAGGCTCATTGTCCAACTCCCCTAGAGTTAAACAGTTGAGTTTTACCATTTTCGAATCCATTCAGCCGATCTCCAGAGGGGTATATAACTGCAGCTTGGAGATTTCCAAATGGGGGCGGGAACTCCAAAACAGGGTGTGCGCTCCAAAATAGGGCGTGGCTTCCTCCCTTTGACAGATAGGCACATGACACGCATGCGGAATTTCCCCCCAATCCACTTCAGCGCAAACTCCGCCCCACAGCTAATTCTAAAGATTGTATTGGTTGTGTCAATCGCAGTGTTGATTACCTACACTATGCTACACAAATGCTAACCCTTAAACCAACCCCACACCTTACCCTAACTTTAAAGGAACACTCTGCTTTTTTTGCTAATAGCTTAGCATAGATCATTGAATCAGATTAGACTGATTCAATGATCTATGCTAAGCTATTAGCAAAAAAAGTGGAGCGTTCCTTTAACCAGTGAAATTGACTGCGTGGTGGGATTGGCGCTGAGTGGCAGATAAACAGTTAATAAGATCGTAGGTGATTCCCGTGATTCCCGTTTATATCATTAACCACTGGCCACGAGCTTTGGGGCTCTGGTCTCACTGAGCATATTTATTTATATAGTATAGTTTATTTTATCTGAGAACAACTACAAACTGTTCATTTTATAAAGTTTAGTTTTGAAATGTAAGTCAATACCAATAGGCTGAAGCCAGAGCCAATGGGGAAAGTCTTTGCGCGACGAGACCCCGCCCCATTTTGGAGGTTCTGCCCACTTTTGGAGATCTCCGGTCTGCAGTTTTATATACTTGGATCTCCGGGTCTGGTGGAAGCACTTTTAGCATAGCTGAAAGTGACCGGCACTAAGTTTGTGTAGATGCAGAGCTGCAGCCGGCAGAGTTGACGGCTGCGTAATATCATTGCGCCTGCTGCACCCATGGTACGGCAGCAAAGTTCCTTGATTAGTAAGCCGAAATGAGAGTATAGTTCCTAGCCATATAGACCTACAAAATCGCAACTTTTCATTTTCCGTCAGTCTTAGTACATGATGTAACTACAGAAGAGTCTAGTTTTAAATAGGAAAAATATCAAAATTCTCTGGACATTTTTGAGCGAGATGCTAACGGTCTAATCAGATTTGATGATCTATGCTAAGCTATGCTAAAAGTGCTACCGCCAGACCCGGAGATCGGCTGAATGGATTCGAAAACGGTGAAACTCAACTGTTTAACTCTAGGGAAGTTGGAAAATGAGCCTATTTTCAAAAAAAGTGGAGTGCTCCTTTAAGTACACCAGGTGATACTTAAAGGGATAGTTTGGCCAAAAATGAAAATTCTGTCATTAATTACTCACCCTCTTATCATTCCAAACCAGTAAGACCTCGTTCATCTTCGTAACACAAATTAAGATAATCCTGATGAAATGGTAGTAAGTAAGGACATTGTAAAAATAGTCCACATCAGTGGTTCAACCTTAATTTTGAACCAAGACTGACATGGAATAGAAGAAATTGTTTTAAAAAAAAGCGCATTCTCATAGCTTCATAACATTACGGTTGAACCACATGGACTATTTCAACGATGTCCTTCCTACCTTTCTGGGCCTTGAACGTGGTAGCCCTGTTGCTGTCTATACAGGGTCAGAAAGCTCTCAGATTTCACAAAAATATCTTAATTTGTGTTCTGCAGATTAACAAAGGTCTTACGGGTTTGGAACGACCTAAGGGTGAGTAATTAATGACAGAATTTTCATTTTTGGGTGAAACTATCCCTTTAAGCTTGACTCAAAAATTTTCAGGCTGACCAAGTAACCCACACTGGATGAACATGACCCAGAACACACTCTGTAGTCCCCTGCATTGATTAGTTCAGTAATAATAAAACATGCTAAATAAGCTGTTACCTCATTATGAGAGCAAACAAAGTATTCAATGGGGAGCAGATGCCTGAATCATTTCACGACCCCAGCTGTTGTTATTATCGCCACATTGCACTAGTCTCTGACTTTTTACAATGACTCATCATGATTCATCATCACTGTCATCATCATCATTCTTGAATTCCTCTTCATCAGCACATACCGAATCCCATTCTTTCCGTCCCCGTTTCCGTGCCGGTCTCCTGAAAGTTGCATAAATCACGAAAAGGGAATCGTACGTTGTTTTACAAACCATTTGGAAGCGGCATGAGGCAGTTTAATGTTCCATTGCTAATGTCCCTACCCAGTCATATTCAGTAATGATATAAAATTACTGCCGTCAGCCTGATGATGTTTGCTTTAGGCGCACTTAGAAGGCACTGCTTACACTGTAATTATGGGAACAGCACCTCCACCAGGAGGATGAGATGAGACGAGTGGGGCTCCTGACCTTTTCTCTCCACGCTGGACTCTGGTGGTCAATTTTCTTCCCTACAATGTTCAAAACACTGTACTGTACTACAGCACCTCAGCAAAATGTAGACCTTCCCCATGGAAATGGTAACTTGCCTTATGGAAGCTTCCATTTCTGGATCTGGAAGGCTGAGTCTGCTATACAGTGGCTTCAAAAGTTAGATTTGGATAAAAATGTGCTTTAAATTTACTCGCCTTCAAGCCATCGGAGATGTGGATGAGTTTGTTTCTTCATCATATTAGATTTGGAGAAATTTAGCATCACATCACTTGCTCACCAGCAGATGAATGGGTGCTGTCAGAATGAGAGTCCAAATAGCTGATAAAAACACAACATCTTTGGTTTATATCACAGTCAATCTATTTTTCAAATTTTCCTTGCGCTATTTTTTTTAAATGTTCGGTTTACCTGTTTTTGGTCTTCCCCAAGCATCTTTCCACTATACAGTTCCTTTCACTACACTGTGTTTCCAGATCAGGTGGTTTCTATATATGATAGCTTCCTGCCAACTCAAAAAAGAAGAAAAAAAAATCATTAAAGTAGCACAATACCCCAAAGAGAGCCGCAGTGCTTTGATGTGACAATAGTCTGAAAAGTGCCCTTTAAAGTCTATCTTTCATGACAGCTGCAGTGGAACGCTTTCATTCTGCAGCCAGAGTTTCCCCATAAACTTCAGGATAAAACTTTGACTCGGTTTCCAAAGAACCAGTGAGCGTTTTACTCTTTTAAAGGCTTTTTTCAGTTTTCTTACAACATGGAATATATATCACATGACCATGGTTTGCAAAGTGACCAATGTACTCGTTTGATTTGTACAACTGAAACTAACTGTTCTCATTCAAAAGCAACATCTTTGATTTCAGTGGGAACACGTAAATCAGTACCATACATACTGTGGCCCTTTTTTTGCCTTAAAAGCAATTTAAGATCTCTTTCTGGGAGATATAGCTAGCATTTTATGGAAAAACATATTTTTATTGTTTGGTTTATTGTGGCTTGTAAAGAAGGTCCTATTTTCGTTTCAACATTTCAGGGTTTTTATCCTTTAGTAAGGAAAAGGCAATTACCCTTTAAAGGTCAAGCTGGCAATAATATAACTTCCTCTGCCTCCAATGTTTTAATGATACAGAAAATTTTTAAATGTCCAAAGAGGGCAAGCTTCATGGGACTGCTTTCATGTACGGCCTGACTAATTTAGCATTGAGCAGTACTCCATACGCTTTGTTAAGATCTGCAGTTTTCACACCAATACAGCTGAGCTCCTAAAAGAATATTTGCCTTAAGCTCAGTTAAAAACAATATTCCGGTGAGTGTTAGTCTTAGAAAAACCCTTGTTTTATGGTGATACATTTAATAAAATGAGAATGGACACTCAAAATATGCCACACGACCAGAATGTTGTAAGAACGCCAGCTCCTGCATCAGCAGCACCACACTCACAAATAGCTGAATAAAGCTGTTATTTTTCTTTTCGTTGCGCACAAAAAGTTGAACCACTGACTATTTTAACAATGTCCTTATGACCTTTCTGAGCCTTTCTGAGCCTTGAACGTGTCAGATACGTTGCTGTCTATGCAGGGTCAAAAAGCTCTTGGATTTCATCAAAAATATCTTAATTTGTGTTTTGAAGATGAACAAAGGTCTTATGGGTTTGGAATGACATGAATATTCAATATCACAGTACAACAAAACTGCACATTCAAGGGCTCTAGAAACATAGCAAAGGCTGAAAGAGAAGTTATGATGGATAGCAATCTGCGCTGTTGTTTTTGGATGCAGTGAGACCACCTCTGTTTCTCTATGAGGGTTAAGGGCCAGCCTGGCTTTGGGATGAGAGACAGAACTCGCCACTTCAGCGCAACACCTGCTAAGAGCACAATTAGAGGCAATTAGCCGGGTATGAAAAGGCCATAGCTGGATTTCCAGGCTCAGCTCTAAAATTAATGACTCCTGGCAAAGTGTTTATGCGCGTGTATGTGTGTGTTTCCGTTAAATGTGACATTGAGTGCGGCTGGAGGCGTGCCGCTAATTTCAGGCCTTTGTGATCCTCATTCACGGCACTGAGAGATTAATGCCATCCTCACACAAGAGCGAGGGATCACCATGACAGCAGGGGCCAGACAGCACAACGTCCGGCTACATCTGTTCAGATGACACATTAGTGGAATTGAGAGGTTGTTTATAACGAGAGGCCGCTGATAGTATTGGCGAAATGTGAGGCTCACAGATTCCATAGATACGCGTTATGTTCAGTCAGATAGGGCAGCGATGTAAAGTTTTAAATAACTAATTAAAAGTTGAGAAACATCTTCTCAAGCAGCTGTTCTGCAGAAGTGTGGGAAGTTTTATAACAGATCAAGCTGTACGTTGAAATAGCTTTAACAGTCAACACAGCATACAGGTTTGGAACAACATGAAGATGAGTAAATGTTGACAGTTTAGGGTGACCAGACGTTCCGTTTTTCCTGAGACAGTCCTGTATTTATGCTCTATTTTTAGTGTACTGACTTGTTTAAAAAAAATAAATAAATAAATAAAAAATAAAAATCATGTTTTGTCCCATATTTCAAAATTTCTGGGGTAGTAGCGCTCTGTCATGCAAGAACAGCCTAATCAAAGGTAGCCAAGCGTGTCATAGAACAAAATTACCATCCAATCACAATTCGTTATTGATTAACTTACAGTTAGTAAAAGCGGGACAGGCAGAATCACATTAAATGACACACACCAAAAGTGTATCTTGCGCGATCACATTTCTCACAGGCCTTGTTCACACTAATAGGTTTTCGTTTGAAAACGCATATCTTTTTCTCTCCGTTTTGGCCTTCCGTCCACACTGAAATGCCGTTTTTATCAAGGAAAACTGAGCTTTTTGAAAACGCTGTCCGAAGTGAATAAATTTGAAAACTGCATTGTAATGTGGAATGTGAAAAACAGAGGATTTGAAAACGATGACGCATGTTTAGTTATGTGACACATATTGTACCAATATATATATATATATATATATATATATATATATATATATATATATATATATATATATATATACATTTACCCGTTTTGTGCCTGTTATGTGATATTTACTTTCATACTATTGCTACAGAAATTTTACTTTGTACACTCTTCATATCAGTCCTGCAAAGATGACAGAAAATTTACTCATGATTGCTGTTTGTGGCATAACATATGGGGGCAGTTGCGTTATAGAGCAGACATATAAGTGAACGTAAACAGGTGCGTGAAAAGTGTCAGTATATTACATCTACGCATTCGGTCTTAAAGGGACAGCAGCCTAATGACACATTCTGTGTCATTAATGTTAATCAAACAAAAGTGCCAAAGACTGACACAGAAGAGAAGAAATTTTAAATGAAGTTGTTATTTTTGTTTTCTTTATGCACAAAAAGTATTCTCATAGCTTCATAAAATTAATGTAGAATGATGTCACATTGGCTATTTTAACGATGTCTTTACTAACTTTCTGGGTGAGTAATTATTGACAGAATTTTCATTTTTGGGTAAAGTATCACTTCAGGAAAATGAATATTGTTAAATACTGTTACAATTTAAAATAACCATTTTATATTTTAATGTATTTTTAAATTTAAATTTATTCCTGTGATGGCAAAGCTGCATTCTTAGCATCCATTACTCTAGTCTTTATTGTCACATGACCCTTCAGAAATCATTCTAATATGTGACACTGGACCAAAAAAAAAAAAAAAAAAAACATTCATGAGCGTCATTTTTTATTGAGATTTATACATAATTTGAAAGCTGAATTAATAAGTTTTCCACTGATTTATGGTTTGTTAGGACAGGACAATATTTGGTCGACATACACATTTTTGAATATCTGGAACCTGAGGGTGCAAAAAGATTACAAAATTGAGAAAATCACCTTTAAAGTTGTCCATATAAAGTTCTTAGCGATGCATATTACTAATCAGAAATTAAGTTTTGATACATTTACGATAGAAAAATGAAAATTGATCATTTTGACCCATACAATGCATTTTTGGTTATTGCTACAAATATACCCATGCTACTTATGAATGTTTTTGTGGTCCAGGGTCACATATGCTCACTGATTATTATTAATGTTGACCCTTACTGACCCTAAAATTACAACAGTATTGTACATTTGGGCACACACAGGTGTCAAGTGTTTTAAGCAAGAAAGATACTTTGCAAAGTGTCTAAAGTCTCACTGGTTATAAAAAATGACTAAAGATACTAAAACCATTTTGGTTAAAAAGAAATGAAAGAGCCACCTGGGCCCCCACAGTCCCTCCCTGTCTGTCATCATTAGTCGTCACGGCTGATTCATGAGGCTGAAGAGGTTGCGGAGCTGTAATCAGAGGGTCCTCTCCTGCTCGATGCCTGCAGAGCGCGTGTGAGAATGTGAGGGGGAGTCTGCTTTCAGCCCTGCAGGCCCAACACAGGACACCCAAACCTCCAGCCCTGATGAGGGGAAAGAATGTCAAAGCATTCTGATTACCAGAGCTCTTCAATCAAAGCTCTATATCCGTCTCTGAACCAGAGAAGTGATTGGAGAGCTCTGGCTTGCCAGAGATTCTCTCTGATTGCGATTGTGGAATGAAGTGAGCCTTGTGTGGCGTGGCTGCAGCTGCAAATTTGAAATGTGTGGCCAAAAGGCCATTTGGGAAATTATTGGTTGTGAATTTGTGACTCGAGTTAGCAAAACAAGCCGCTCTGAAAAATGTTTCAAATGAAAGAGGTGTGATGGATTGAGAATTTGGATTGGTGTCAGGTGGTGCAGTGATCTAACAAGCCTTTGATGACCTTGCAGCAAAATCTAGTCATAACCAGCTGAATAGCTGGTTTTACAAGGATTTTATCAACCAAAGCTGGTCTAGATGAAGGATCTTCAGCCTTTTAATGCCAATTATCGTTTAGCGGTTAGAAAAATTGAGCAGGGATGGTCCATTAACAGTCTAGACGGTTGACAAGATGGACCACCAGCCAGTGTGACCGAGGTAGATAATTTTGGTTTAGCTTTTCATGGTTGGTAGACCACCTTAGAGTCTAACTAACCACATGGTCTGTTTTTTTTTTTTCCAACAGGGGAGGCCATGAATGCTAAGCACATTGGTACAAAGCTGGTGATCACCAACCAGAAATCCATTTAGCCGCAGGTAATCGGCTTATGCTTACAGTGACTCCCATGACAATGAGGTGAGTGTAAGTTGAAAGAGAAAAACACAGAGTTCCCACATCAATTGTGCCGGTGATACCTGTAAATAACAGATGAAAAAAGCGTTGAACTTCCCAACCTTCGAGACTGTTACACGGTGAGAACTTCCTACTAAACGGTTGGATGTAAACTGTAAAAAGAGCCAGGTAAACTTTCAGAAAATGAAAAAGCACTCACTCTCTTATGCAGACACACACAGTCAGCCCATTATATGAATTTGAATAGAATATGTAATCTCTGCTCATTTCATGTGGAATAAATGGCGGTATAAATCAACAGCCAGGTTGTCCGCAGCATGATGAATGCATGGGTAGGAAATACTGGCTATACTTAATGGGGCGACTCAATAATATAGGCTATATTAAAGTTTGTTAGGTCATTAGAGCCTATGCTTTAAGATAATTTACGGCTTAGATGCCTTTCTTGCAAGTTCTTCAAGCAAAATAAGACATGTGCACATGAAAAGAATATATTCTCGGCTGCGAAGCTGGAGCAAGTAAATCAAAAAGAGACAAAAGCCTTCCTATTCATTGTGCACGGCACACGGTCCATGAAAAGAAGGTGTTTTAAACACACGTTCTGTTAATGGAGTTCCATTTGGCCTTCCTCGTGTCCGACGGAGATATGCATAACTGAATGATAGAATGGATACCCTCAACTCACATAAAGGGATAATGATGAATTGATTAGATTCGTCATTACTCACCTCTAGAGCTTTTTGAGAATGTCGCAAACTTTCCAAAAGCTTGGTGCCCTCCTCTTCCTCTCAGCAGCTGACTCATAACCATTTCTCTCTGGCCAGCTGAGCCTTTCCATTAATACTGAAGGGAAAATTGCCAGAATGTGACATCTGCTTAAGGGCTCTGGAGAGGAAACATGAAATTTCAGCCTTGTTCATCAGTCACTCTCAGACTGTGACTTCGGCAATCAGAGCTCCTCAGCTCGGTTCTTCACGCCGAGAATCAAGCGTGATTATACAGAAACGCATTCGACGATGTGAGAGCGTGTTTGAAGGAACGATTTTAATCCTATAATTGAGACGAGTTTGTTTGTGAGACTGCAAAATGGTGTAATTCCTTCAAGTATGAGGCATTTTGTACCATTTGTTTTGCTTTTTGGGTACTTTGAATGGCAGGTGAGTAAAAGGCGGATTATTTTTAAATCCTCAACCTAAGTTGAATTGCTTTGCTGGTTCCCCAACCTGTTTTAGAGAGCCTGATTTCATAACAAAAATGTACCTGTGGGAAAAACGCGAAAAACATACCACCATGTACGTTTCGTGACATATTCGATGTGAAATGTCACTGAGTGGTGACAAAAGAGTGTTCGGTTTTTTCCTTGAAACAGATGAATGTACATATGGTACGGTTTATTCGTATCACCGCAGTTCTGACTTGAAATGTCCGTTGAGTGGTGTTATAAATCTAATGCTCCGTGAAGTTTTAAAATAACGCACCATCTGCACTACACCTAAACCTACGCGATAGTATGAACAAAAGCGAATGTGACGTAAAAACGCAATCGCAAGCATGCCGTTTTAGCTTGTTTTTTGATCTGTTATCTTTCAGCGCTTTCAACATGATTCACGGGACTTTCACGGGATTCGTACCCAGGGATTCCATATCCTAATTCCAATTTCATGCCGGCTGAGTTACCGAGCAAGCTTATTACATCCGTAAAGCAAAACATATGGGGTTGTGGCTAGAAGGGATACAGCTGCGGCCAGAAAGTAACATTAAATTTAATTTTCTACCTTTTAGATTGTGTTTTATTAACGTGTACACCTACCCCAACCCTTACAATAATACAAAAACAGTAATTATTGAGCTGTAGGGCTGCAACGATTCCTTGATTTTATTGGAGTATTCGATTAAAAAAAAAAAAAAAAATCCTTGATTGTATTTTGCACATGTTGAGTAATCTGCAAAATACCAGAAGTGTTGCATTCCACATATTAAACCCATTTAAAAAAATCATAATAAAGCATAATGCTATTAAGAATTCACAGACACTACGATTCAATTTAATAAATATATGCGATGCAGGTTTAATATATGTGCTTTAATTATTTACATGCGTGTAGGTTGCGTGCCCGTTCACAGTAAATGCTCCTACACAAACTGTTATCATTTACATGTTTGGAGCATATCAAACTCCATCTCTGTATATTGCTGTGGTTTGGGTTTATTATAACGTTCATCTGGGGACGTAATTATCATGGGAGCGTTATTTTATCAGATTTGTATAAGGTAAATCATTTATAAACCTATGCAAACAGGAGAATACATAATTTTCCTCAATATGCCAACTGTTTATCGCGATTTCAAAATAAAAGTTTAAACTCCCACTCTGAGTTTACACGTTTTGATGTCCACATATTCCAAGAAATGACAGCAGCTGTAAGCTTTTCTATCATGAAGAAATGGCCAAATATTAAAGATTAAGTAGACAATTGAAATAAATGTTGTTGAGTCAATATTAAACACGGATTAGATCGCGCAGTAAAGTGTAAAACAGTTGTCAGGCTGTTGGCGCCCTCTGCAGGCATTTGTTATAATGCGTAATGTACATTAGCTCTATTGTTTATAATACATTATGTATTTTAACAGTTTTGTTCAATAAAATTAATTCAATATGATTACTTGCTTTAGATACTTTTTTGAATTAATTATTATTGTCTCATTGCTATTATTTATGTGTTTTAAGTAATTTTAAAGGCTACTGTTTACTTAGGTCTATTTTTATCACTGCAAAAAAAAAATTATTATAATTATCCAATGACTCGATTAATCATCAGAATAATCGACAGATTACTCAATTACAAAAATAATCGTTAGTGACAGCCCCATTGAGCTGTAATCACAACTTTGTATAAAAACGATTACAAGTGCTCGCTGTTTTACCGCCTTTAGTGTTAATTTCTGTTGGAAACTGCAGTGATACGCACTTATTGGTAAATGTTTCGCATCTTGCGACAAAGTTTCCACAGGTACGTTTTCGTCATGAGATCAAGTTGGTTTTAGAAGTGTTTTGGACACATCAACTGGGAAATCAGCTTGCTGCCCTGCTAAATCAGCTCAAAAACAAGCAACTAGACCAGCTAAAATCAGTTAAAACCTGCAAAACATCTTAGGCTGGGTTAAACTTTTCTCCCAGCCGAACCTACTTTTTTTTGTTTAATTTTTGAACTACTTTTATTCAACAAATATTGTGGAAGTACAAAGTTGGATTCAGTCCTATCATACCTGCATGGGTTGACCACTGTACCACACACAACACACAACTGCCAAGGTGAGATGACCACAATTACACAAAATGGATAGCGAGATGCTTCGGTGGCTACTTGCCTCTACAGCATTACCTCTCATTTCCTGACATGCGGCACGCACACACACAGCAGGTCAAGGCCCCGACGTGTGCATCCACACTCGGCGTGGAAGGTGTACAGGGTGCAGGATGTTTCAGAGCTCAGTAATTGATAGTGACTGGACAGATAGTGGTGAAGCGGCCGGGGGGAGGATGCTGTCAGACCCGGAGACAAGAACTCTGCTGAGGAGAGCAATACTTCACTAGACTCACCCTCCCACTCTCATCTCATTCATTAGCAGCCACCTGATGGAAGGCCACTGATCGATCCGCAGGGCTTCCTCTGCTGCACAGAACTAGAGAAAAACCACACTTTCATTTCACGGGAGCCACGGAGAGGAGACCTTTGGATCAAGCAGAGAGAGAAAATTGTATAGTGGGGTTCAAAACTGAGACCACAATTTAAAATTAAAATTTTTAAATTAAAGTTTTAGTAGACTTTTGAACTGTTTTGAAATTAAGGGACAAAGTTATATATAAAAAGAAAATCACTGATCATTTTTTAACATTTTCAAATCCTGCTGTAGAGCATGATCATCTGGTTTTACAAACTTGTGCAGTTCATTGAGCTTCAGTACTGCTGTCAACAAAGCAAAAAGAGCAAAAAAATAATGCTGATTATATAATTAGCGATTAAATTAAATTATTTTTAAATTGTATTATTATTAATTACTTAAATAAGGAAAAAGTGTCAGTGTCAGCAGGATTATTATCGTAACTCATCTAAAACTTAAATAAACTAAAATTATTAAAACCATTTTTGTTCATTTAAATAAAGCTGAAATAAAAAAAATATATATATATATATATATATATATATATATATATATATAAATATTAGATGAAAGCAAACTAAAAGGAAATTAGAACTTTTGAAATAAGAAATAAGTTTAGAAAGAAGCACTAAAATTATTAACTGGAAATAAATACCTAAAACTAAAACCAAAAAATAAATAAATAAATAATGAATGTTATATATTTATTAAGTAATATTAAAAAAAAAAAAAAAAAAAAAAAACTCAAATGTCAAAAAATAATAATTAAACTAACAATTCAATTTTAACAAATTAAACAAAATGTAACTTTATACTGAAAATATAAAAATAAAAGCAAACCGAAATTATTAATGAAAATAATAATTATAATACTATATAAATAATAAAGAATAAAAGGTCCTTGTCCGAAATTTTTGTATGTTAAAAAATAATTTTGCCTCCAAAACTTTCGTCTATCATAAAAAAAATCAGATCAGGTTCAATTTTCTGTGTTTTTCGCATTTGAAAATTTCAGACTCAGTGTGCAAGGACCTTAACTCTGAGTTTCAGACATTTAGACCATTCCGAATGAGCTATGGATGTAACATATTTGTAAAAAATTATACTCACTAGTGCATTTTGTCGTAACGGAAAAAATACAGGTCCATTTCAGTCCTCCACGCATGAAAAAATGGCCAGGCATGGTCCTATCTTGGGCAGAAATGTACATTACTATATTTGTATGGGTAGTGGACGAGAGAGAGGCCCATGAGGGGTTTCCATCAGGGGGAAATTACACTGATAGAACACGGGACACAGAACAGAGAGAAACAGGTCACAGTGCCTGGGGTCATAATGGAAAGCAGAACAGGCGAGAGGAACATTAGTAACCCCAAACCTAATGGTCTGCGCAGAGCTTGCTGCAGGCGAGCGAGAGAGAGAGAGAGAGAGAGAGAGAGAGATAAAGAGACAAAGAGAAGGTGAAAAACAGAGGGCATTGTGGGGACAGTCTGTTTGTGCTGCAGGCTTTAACAAGTGCTGTGAAAGATCTAAGCCTTAGTGGTTTGCTGTGATGCATGCGAGGTGTTTAAACACTGAGAGTTTGCTGGAAATTAGAAAGGAGAGTTGTCAGGAGCAGAGCTCATTCGGTTTGTTCTACCTGATTGGGTCCGTCTCGGCAATCACAGAGGGGAGACGGCGGAGTGTCGCTGGAGGCAATGGACAGTGCACTTTTGTCGCCAGGGGTGATGAACGAAGCTACTTTTTCAATGGCAACCAGAGCATATGGAGACATCTGGCTGATGTGTGAAGCACAATGCTGCATGGTCAAGCGGCAGTTTGGTGTGCGGTACTCAGCGCTTCATCATATTTGTGGCAAGTAGAATGTAAATGACTCTACTCTATCTGTTCATTCATTCATTAGTGTCCGAAACCGCTCTCTATCCACTATATAGTGCACTATATCGGGTGTCAGCTATTTTGTAGTGCTGTCTGAATTCTGTGTGAACGACTTCATTCCCTACATTCGTTCCCTACTTTTTTACCCACAGTGCATTCTGATGTCGAGTGTACAACCGATGTACACTTGCTGAAGCACTATTTCCCATAATCCAATGCGGAGAACCGACGAGCTCGAAGAAAGAGCGGGAGAAAGCGAGTTTGAATGTGAGATGACGTTTAAATCTTTACACCTTTCTGCTTTAACGTTTATTTCATGCATTATTTATATGTAAATATATAACGTAGGCTTTAACTGAGTTTACTATTTTACTAATTTACTGAGGTGGCATCTTTGTTAATTTACAAAAATGATGATAATTTGGTGGATATTTAAAAACGTTCGCTGATAGCGTATTCATTCCTATGAAAAATTAACGGTCGCCTGAGGGCGCTCTACGACCATTTGCATCTTCTGAGTGCAAAACGCTGCATGGGAGAATTTAAAGATACTACAAATAATAAATACATATGAACATGTTAATGTGTTTATTTTTGTTGATAGTATTTTAATAGTATTTAATGATTATGAACATATAAGCATTATAAAACAAATTAATAATATATGCAGAGATTTTAAGTCATTTTAAGTGTTATTGCTATTAATATTATTTTCTAAAATAAGGTACATGTAATATAAAAGAATATGTGACAAAAATGTTTTTGCAAGTCTCACGCGCAGTGTCTACGTAACCGTCTGAATTCGTTCACTCCTGATATAGTCCACTCAACTGCCACAGACTACATAGGGATTAGTAAATGAATGAACAAGTGAACGATTTCGGACACAGCTTCAGTATCAGTTAGCTAAAAAGCTAACAGATACTAACACTTGTTTACATTCAAAGACGACTGGCAAAACTAGCTGTTTAACTTCTGTAACGGGCACTAACTTACAGTGAAATTCATTTACGTTTAGGACACTTGACACAACTAAATTGTCTAAATTTCTAATTAACTAAGTTATCCTGGAATACATTTAAACCAAGACACTTAGTGAAATTATCCATTTAACTAACTTACTGTATACTGATGAATGTTAAGACGCACAGCTAAATAACTTTATGTCTACCTAGCTAACTAAACTAATAAACCTATGCTGAAAATCATCAACATTTTAAGACATCTATCATAGTTAACTGATATTAACACTCATTCACAGTCTAACTAATTAAAGAACTCCACTTCAAGAACAACAATTCACAAATAATTTACTCACCCCCTTGTCATCCAAGATGTTCATGTCTTTCTGTCTTTAGTCGTAAAGAAATTATGTTTTTTGAGGAAAGCATTTCAGGATTTTTCTCCATATAATGCACTTCATTGGTGCCCCGATTTTGAACTTCCAAAATGCAGTTTAAATGCAGCTTCAAAGGGCTCTAAATGATCCCAGCTGAGGAACAAGGGTCTTATCTAGCGAAACAATCAGTCATTTTTTTTTTTTTTTTTTTTTTTTTCCGAATATACTTTTTATACTCTGTATACTTTTTAAGCACAAAAGCTTGTGTAGCACAGGCTCTGGGATGCGCGTCCACGATGCTACGAATTAGTGATGGGTCGTTCTTGACCGATTCGTTCATTTTGAATGAATCTTTAACGTGATTTGGGAAGAACGAGTCATCTCGGGGAGTGATTCGTTCAGTCGCGCGTGTGCAAAATCCTATTAGGTTCTGTACAGGAATTAGTTCACCTGTTTCGAGTTTTCGGGTTTTTCGAGTCGTTTGTTCATCTTATGGGGCTGTCACGTGATGAATGAATACATTCTAAGACACTTGGCACAACTACTGACTCTCCATTTACATCCTATGACATGTGGCACAACTAAATAACTAACCGTCTAACTAACAAAGTAAGAACTCAGATTCTTGGACATTCCAAATGTCTACATTATTGTTTGAAGATGTTAAAGGTCCGTTGCTGATACATTGAAATGTTTTGGTGCATTTTACTGCCGACTGAACTCAAAAACATGTCCTTTTTGCTGGGCTCTGTACTAATCTGCGAATTCAGTCAACACAGATCCGCACCAAACTTTATCTGCCTCACTATTTCCCTCTGCACCTCTCCATCTGTCTTTCCAGCCTCATTCTGTCGCGTGAAGTGACCCGTTCTCCACTAGTCCATTCAATCACGCTGAGCCCACACAACAATAACTGCAATATTGGATTTTCACAAGCTCTATCCCTCAGGACAGAAGATTCAGCATGAGTATAACACAAACCAGACCAGGTGGGAGGGCAACTGGCCACACACTAGCGAAAGTTATTGACTTGGGGAGGAGACTTCAGGGGACAGTGACATTCACAGAAAAATATAAACCACGGGACCTGAACAGACAGAATCAAAGTGTGATAGATGTATTTAGGGCTCCATCAATGTCACCGATGTGATTTCTAGATAACAGCTTTACCGATTAGCCGTTATCATCCCAGCATTTATGTGCTGGAGATCCTGATGTTGCCGCATTGTCATTGCGCCATTCGCTGAATGAGAACAACAAAGACATTAATACAGGAAATAGGATAGAATCTACACATAATCTTGTAATCGTGGCACAATCTGCATTCTCAGCAACATCCCTGATTAGATGAAGCGCATCAAGGTGAATGCATTAACAGGCAGGCATTAGGGTTTTTTTTTAATGTGCATGCATGCATGAGAGATTATCCACTTCAGATACTGATTTTGTTTGCGAGCTACTTCAAAAGATTGTTTTGAATTACAGCAAACACCAGTTTCTAAGCAACAAGAAACACGTATAAACATATTCCGTCATTCAACAAGCTATCGCTTATGACACCGAGACTTATGATACTCGTAACTCACACTTTACGAACAAAGCTCCACAACTTAAATAATAGATTTTGTTTATGGAGGAAAAACGCCTGCTGAGGAAACAGTGCAATGGTGAGCTGTAGAACACAGAAAAGAGGAGGTGGTGAAAAATAGGAGATTTTTGTCAAGGCTTTGACTGATCCTGGGGCATTACAGTCCCAGTGAAAATAAGATGATTCAATAAGTTGTAAAACTGTGATGCCAATTGTTGTGAAGTTGGATAGATGTTTTCTTTTTAGCTGGTTTAGCTGACTGGAAAAGCCAGAGAAGCAAATCCACTAACCATCTGCAGTGAAATAGCATTGCATCCTGAGTATTTAAAATAAGTTTTACTAGGTTAAACATACCTTCCTCCTATGCAAATTAGCCTCGGAATTTCTATTAAATAAAATGTTCTATTGATGATACATGGTAGTTATTCAAGCTATTTAAGTGATGATCAAATGATGAAGAACAGACATCAAATGGATCTCTGTTTAATAAAGTCATTATTTTTGTTGAATGTAGTTGCATTGCTATCTATGCAGGGTCAGAAAGCTCTCAGATTTCCTCAAAAATATCTTAATTTGTGTTCCGAAGTTGAACGAAGTCGATCTTACAGAGCTGGAATGACCCGAGGTGAGTAATTCACGACAGATGTGTCCTTGCTGAATAAAAATATTAACTTAAAATAACTTAGTTTGTAAACAGTTTGTACGGAAAATGAAAACAACTGAAATGTCTGTGGAAGAACAGCCTAGTTTCCACTCCAAGGTGAGATATCTAAAGGGTGTATGTGTGCGTGTGTGTGTGTGGCCGCCATCTCAGGACGTGAAGTCCAGGTCGGTAAGAGGCCCTGTGGAGAGGACAGCAGTCGGGTTATGCTATTCCCCTCTGATGTGACGAAAAGGTCAGTACGCCCTTCCTTTGAAGCCAAGCCCACACACACTCTCAGTAGGGTACAGCTCTGTCCACACATCCTCTGTCCTATCTGATACCTTCAAAGACACGCACGTCCTGCCCTTTAATGCCCTACATGGGCCGTGAAAGGAGTTCTGCCTTGGACAGACAGGTACATGATAAGAACAAATAAAAAGCAGCATGAGACAGCAGACTGGCATGCTCGCTCGCAGGAGAACACGTGTAGAGTGGTTATTTTGTCAAATCGCTGGTAATGGGCACGCAAGAGGGAGGAAACAAGCCATGCTATAAGAACTTTAATTAGCCTTGAAAGCTAAATGAAAAACTTGAAGCATAAGATCACCCAAAAAAAGAAAATGAAGATTATATACTCACCCTCACGTTGCTCAAGTCCCATATTAATTAGTGTCTGTGGAACACAAAAAGAGTTATGTATTATTTTATAGTGTCATGTATGTTATCTATTGATGAGCATTCTCTTTTTGGCATCTTTTGGTATATAATACAACAAAAGTAGATGGTAACCATTGACTGTTAAATTGCTCTAATTACAAAAAAGGACCATAAAAGTAGCCCTTCTGACATTTACAGCAGGAGTTCTAGTATATTATTTCACCTCAAACTATTTTTAAAAAAAAGATATTTTGAAGAATGTTGGCAACCAAGCTTTGTATCGGTTCCCATTGATTTTGTTCATATAATGGAAGTCAATGGGAGTGAAACTGTTTTGATACCAACATTCTTCTTTTTTCAATTTACTCAAAGGACAAAAAAGGACCATAAAAGTCGCCCATGTGACTTGTGCAGCAGAAGCTGCAGTATAATATTTCATCTCCAACAATTTTTTTTTAAAAGAAAAATGAAATGAAAAGAAGAATCTGTTAAAAATCCATTAAAAAGAGTCGATGAAAACTAAAATTGTATGGATACCAACATTCTTCAGTTTAATGCGTTAACTTAATTAATTAGTTATGATTTACTCACCCTCATGTTGTTTCAAACCTTTCTTTTGTGGAACATAACTTTCAGGATTGACTTTCATTGCCTGAACATAAAACACACTGAGACGTTTCTCAAATATTCTTTTTTATGTTCCATAGTTTACATTGCAGTCTAAATGTTTATGTGTAATAAATTTGATCTTGAATCAAATAAAATATTTCAATATATACAATTTGTAATATCTACTTGATACTTTCTCATTTAACACAAAAATAACTGTAAATAATCTTTTGTGGGTATTTTCACAGTCAAATTTATTTTGCGATGAATTAATCTAACATCACCTAATTACTTGGATTCAAATTTTTAATCGATTGACAGCCATATTCAAAATATTCTTTACGTTTCACAACAAAGAAAGTCAAACACATATATATGTATATAGGTAGGCGTTAAAAAAACGGCGCAAATGGCAGTAATTTGATGAGTGCAAATGTTAGTAAAACACGTTTCGTGGTTCATTTTAATACTCCCCTCCCATAAATTTTGCTTCTGAAAGGGAGACGCTTACAAATGCATATTCAATAATGCATCTTTAGTAAATCCTCGCAGCACATGCCAAAAGATGGTTTATGCTGGCGCAAGTTGTTAGTAAAACTGGCCCTATATGTCGTCATTTACAATAAAAATCAATGAGTTTCAAGATTCAAATTAAGTTTAAATTCGAACTGGATAAACTTTCAAAGGTAAGAATGTGTTTGTTTGTTTTTTATATATATTAACTCAATATTACAGCTAAACTAAATTACCTTTTAAACACCTTAGTAGCCTTAGAAATGGCTTTGTTTTGTATTGTGTCCGTTTAGAAAAAGCATCTGAAGTATGTTGCAGATATAGACATTCATACATGCATATAGTGTTGCAGACACAGTCAACTTGCTCTCAAGTGTTCACGGACCGTTTTTGATTAAATTTTCAATATGGGCTGGACGGCTTATGTATAGTGGCCCATAGGAACAGCCAGTAATAGAGCATCTTCCTATATACATCTATGGTCATACAAGCTTAGAATTGACATAAGGGTGAGTAAATAATGATAGATCTTCAACTAAATCTACAGATTCCTATAATAACTAAATCTATAGTTCCTATAGGAACTGTAGCTAAAGTTCAGCTGAATGTTTCATTGTCACTCCTACATTAAAATACAAAAAGTAAAACTAAAATGTATGTATTGCATTTTGTAAGTACCATACTTGAACAACATCATCATTATTTAATGACTTTTCAATTATAACCAAGTATATAAACACATTAATATGGTACTTGATCTTAAAATGCAACACTCATTGCTCTGTCTTTCCTCCAAGGTGGGCTGAAAAGTTTGAAGACCCCCGTTCCGTATGAGGAACAGACAGCTATAGAGCAGACCTTCCATTTTTAGGAGAACTATCCCTTTAAATTCCACACATCAAGGCTTGTAATTCTCAAATAATGTTCTTATTGATGAAAAGCAACCCATTATTCTTTAAAGACATTCTAAGAACTTCAATTACCTTCATCCACAATTGAGTGTCCAATTGAGTACGAACTGAATGACAGTTGAATGTCAACCGTCTGGAGTCCCAAGTGCTTTTCTTTCACTTTTGTGTGATGGCATAATCCACACAAGCCTCTCTATAAAAGAGCAATCCTCGTAAAGCGACACTGAGCTGTATATAAAAGCCCACCCTTATCCTGCTTTAGCAAACACACGGCATAAATAATTGTCAGGCACGGAGAATATATCTTGCTAATGATAAAGAATAAATATAACCGAAAGCAACCGCGTCCAGGTCCTCTCCATAATATTGTATTATATTACATATATGGTTCATTTGTTGTGCTGAGTAGTGTTATAATTGCTAAAAATCTTTTTGAGTGAGGAATGACGGCTTTCAAATGCCTTTTCTTGCTCATCAGATTAACAGATTCCTCTTACAGTAAGTAATCTTAAAATGAGTTTTACAGCAATACAGTGGACGCCTGCCAAGTATGAGAGTTACATTTTAAAGTCGCTCCATGTCACGCTGGTCTTATTGAGCATGCTAAACAAAAGCTTTTCTCTGGTTCACTTAACTTTTGACAAGCACATAAATGGGAGAGCAAACACATTAGATGCGTACATAAGCAATAACTCAGACTTTCTCGATAGATCTGAAGAAAAATCAATATGCAAACAAAATGATGCAGAGTTGCCGCAGTGATGGAAAGAAACTTTAATGAGAAACCTTTCTGAGACAGAACTTTTGTGGCTTCTGCAATCTCTAAATCCAAATCTCTCACATTTTGGATTCATTTAACTTGAATTTAGGAGGCTGTTGGGGAAGATTCAAGAAGCAGTTTAAGAAAATACGATGTTACAGCTGTTCCATTTCTCCTGATTAGGACGAAGTTGTGATCGCTTACCCGGCTCGGCTTTGATCTGTCTCAGCGAGTCAATGCCCTCCTCCAGGAATCTTTTCTCTCCCGCACCGGGCCGCTGATGCACAGATCAATTGTTGTTTTTTCTTCAAAGTCAAAGTGAGTTAGTGGTAATTCAATGGAGAACCGGAGTTAGAAGGCCTCTCGTGCTCCTTTGGGATGTTCCATCCACCTTGCTGCATGCTGCAATCACGGCTCCGGAATAGCAATGCAGGAATACTGTAACCTTCAACATAGCGGAGGAATATCAGAGATAGATATTGAGACACATACACATCTATAAAATCTGATGGATTTGTGTTCTATCTTGCATCAGAGCGCTGATAAAGACAGGAGACAGCCGACAAAGCAGGCTATTTCTCACATGGGAAGATTTTAATGGCATAGTCCAAACAAAAAAAGAAGAAAACCTTCATGATGTTTCCAAACCTGTGACTTTCTTTTTCTCATAGAGCACAAAATGTAGTGACTGTTTTTGCAAAAATTGAAAGTAAATGGTGGCTAGAGACCCTTAAGCTCTTAAGTATCTTAAAGGTTCATACTCATGCTCTATAACCTTGTATTTATGTGGGAAAAGTACAGAAATTTAAGCTGTCAAATCTTATTCATGTTTGTGTATATTAAACATGGCATGTCAAGACATGTTATACCTGGTTTGAAGTCAATCATGAATGTGCAAATATTAAAGCGGTAATTCACAGCTGACAAGATGAGGTTTTAATAAAAGCTGCCAGTCTATGCAAAAAAAATGTATTACTTGATGAGATTAAACAGAGAAAAATTGCTGTGGTGAAAAAAGGTTTGAAAACTTCAAAACCCATAATGCACTAGGCTCGATAAGATTATCCATGAGTGTTTAGTTTTATCTTCAAACAAGCCCTGAAGCTTTCAAAAGTCCACCGGATGATGTTTTACGTCATCTTGCAGACTTTCACTGATTAAAAAAATGGAGATATATTTTGATGCAGGTAACAGAAAAATAATATACATTGTTTATTTACTTGATCTATCGACATTGTGACAATACAAAGCTGGTTGAAAATCGGTGAACTAGCCCTTTAAAGGCACAATATGCACGTTTTCTGCTATAGGGCACATATTTAAAACAAACAAAGAACCAAAGGCGTGGTTCGATGATGCCATGATTGTGTGTGAAATCATAGGAGTTGTAGTCTTCATCTCCACAGCCGATGCAATCCATCGGGACTTCAGCAGAAATCGTGTCCATGGATGAGCTAAAGACTGTATAAAAAACTATAAAGACTGTATAAAAGACAGCTTTTAAGTATAAAACGAAGACGATTGCCAATGAGCTTCCGCTCCTTCCAGTCAGGTGTATGTGAGGTAAAAAAGTGCCGTTTTATCATACTAGATACATTGAGTGTGTTAAAAGTTCTGTTATAATGCTACTCTGTGCATTTGTCACCTGTCTAATAGAATGCATAACGTAAGGAAGTGTCTTTGGGGTTTCTGTGTTTTCTACAAAGTCAAATTGGAAAATCAAGGGTGTATGACGTCATTGGCAGGCGACGAAAGGACACTGTCCCAAGGACACTGTAGTTAGCTTATTTCTCTGGATTTAGGCATTCTTGGAAACATTTGGGATAATGTAAGTACACAAGTCAGCAAAATATATAACACTGTTCTAGTGGTTTGGGATATTTGAATCAAAAAATCTTACATATTGTGCCTTTAAAATACAGTATGAACAGACGTAAAGCAGAAGGTCTGGGAACTTTGGCAGCTTTGAATGGCCAAGGCCAGCCCAAGAGGACGTATGACTGACAGGTGAAGCAACCAATCACAATTCGTTTTGTGCCGCGTCATGTTTAGGGGCGTGAAAATGTCGCCACAATAACAGACTGGTGTGTAAAACTCTCAGACATATTTTAAAGATTCTATGCCACAAACTTTAAAATTTTCACATACCTTTGAAAATCCAACATTGGCGCCACAGCTTTTTTTTTCCAGGCGGAACATTAACGAATACGACACACACGTCTCCTGGAAATCCTGTATAATCTAACCAATCCAATGACGACTTCGAAACCTTTGAAACTCCTGAACTGTTTCCAGCCAAGTATGCCTTATGCATCAGACGTTTAGCCAACGTTCAGTGGACGTGACGTCTGAGACTAGTATGAACATTACACAGAGAATAAGACAGCTTTCTGATCACAATGTACTTTTACCGTTGGCGGCGATAGCTTCGTAGGCAAAGCGCTGACATATAGCGTTGTTGCGCTTCAGGCGTCCCAAGTTCGAGTCCCAGCTCGGTGACCTTTCCTGATCTTGTTCCCCTCTCTCTCTCCTACTTGGCTTCCTGTCTAAAATACTGTCCTTTCCTAATCTAGGCAAAAAAAGATAAAAGATTCTTGAAAACAGTGTACTTTTACTGCATGGAAATGAGCAGTGTGACCATCCTTCCTTTGGAGTTCTACAGAAGAAAGAAAATCAATGGGTTTGAAGTAAAATGGGGCGAGAAAATGCTGACAGAATCTCTCATTTTTGGGTAAACTATCCATTTCAGATTATTTAATAAGAAAGGAAGAAAAAAAGCTGAGCTGATTCATATCCTGAAAACACAGAAGCAGAAGCAGGACGTACGCCAGAATGAGAACTAACAAATCGGATAGCTAAGACGGCGGCATAGACATCTTTACAAAGAGGGTCTCTCAAAGCTATTTTTTAAACCGTTTCAATCCACTGAGTGGAGGGAGAAAGAAATCTGTGCTGTCACTGCCAAGCTGATTTCTTATAAACAGGCTTCCCTGAGTATTTTTTCAATGAGGCAGACTACTTTACTACACTAATACTATTATAATAGATTCCTTCATGACAGACAGAATGTGAGTGCAATCTGCAACTAATATAGTATCATTAGCCATTCAGAATGTCAATTATAGACAAACAGTCAGTGACTTGTATATATAACGGCCTCATAGAATTCAAAACGGTCTGGTAACAAGCATGTTTTAAAAGGCAACACATCACCCTACAGCCACTTTCACAGTCTCTCTTGTTCATCCAAGAGGATCTCCATGAAACAGTCTTTGAAGACAAGATTCTGTGGAGCTAAAAATGTTTAATAAAGACTCAACACTCAAGAATCAACACGTCTACATGTTCAAAAAACCGCTATTTTCAGCATCGGTGACTCCAGTGGTCCCTCATATGTGACACATTGTCAAAGCACTAGACTGTGAGCTCTTTTCTGAACTAATGAGCATAAATGACTTTTTAGGTACAGCAAGAGAGTGACAGGGTTCAGCCAAGGTCACACATGTGTTATTATTTTATGTAAAATACATGGACTAGCAGGAGACTATAAAAATGTAACAGGCTTTCCAAAGTGATGCTCTAGCCAGAACAAAGGTTTTCAAGGGAAATCTCAAAGTGATGAAATGCAAGCTCTAACAAAAATGTGCAAATAAACCCTCAAAGGTGTTATATTTTTCAGAAATGGCCTATTTTGCCTCTGTCAACAAAACTATTGCAACTAGATTAAACAATTTCTTTGACTTTAAAGTATAAAGTAGCTGCTTTTATGTTTGTACTGTATTCCATTCCATTATGATTCGAGTTTTGTATAAATTGCGAGATATTTTAGATTCAGTGGTGTATTATGCATGTCAACAGAAATATTTGATTTCTTGCTAAAGCAAGTTTCCTTTATGCAGCGTGTGCATAAGAGAGCTTTCAATGTCTTTAGGATTTTAGGATTTGTTCTAGCTATTGGCATCTTTTTCATCTATCAGACAACATACAGTATCAACCAAAGACCACTTTCAATAACAGGAACAGAATCAAAAGAGTGATTCATTCACATATAGCACATCACAATTTTCATTCTTAGCAGTGACAGAAAATACAGAACACATGACTTGTTAATATCTATTTCATCAATAAACAGCTTTGGTATTTGCAGTAGCTTCACGATTTGTAACGAGACAATGGCAAGTCTTGCAATGCAGAGCACTGTATCTACAGTTTAAGCCAAAACTTTACATACACCTTGTAGAATCTGCAAAATGTTAGTTATTTTACCAAAATAAGAGGGATCATACAAAATGCATGTTATTTTTTATGTAATACTGACCTGAATAAGATATTTCACATAAAAAGACGTTTATATATAGCCCACAAGAGAAAATAATTGATAAAAATGACCCTTTTGAAAAGTTTACATACACTTGATTCTTAATACTCCCCGCTGTTCTTCAGAAAAATCCTTCAAGTCCCACAAATTCTTTGTTTTTTTCAGCCTTTTTGTGTATTTGAACCCTTTCCAACAATGAAAGTATGATTTTGAGATCCAGCTTTTCACACTGAGGACAACTGAGGGACTCGTATGCAACTATTACAGAAGGTTCAAACACTCACTGATGCTTCAGAAGGAAAAAACGATGCATTAAGAGCCGGGGGTGTAAACTTTTGAACAGAATAAGGATGTGTACATTTTTCTTATTTTGCCTAAATATATATATTTTTTCATTTAGTACTACCCTTCAGAAGCTACAGAAGATACTCACATGTTCCCCATATGACAAAATAAGTTAAATTTACCCTGACCTTCAAATTCAAAAGTTTTCACCCCTGACTCTTAATGCATCCTTTTGTATGTAAACGCCTTTTATGTGAAATATCTTTTTCAGGTCAGTACTAAATAGTATAAATAACATGCATTTTGTATGACCCCTCTTATTTTGGTAAAATAACATTTTGCAGATTCTGCATGGTGTATGTAAACTTTTGACTTCAACTGTAAATCCTCTTTTTCTTCATTTCACTGAAAAATGTTTGTAATATCACTTGTTTGATGTATTTAAATCCCATTTTACATGCTTCCTTCATTACTTCAACAGAATAATGAATAATGTTCTCATTAAAAATGTCTGAACTTTCGCTCAACAGATGCCTTAAGATTGTCCTCTCAAGACCTGGAGACTTTAATGAAACTTTCTCAAAAAGGCAAGAAGTTTAAAAGCGTTGGGTTTAAAGAGCATAATTCTACTCTTGATACAGCCACGCACTTGTTTTGCGAGAGCATTGCGTAACTAACATCTTTGTTGTGTAAATTCGCCTGTTTTTGACCATGTAGCTCCAACAGTTGTTGAAGGCAGTCATTACAATGCATCACATTATCGCTTTTATTCTACAATGTAATTGGACTGACCTTAAAAAACAACTGTATAATTATATAATCACATAATAATGTCACTCTGAAAGCAGAGGAAAAAAAGTGTCATTTCACTCAAAGCAGTAGAGGGAACTTGATTATGTTTGCTTTCCTCAGCAGCAGGCCAAAGGTAGCTAATTAAATTAATTAATAATCTAGTGCCGGGTATTAAAATACTATCTTGCAAAGCAGTTCTCATAATGATCTCAACCCGTTGTTCTTATAACACAGTGTGCTTTTACATGATGCATAAAGCATGTTCTTCACACTAAGTGATTTTTAAGTTGTGCGCACATTCTTTGTAATCAAGCATCTACAGCATTCACTGAGGATGCCAAGCGTTCGTGATTTCTCTTTACAAACACTTTATTTGAGTTGGAAAAGGCATATGAGAAGAGCCCTATATTTCTTTCAGCCTGGGATAAATCTGTGAAAAATCCTGGCTCATTTCATTTAGATTAGCCTGTCCCCCCTCTACGGTCCCCCGAATCAAATATTACAGCCTGACCATTCACTGCTCTGACAGCCAAGGTCAAGAGACGAGTCGCTGGACTTAATATAGCGGCTCTTACAGAGAGAAAAACTGACAGTGAGAGAGGCGAATCTGATATGTTCAAAATGAATCCACTTTATAACGTCAGACAACGTACCTTTTCCACTAATAGCACTTGTGCATTCATCTTTTCGTGAAAATGAAAAATGTCTTCCTGTTTTTCAGATGCAAATGTATATAGCATCACAAGTATTAGGAAAGAAATATGCTCTGAGCAAATCTGCCTCGTAGCCAGATTTGCCCTCTCTAACAAGTGTTAGCTGCATGACTAGAATCTATAATAGCCCCCATTTGTGTGCTAAATCCATGCTGGATTCGATCATTATTCATTTGTCCATAGAATATTGCAGAAATGTAAGACCACATAGTGAGCTCAAGCGGGAAGCAGGTAACTCATGAATATCCCCATGCAATCAATAAGATCCCTATAATATCCCAGCATCCGTATACATACGGTAAGCTTTTTCCACAGTCCCCTTGGAGTAAATTAAATTGCCTTACAGAACACACTGAATGCTTCAAATGACAGATGTGGAGGTCAACATACCAAACTCTAACATGCCATTCTAAAGCTGAGGTACCGTAACCTTGAAGACGGAGCGATTGGTTCATCTTGAGGTAATTTCCGACGTCTGCATCCGTCATTGAGTCTGGACTCTCGGCTGGCTCTCGTCACCTTATCATTCACCTAAATGTTCAGACTGTCACTTACCGGTCGAATGTGATCTCACGTGGCCTTGTTCAGTCATTTCTTTTCTTTCACTCTCTAATTCTCAGATCTGAAGGTAAAGGGTGGAGAGACAGGGGCATTCATTCCCATTTCCAGCTTCCTAATTGGAAATATAAAAAGAGGAAAATTAACAGCTTGCTCTGAGTAGCACGGCTGTAAATGTAGCTATGAACTCCCGAACGCTAATATGGACCTTGGCTCTGAGTCCGGTGTACGAATCCAAAAATGACCTCAGAGAATTACCTTCACCATTAAGGGACTTCTTTAACAAATGATTTTCTCTGAAATAATGCATACTCAATAATTTCAAATGACTCGCCTTTTCTTCCTATTGTTATAAAGTTGCAGCAGCACATTCAAGTGACTCCAATGAATATGCACTTTTCAACGAGTGGCAGGTATAACACAATAAAATCACGTTGCTTTTTTAATTATTTTTTGATTTTTGGCACCTTGTACCACAACTGTAGCTTTATATTAGAGCTGAGCTCTAATGTTGTCACTATATTTGAGATTTCTGTAGCATCATGCCAGATACATTTATTTAATAATATTTACAATTTATATAATTTATAATACAAATATTACTTTTAAATTCGAATGGACCCTTCTCACAAGACTGTGATAACACATTTCAATGGTCATCGTCATCACAAATCCTTGAAAGTTTTTTATATTTTGATTTGTTTTTTTAATTATGCACATTTATAACACTATACTTCGTATTAAATCACCTTTTCAAGTTACAAAAAACATATATAGCTGCAAGCAGCAATTTCCAGGGTTTAAGCGCTTTAAGGCATTTAAGCAAATATGGAAAAAGGCATATTGTTTAGAAAGTATGTAACCACCTAAATCAGTGATTGAAAAAATGCATTTTTGGCAATTTTTTTTTTTTAACATTTATGACTGTTATAGCGCCAGCTGTGGTCCGATCTCCTTAGAACTTTGCATGTTTGTGTAGAATCACCTGTTGCATGTGTTCACCAGGCTTTGTGAAGTTTTGAGTTTTCCTTTAGGCTTTATAGGATTTTAGGTAAATTCGGACAGGCCCCTTTTCTAAACAACCCCGTTATTGATAGTTTTCACGTGACATCACACACTCACAGAACCGCCCACCTGGTGGGCAAAACGAAGCTTTGCTCCACTGAGTTATTTTTACGCAGTTTGCATTAAGTAGCAATGTAATATAACATGCTATTAAAAGGCATAATTCAGTAAACACCTTATTGATGATGTATATTTTGTACAGGCAAGCAGATGAACCCAGAATATAAACACAATGTGCAAAGTTTCACGTTAAATCATTTCCCATAGAAAATCATTATAAGGAAAACATTGAACCATTAAGCGGATTGCGTTCATATTCTAACCTCATCTGCTTGCCTATGTAAATTATGCATCATTAATATAGTGATTAGTGAATTTTATCTTTTAATATTAGTGTTTTAAATACATTAAGGTACTTTAAATGTTTTTACAAAGTTTTGTCGCACTGTTTGATGACTGAAATATTTCCGCGGTTGCTTAATATGGATCACTAATGGCCAAAACTTGCATTTTGTTCACATACTTTTAGTTTATTCTTTTGAGAGGTGATCTAAATATTTGCGGCTGTGAAACAGATGAAAAATTGTCAGGTGTGTGCTGCAGTTCTATGAGTTTTATTCCAATCTTCCTCTGTTAACCTTGTCTAACAGGTGCTCAAACTTCATCGACCAACTGACCAATGTTTTTTGAGATATGCAAATGTCCATATAAACACTTGTGGCACTTTGGACCAGGACCGTGCACACCGATTTCAGTGTTGAAAGGACAATTGGTTGCATAGTTATAGCTATTTTTTATGTTTTTCCTCTTTAATATTGCCACCAAGTGGCCAAGCTCCATGATTTTTTTTTTCTGTGACCTCAGATTGAGCTCTGACATAAGTGTTCTGAGTTTGGCGGAGATATCTTATTCTGTTCAGGAGTTATAGGCATTTTATGAAAAGTGGCCCTGCCCCCTTCAAACGTTTTGGTGTCCCCTTGCGACAGTGAGTCGGAAGTTAAATTTTTTTTTGATAATTATTGATATTCACTCTCCAGAGAATCTTTCTGCACTGGTTTGACTAGTTCACAAAAATAGTTTTTTTTTTTTTTTTTTTGTTTTTTTTTTTAAATGCGAAATACCCGTAAATTTTCGCAAGGCTCAATCGAATGTTTTGTCTGCCATGAGCAAGTCAATTACAAGTCCGCCAAATCTACTCTCATGTCTGGTTTGTTTGTTGGAAAAAATGTCAGATTCTGCATTATGATTGGTCAGGCTGCCTGTCAATCAAACTCCTGGCGAATGGTCAATTAGACAGATAGAATGTTACAGTACAGAACGAGAACCATAGCTAAAACAATAGATAAAACCGTAGAGAGAACGCCAGATAGACAACAACAGAACGATAGATAGATAGATAGTTTTCCCAAGACTGGTGATCTAATTAAAATGTGATAGTTAACATTGTATATTACAGGAAAAAAAATTAATAAATAAATAAAAAAAGTTAAAAGCACATGCACATGGTATTCCGTCTCAGTCAAACTTTTAATTGAATCTATTAACTGAATTTATATTTAGCAATTATTCTGTCTAAAGTCAGCTATGTGTTTGTCCTCTTATCAGGTCCATTAATGTAACTCATGTTATTTCAGCAATTAAGTGAATTTTCAAAACAAGGTGCCTAAGTTAATTCACTCATCTATTTTGTAAACTGTACAAGCCAGATGCTCGTTTGGGAGTTTACCGACTGTCTTTTCATTTAGCGTTTTTATAGAGACACACAGTCTAATATAGACTAATTAACACATACTGACAGTAAAACCATTGGAGAAGCTATCTGGTCTGTTTGGAGCAGAAAACAAAACTATTTAAGCAAGGTAAACAAGCGCTCTCAGGTCAATGCTGCCCATCTGGTTTGAATAGGCTATAGACTGAATGACACGTTTTACATGTAAACCACAGGTCACCTTATTTTTGTAGGCAGGCTGCACAATGCAGAAAGAATGGGAACAGAGGGACAGCATTGATTGCACAGTTCCTGTGAGATTCAGATAACGGTGGCTGAATTTCCTGAGTAAAACAGTGCACATGGCCCAACGGAGAAGAGGATTCTGACTGCAAATGGAAAAAAATTAAATACTAGTCTCATATATTTTATGTATGGCTGGCTGATGCACACAGATGTATACAAGTGGATCCAAATTATTCGCTGAGGGAAAAAACCCATTTAAAACCCATTTACTTTTTTTTCCCACTAAAACTTTTCAACAACTCTTCCAACAGTTCCAACAGAGTTATGTAAGGCATCTTTATAGCACATCAAATGCAACTAAGTGACACAAAAACGAAACCAAATATCTGTCATTTTCTTTTTTAGCTAGCGTCTGAAAAGCAGTCAAAGTTTGGACTTGGTGAGACTTGGTTTACCATCATATATTTCCAAAAATTTGTTCCAAAATTTCAGGCCTTTACTAGATCAGCAGCTGCATGTCAGGTTAGGCACTCGTTTGTTCATTCAAAGTTTGCACATAACATTCAAGTTCTAACTTTATGACACCCTTAAGAATCTCCAGTGCTATTTGTTGTGAAAGTGAGCATGAATTAAACTCACGACTTCTGCAGCAAATAAAGTCTCATCTCCATACCTCACAGCAGGACTGTTTGGAGCTCCCAGCTGGTTTGTCCCTGGTTGAAAGAGTTCTCGGCTCATCTGCATAGTCGTCCTGAAGGGAACTTCATGCGCTCTTAGCAAAACCAGCCTCATCAAACTTCTCCTCACCTTCCAAATGAGATCCATCCACTTATGAAACATTTATTAATATGATTCCAACTAATGAATCTGAGTCAACAATGAATTATGTATTGTTTTCTAATTATTTACTCTTTCCATAATTACAGAATCACACATTGAGACAAATCATCAGATTACAAGTGTGTTTTTCTCTTGCTGTTGTTTATGAAGACTCCCTCCTCCAATAATAATAATTAAATTACAAAAAACAATGAATATTGGACCCACCTCGATGAGATCTTTCATTAGAGCTGTAATTTGCAATCACACAACCAATAACAGGATGATTGACCTGAATTTTTTTTTTTTTTTTTTTTTTGCTCAGAAGAGACAAGAATCTTTCAAGCAAAAGTTTCCTTTTGTTTTTCCTTTTGTTTTTCCATTTTCCATTTTTGTTTCATGTCTGCGTAACACAGACAAACATGTTGGTCCATGGCGTCAGTCTAGTCTAGGTAAAAACTCCTCTTATAATCTCTAAAGCTACAAGGTTAATCTTTCAGCTATTAACGTACCTGCACTGTATTGTTTATGATGAGGGAATTCGCAAGTGTTCGCAATCAACACAGCTTGTGTTAATTGTGTAATCTAAGCGCCTCTGATTGGCGAATGCATTTCTAAGCTTAACAGAAACATGTATGATTGGTTATAAGGCTAAACATTGCATGAAACAGCACATAAAAGCAATCTAATGCAGTGTGAGTGAATCTAAATGTAATTCCGCAAATTGATACCTTTTATTCATTTTCACATTTCATTTTAATCGCAGCCATAATACATTGTTTAATAGTGCAGGGGCATTTTTTGCCTCTTTGTCTTAAATTTACAGGGCATTTTTGCACCCAACATTGCCCGATGGCGACTGTCGGCTTGGTGTGTCCCAGGCTTAAAGGAGAAGTCCACTTCCAGAACAACAGTTTACAGATAATGTACTCACCCCCTTGTCATCCAAGATGTTCATGTCTTTCTTTCTTCAGTCGAAAAGAAATTGGATTTCAGGATTTTTTTCCATATAATGGATATGGTGCCCCGAGTTTAAACTCCAAAATGCAGTTTAAATGCGGCTTCAAACGATCCCAAATGCGGTTGTAAACCAGCCGAGGAAGAAGGGTCTTATCTAGCGAAACGATTGGTTATTTTCATAAAAATAATACAATTTATATACTTTTTAATGTCAAACGCTCATCTTGTCTTGCTCTTCCCGACCTGTTTTTTTCTAGCTCATGACAGTTAGGGTATGTTGAAAAACTCCCATCTCATGTTGTCCCTCAGCTTTAAAATCATCCTATACCTTTTTTGTTAAGGGTGTTTGATCTTCTTTGCATGTTCACTTTGCAAAGACTGGGTCAGAACTTCTGCAGCGATGCAGGATGATTTTAAAGGGAGAAAATACGATCTGTGTTTTTCGACAAACCCTATCTGTCTTGAGCCAGAATACACAGAGTTCAGGGAGAGCAAGACAAGATGAGCGTTTGAGATTTCAATTTTATTTTTTTAATGAAAATAACAGATCGTTTCGCTAGATAAGACCCTTCTTCCTCGGCTGGTTTACAACCGCATTTAGGATCGTTTGACGCCACATTTAAATTGCATTTTGGAAGTTCAAACTCTGGGCACCATATTAGTCCATTATATGGAGAAAAATCCTGAAATGTTTTCCTCAAAAAACACAAATTCTTTACGACTGAAGAACGAAAGACATGAACATCTTGGATGACAAGGGGGGTGAGTACATTATCTGTAAATTGTTGTTTTGGAAGTGGACACAACTGGTTTCTAGACAGGCCTGAATGGGACTGAATCTCTGTATAACCGCTCTCACTGTTTCTGTCTACAGTATGTGCAAGTATCAGTAACAGCATTGATTGGTTGGCGCTTGTGAACATCTCTTAGCATGATGAACAGTGAGGAAACAGCTAGGGAACACTTCTCTAATCACATTTTCATTTTGTTTTACCTAATGGATATTTCTTGCTCCTGCTTTTTTGGTGCGGCATTACGATGATTTAAGCGCTTCCTCACGCTTTCAAAGTGTCTGCTTAGCATTTGCTTTCATGACGGACTTTATTTATCTCCCTGTTTTCAAAAGTAATTTCAAGTCTTAATTAAATGCATTGGGTTGTCTAAATCCCTTTTTAAAGGGGAGTGATAGATGGATTGATGGACGCTTGAAAGAGTGTGGCCATACGGAGGGGTGTCAATAACTCTATTAGCCTGATCACGTTGCACTGGCCAACGCTCACACGCGTATAGTCGTAAATCCTTTTCTAATGCATAAAAGCAACCTTAAAGTGCCAATGATTCTCTAAAAGGCATTGCGAAAGGCGTCTCCACCTTGACAAGAGCCATGACGAAATATCCATATGCTCATTTCCATTTCAAAACGATTCCTTGCGCTGGCAAGGACAGAGTGTTAGTCCTCTTAACGGGTATTTTAGATTTATGTTTTGTGCAAAAACACTGGTATTATTATTGTCATCATCACTACATAAATCATAAGCGAACCAGCACTGAACTAAAAGAGTTTTGTAGACTAAATCCTATAAAAATGGCTTTTAATCCATCAAGCTTGTGAAGTTATTAGCAGTACAACCTGAAGTGAGGGATTTCAGAGCGAGGAAGAAACTGTCGGCTTCACAGACCAGATGGAAGGGTCCCGTCTTCACAGCCTCCCACAACTTCCAGCTTCACCTCCACCTTCTGATTCCTGTGCTCCTCCTAATGATTTCAGAAGATTTTCTCAAAGCTTTGACAGACATTAAAGCAGGATGTGTGTCCGTGGAGGTAGCGGCCCCCCTCTGATAGCCGGTACATTGATGTCTGGTTGATCTGAGGGACGGGCAGAGGTCTTCTGCCACCGCTGTCCTCTGTGAGAAAGACCGGAGTGAACAGTGTTAGACTTTTACCTGAATTCAACATGGCAAATGATACTGAGCCATTTTAGTGCCTGATGTTCCAGACGTACTTACGCAATGCTTTATACGACATAAATGACTGGCAGGCAATATCAATAGTTGTGCATGGCAGCAACTATTCTCTCTAAGCTTCTACATACCAATCAAAGTCAATCTGACTATTTTTAAAATGGCTCTTGGACATATTTATGACTGTAGCACACAGAGTCTCATGTCTCAAGTGACTCTAACAGACGGATACAAACTCAGGCAGAGAAAAACCTGTGAAATAGGCCATTAGCACTGATTTTCCATCTTTTTATGAGTTGTGTGCTTTCATTTAGCATCTAAGGGTGGGTAAGAAATGCATGTTTCATGCCCTCTTACACTTCCTCCTCTGTCTGTCGTCGCGTCTGATTCCATTTTCCCTTTCATGTCTTGCCAAATTTCACTTTTTCCTTCCACACACCTGTTAACCTGCATCTCTTCAGTTGAGGGGAGCTCTTTAAGGCGTTTTATGGACACAAATGTGATTCTGAGAAAAGTTAAAAGGACACAAATGATATCTCAGCTGCAGTGATATGTCAATGAAGGATAAATAAAGTGTTACCTTAATAAAAAAAATAAATAAATCTTGAACTCCCATTCTGACGGCACCCATTCACTGAGAGCAAATGATGTAATGCTAAATTTCTCCAAATCTGTTCTGACGAAGAAACAATCTCATCTCATCTACATCATGGATGGCCTGAGGGTGAGTACATTTTCAGCAAATTTTCATATTTGGGTGAACTATTCCTTTAACCAAGATGAATAAATGTTGAAAATGTACACTCTAAAAAACGCTGGGTTAAAAACAACCCAACTTGGGTTATTTGGCAACCCAGCGCTAGGGGAAATCGGACAAAACACATTCTGGGTTATTTTATATAAGTCAACTATTGTTTAAAAAATATTATATTGCTGGTTTGAAATGGACTGGAACTTATAAAAATAGTTTACAATATTACATACATTTAAACTTGTTTAACAAGCATTTTAGACATAAAAAATGTAACATTTAAAAGCAGAATTTTAATTATAGTGTATTCAACCGTTCTCTGTAATAATTTAAAATTATAAAAATTGAAATAGCGCGAATTCTCATGCCGGTGTGTTGCCGAAATCTGAGGGCTGAAGGGCTGCTGTTTGCCGGGTTAACTGCGAACTTCAGACCGTGCGGCCGCGCATTTCACTCGTAGCAGAAAGATGCCATGACTGACTCTGCCCATAAACAAACAGTACTGACATTAGAGAACGTATTTTAAGATTAAACTCAGTACAATAACGAATAAATTCCATTTATTTTATGCAAGGCAAAAGGCGTTTCCATCCTGCGAAACAACCGCTGCTGACGCAGCTGACTGACATCTCGTCCTTGTGTTGCGTTGCGTAAAATAATACAATTTACAGCACTGTAAAGACTTTATAAATGAAGTAAAATATACACAAACCTTTATTACGCTGAAGAAGTGCAAATCAGCGCTGAGAACCGGCCTCTCCTGTAGAGGACTCAAAAACCCTGCGCTCTAACTCAGCAGCTGGGTTGTTTCGTCAGAGATAGGCTCCACTCGGCGGTTGGGTAGAAAAAAAAAAATAACCCCGCGTTAAAAATGACCCAGCAACTTATATAATAGAAAAAATACCCAGCACCTGGGTAAATAAATAAATAACCCAATAAAATGACCCAACGAGTTGCACCCAGCATTTGGGTTTAAAAAAAAAATAACCCAGCACCTGGGTAAAGATATTAAAAAATAACCCAATAAAATGACCCAACAGGCTGAACCCAGCATTTTTTTTTAGAGTGTATTGATAGATACCAAGATAACTAACGCATTAACTAATTTTAACAAGTTAAATCTAGTCTATGATATCCTCATTAATTTTATAGCTCCTTATATCTAACTATATATCAATAACTTTGCAATTTATTTCTGGCTTGGTCTCTCCTTAGGAATTTTAGGAAGAAAAACTGTATGAAATTGATACTTAAATATAAATGAGAACACCATTAAATCTCCTAAGCTATGAGAGATCAACCTCTGAGCAATCAAATTTTCATCTGGGTTGAAAAGAGATCTAAACTTAACATCCAGCACATTAACACTCTTAACATCCTTCTCTCAGCCTAATTCAGTTCGTGTATATTTCCCAACGTCGCATTGACCAGAAGCACCTTTCCACAAGTAAGAAGAGGTTCACCGATAATATGATTTTCATTGCAGACGTGATTAATTGATCTAAACACCTTGTTTAACCCTCGCTTGCACTGTGGTGGGGAAATAAAAAATACTTGAATTCAACTCTGCTCTAAGTTGGGATGTCGCCCAACATTTAAAAAAAAAAAGAAAAAAAGAAAAGAGAAAGAAAATCCATATTTCATTTAAGTACTTAAAACGCTGTTGTGCCGACAAGGCTGCATGGAGTCATTAGGCTGAGGCCCCTGGTTCCTCCGTTCTAAAGAGAGAGCAGGACAACTCGTACACACACTAGGGAGGACACAGGGGATCAAGGGCAGGGAAAGCGTGCAAACACAAGCTCAGGGCTGAGTTATCAGTATTGACTGTGCTTCAGGCAGGACGCCGGAGGATAGAGGGGGCTGTGTGTGTGGTAGACGTGTTAGTGCAAACCTCTTTATTCTTTCAACACCTGCTGAAGGTCAGTCAGATGCAGTGTTGCCAATCACCTGCTGGGCATGAGGTTGCAAAACACATCCCACGCCACAGCCTCCTTACCCACCGTTAATTGACGGTTGTCACTTCTTAGAGGATGTCAATCAATGTTAATCAGATTTACTCTCTTATTTTAATCTGGTTTTCACACCAGATGCATTTACAATGTCCTTTTGTGTACCTTCGCAGCAGACTGACAATAGGAATCATGCTGAGGAACCCCACCATGCGTTTGATTTTTCCGAATACTGTGAACACACACAAAACAAAAAACATTCATTCGATGAAAGCGACACGTACTTGTTCTCTGTGGACATCAGAATCAAACGATCAATATTTAATTGAGTCTGTTTTTGGGCAGAATTTGTATTCATTACATTTATCCTTCTCTAGGGTAGCCTCTAGCATATATTGACATTCACTCGGTCATATGATTCTCATACATGCTGAATATGTTAAAAATATTGTGGCCCTGGACATAATTTGGACTTTTGAAGGGTCACCCAAAAATGAAAATTCTGTCATTAATTACTCACCCTCATGTTGTTTCAAACCTGGAAGACCTTCGTTCATCTTTGGAACACAAATTATGATATTTTTTGATGAAACCTGAGAGCTTTCTGTCCCTGCATAGACAGCAACGCAACTACCATGTTCAAGGCCTAGAAAGGTAGTAAGGACATAAAATAGTCCATGTGACATCAGTGGTTCAACTGTAATGTTATAAAGCTACGAGAATACTTTTTGTGCGCAAAGAAAAAAATAACGACTTTATTCAATAATTTCCTCTCCCCTTGTTTAGAACCAGAAGACGCACAGTATACATAAAACAGTCTTCGTAAACATGTCTGAAGATGTCGGCGCCGATAACCTTGTGGCCAGCGCGGCAACATACAGCGCCGTTGTGCTACGGGCGTCCCGAGTTCGAATCCCAGCTCGAGGACCTTTCCCGATCCCGCCCCCTTCTCTCTCTCCCACTTTGCTTCCTGTCAACTATGATCTGTCCTATCTTAATAAAATGCAAAAAGTCTAAAAAAAAAAACATGTCTGAAGATTTCGACAGAGAGGATGGACAATTCTTTGACCAGCTTTACTTATTTGAACCAGAATATACAGATGATGAACTAAGAGAGATTTTCTGCTTCAGAATGCTGGCTCCTGCACTGCAAAAAAGGCTTTTTTTTTGTCTTGTTTCTAGTCAAAATATCTACAAATTCTTAAGTCAAGATGCATTTACTAGATAAGCAAAGGGATGCAGTATAAAAAACATCTAAATTAAGTGAATTTTGCTAAAAACAAGTCAAATCATCTGCCAGTGGGAATAAGTAAAATAAATGACAAAAAATTAATTTATTATTTTGAGCAAAATGCACTTCATTTAGATTTTTTTTTTCACCAGGACTAAATATGACTTTAAAAAAAGACTAAATATCTTGCATCATTTTGCTTATCTAGTCAATGCATCTTGATTTAAGAATTTTTAGATATTTTGACAAGAACCAAAACAAAAATACTAAGCAAGATAAGCTTTTTTCACAGTGTGCATTAGCAGCAAACGGATGTGTTGTGGTACTCGAAGACTGACACAGAAGAGAAAAGATTGTTGAATAAAGTTATTATTTCTGTTTTCTTTCCGCACAAAAAAGTATTCTCGTAGCTTCATAAAATTAAGGTTGAACCTGGACTATTTTAACAATGTCCTTACTACCTTTCTGGGTCTTGAACCTGTCGGTTGCATTGCTGTCTATGCAGGTTCAGAAAGTTATTTTTTGTTCTGAAGATGAACTTACAGGTTTACAACGATATGAGTAATTTTATTTTTTGGGAGTACTGTCCCTTTACGATTTTTGTTTATCTTCAAAACACAAATTAAGACATTTTTAATGTAACTTAAGAGATTTCTGTCCCTGTCCACCAAAACTTTGATGCTTCAAAAGTTCATTAAAAAATATCCATATGTACTGAGTGATTTCATCTGAAGAAGTCGTCTGAAGAAACGGGACAGTTTATTATTATGAACAGATTTAATTTAGCTTTTTATTCACGTAAGAACATATGATCAAAGCACATACACAGAGCACAGAGAGTAATTGACGACATAATTTTCTGTCTGTGAGGTAACCCTTTAAGGCACACTTCAAAAGTACAAGTTTTGCGTTATATTAATAAATAATTGAATCAAGCTGCAAACAAATGATGCAAGACTTTTTCTCCTAAGCCAACTTTTCTCAGCCATTTTTGAACCTAACAAAGTTGAACATAGTATTTCCGCTATCTTTTTTTAAAATAAATGCCATTTGGTTTAACATTTTGTTATCTAATGCAAAGGCATTTAAACATTACATGTGTTGTGAGTGTCCAAATGCTTTTTGTGCCACTACGACAAATAACTGAGGGGTCATATAATATTGCAGACAATCTGTTTAAAAAGGGACAAACAAAGAGACACTACCTCAATCTGCGGAACCGTGTCTGTTTCTGCTTCTTGTTACCTTAGTGAAACATCACATGTAGCCTCTGGGGAAAAAAGAAAGACAGAAAAAAAAAAAACTTACATTGCAGAACAAATATGGTAAATGGCAAATATAGTGTGCAAACACGCAATCATCTCTTTAACAACAGGCCTGTTTTATCAGAGAGAAGAATCTAGATTTCTGGAAGGGTTCACAGACTTGGTTAATCAGCAGTGAGATCCTTAAGTCATCAGTCAACATGCTGTGTTCTAACTTCCGACGGCAAATGCTTCATGATGATCATAATGGGAAACTCTGGCACCAAAACCTATTAGTCTTGACTAATCAAGTGAAAACTCATAGACTATATGGCCTGTCTAATCAACTGTGAGCACATATATTCACTGGCTGACACACGCATCACTAACTAAATGTGTTAACCAGGGAAACAAGGTTTGGCTGGTTAGAATGACCCGTTAGCCCGTTGGCTGGTAAATGCTTACACTATATGTTTATAAAAAGCATCTTTTCTAACTGAAGGACATTCTGATGCAAGCAACACACAATTGCTAATATTTTAGCATAGCTGGGAAAGCCAACGGGTAAACTATTTATAGACTTGCTTGGTGTGAACACACTTTCGCTGACCTCAGGCTAATGATCTAAACATAGAACAGAGTCTGTGCTGTGGTTAATAGTAGCCAAAGGCTAATTTAGACTGCTACAATGAACACCGATTTATTAGGTTTTCTCTGATCATTGTGGTAACCCTGTTTGTTCAGGCAGTGTGAAAATGACTAAAGCTAAATCCAACAGCTTAGAACTTGGTGTGAACGTTACCATTTTTTGGTGCATGTATGAATTAGCCATTCACAAACCAACAAAAAAACAACACAGTCATCTTTCACCCGTAGCAGTAACGTTATATGTTTTGAAAATGTACTTGTACTCCTAAAAGCCATTGAATGGATGTTCTCAAAAGATATGGGCACTAAAAACAACAGCTTTGTTCCCTCTGCTATCATCTTTGTATATGAGAGTCACTTTGAAAAGCAAGACCAATTAACTATTTAAAACCTCGAGTGTTCGTCATGTTTACATGCTACCGAACGGTTTGCTGTCATTGGCTCATAGAGTAACAGCGCCACCCAATGCCTCGCTTTATTACTGCAGCATGAACTATGACTGCATGCTAAATAAACCTTCTCAGGTTTGTTTTGGCGCTCATCCATTGACAGCAATACATTTTAAGACAGATATAGATTTGATATAACTGTCAACAAAAAGAGCAGCCCACTTTTAAAATGAAGGAATAAGACACGTTCTGTGCGAAGCTTTTAGCCTGCTGAGACATTTGACCACCTGAATAGGTCTATAGAAAAGTGAAAACAATAGGACAAAGCTAGACTGTGGAGTGAGAATGACATAAAGGTTATGGAGGAGAGCAGCAAGGTTGCACCATCACCTGCTGACCCAGCCGGCTTTAAAATGAAGGCTAGAAACAGAGGTCAAGGCACCTGTATGGTTGAGGGACTAAACAGGAGGGCTGCAGAACAGTCATGGCATGAAAGGCAATCAGTGCTATAAAAAAGAGAGAGAGAGAGAAGAAAAAAAAAAAAAGAAAAAAAAAAAGTAGATGACACCTTTTGCGCCTCAAGATTTACCACAATAGGTGATCATCAGTTCAGAATTGGTTTTATAGCAGAATGAGAACTCATTGTCTTATGCAATGCATTTTCAAATTAATTTTGTTAATTGAAATAAATCTGAAATAAAACATAAATACTAGATGAAAAACTTTGTATGTTTCCTACAAATACTGGTATCTGTAATAAGATTAAGATGAAGTACTAAATATAGAAATAGAAACATATTACATGACAAAAAGAAAGCAAATACTAAATATAAATTAATATTATAATGGTATATGCCTATAAATAATACCAGACAGCAGATCCTTCACTGCCTATGAGATCCCATAATCCTGTGAGTGCTGTTATGGAGGGAATAAAAAGTTAAAAAGCTCAAAATTGCCTTTTTTTTCCAACTTACGATTCTATTTGAACAGTAAGATTTTTAATGTTTATTAAAAAAAAGTTTCTTTTGCTCACCAAGCCTGCATTTATTTGATCCAAAGTACAGCAAAAACAGTAAAAATTTGAAATATATATATATATATAATTATTTAAAACAACTGTTTTCTATTTGAATATCTTTTAAAATCATTTATTCCTGTGATTTCAAAGCATCATTACTTCAGTCATTCTAATATTCTGATTTGCTGCTCAAAAAAAAACAAAAAAAAACATGTATTATTATTATGTTGAAAACAGCTGATTTTTTTCAGGTTTCTTTGATTAATAGAAAGTTTTATTTCTCTGAAATAGAAATCCTTTGTAACATTATAAATGTCTTTATCATCAATTTTGATCAATTTAAAGCATCCTTGCTAAATAAAAGTATTAGTCTCTATATTTTCCTATAGAAAAAAAAAATTATACTCCAAGCCTTTGAATGGTAAAGTGTATAATGTTACAATACAATTTTTTTTTTATTTCAGATAAATGCTGATCTTTGGAAAAAAAAAATAAATAAAAATTAAGAAAATTCTATACTCAACCATTTTAAATATTGATAATAATAATAAATGTTTCTTGAACAGCAAATCAGCATATTAGAATGATTTCTTAAGGATCATGTGACAGTGAAGACTGGGGTAATGATGATGGAAATTTAGTTTTGATCACAGGAATAACTTACATTTTAAAATATATTCAAATAAAAAAACAGTTATTTTAAGTAGCAAAATATGTCATAATATTACAGCTTTTGCTTTATTTTGGATTAAATAAATGCAGGCTTGGTGAGCAGAAGATAATTATTTTAAAAACATTACAAATCTTAGTTTTTCTAATCACTTCTTTGAAATCAACTATTCTAAACAACCAGTTATTTTATCATTATGTACTATTATCATATTTATTAATATTTTGAATTTTTTTTTTTTATTTTAATTTTTAGTTATTTTGTTATATGCTTTTGTCATTTTTATTATTATTATTATTTTTTTTTTCAGTTTTAGTTTAGTAGGCTTTTCTAATTTTCAAATATGTTTTTAAGTTTGTTTTTTAAATGATTTTTAAAAATATTTTATTTCAATTAACAACTATTTTTAATAGTTGTAGTTTACAATAACAACACTGAACCAGTGCATGGTTTTTACTTTCTAGCCTTATGACAGATAAAGCCTGCACAATCTGACCCACAGAAATAGCATAAACCCAGCCAATCAGATTGCCTCTTGCGATTTTGACAAATCTCTTGCCATTTGTGTTCAACGGCTGTGCTAAACTCAGACTACTTGGCTGTTGAACATTTCTCAAAAAAACTCGGCAAATTCACTGCGGCAAACGAGCTAAAACCCAGTCCCAGCTGGCAACATACTACTAAAACTCTTCTCCTGCTGGGCCGGGGTTGACATGGGTACAGGCGGCACACGGACAGGCTCCTGGCCCAGACCGACAGACGTTAGCGAGATCAAAGCGTAGCCGGCAGGGCGAGGGCAGAAGGCACCGGGATGCCCGTATACCCAGACAAGGGACGTGGCTTAACAGATGTGGGTGTTGGTCATTACTATCAGTGATCCGTTTTAATGTGCCCGCTGAGTAAGGGACGGCTGACCAGTGCCATCTGGATAGAGACACGGAGACACGGACACTCCCTCCCTCCCTCCTCTGTTCCAGCTCCGGAGCCGCGGAGTCTCCCCCGGCAACAGGAGGGCTGCCCATTTTCTGTCCGTCTCGGTCTCTCTCGTCCAATATGACGCCGCGCTACATCACTTTTCTCTCTCGTGAGGCCTCAGCGGACCGAGATCACCATGACCGGCGAGCAGAGAGTATAGAGACAGCAGTGAGAGACAGATGAGATGGAGAATAAACCGACGGATTAAAGGTCACAAAAGGCGGGAAGAAAGACAGGAAAGATAAAACCATGGGAAGGGAGAGAGAGACGGGGAGTGGGGGTAAAGACAGACAGCACAAACTCATCTACATGCAAATTCATCCTCCTAAAAAGAGGTCTGGAGAAAAAAGCGGCCAAAGCAGAGGACGAGCAGTCTGCGCCTAATGTACAGAAATAAATGGCATGCGCGTTGTCATGGTAACTATGAACTGACAGAGAGAAAGGGAGAAAGAATGGATCCAGGCTAAAACTATCATCTACATGTAAATGATCCTCTTTCTGGCTCCACTGCTCTGCTCTCAATTGATATTGACAAACTTTTTGTTTTTTCTTTCTCTGTAAATAGAAGCGTTAACTCTTTATGCTCCTCGTCAGGCGATTTCATCGCTTTAAACTACTGTAAACTTCTCACAAACTTTCTAAACGGAAAACCGCGATTATAATAAAGGAACCACTGTTTTCCTCTACAAAAATACTGTGTACTGACGTTCAAATGTTTGGGGTCGGTAAGGCTTTTTTGGTAACACTTTACAATAAGGTGTTATTTGTTAACATTAGTTAATGTATTAACTAACATGAACGAACAATGAACAATACATTTAGTACACTATTTACTCATCTTTGTTAATGTTAGTTATTAAAAATACAGTCCATTGTTCATGTTAGTTCACAGTGCATTAACTAATGTTAAACACAACTTGTGATTATAATAATGCATTAGTAAATGCTGAAATTAACATTAACTAAGATGAAATGCTGTAGAAGTATTGTTTATTCCTAGTTCATGTTAACTAATGTAGTTACAGTTGAGGTCAAATGTTTACAGAATCTGTAAAATGTTAATACTTTTACCAAAATAAGAGGGATCATGCAAAATGTAAGTTATTTTTTATTTAGTACTGACTAGAATGAGATATTTCACATAAAAGATGTTTACATATAGCCCACAAGAGAAAACAAAAGTTGAATTTATTAAAGTGACCCATCTTTTAACACTTAGGACAACTGAGGGACTCATATGCAACTGTTACAGAAGGTTCAAACACTCACTGATGCTTCAGAAGGAAACACAATGCATTAAGAGCCAGGGGGTGATAACTTTTTGAATTCAAATATCAGGGTAAATGTAGCTTATTTTGTCTTCTGGGAAACATGTAAGTATCTTCTGTAGCTTCTAAAGGGCAGTACTAAATGAAAAAAAAAAAAAAAAACAATATGACATTTAGGAAGAAAAATGTAGACATCTTCATTCTTTTCAAAAGTATACACCCCTGGCTCTAAATGCATTGTTTTTCAGCGAGCGTTTGAACCATCTGCAATAGTTGCATGACTCCCTCAGTTCTCCTCAGTGTGAAAAGATGGATCTCACAATCATACAGTCATTGTTGCAAAGTGTTCAAATACACAAAAATGCTGAAAAAACAAAACATTTGTGGGACATTAAAGATTATATTGTCTTGTGGACTAAATGTAAATGTCTTTTATGCGAAATATCTTATTCAGGTCAGTACTAAATACAAAATAACATGCATTTCGTATGATCGCTCTTATTTTGGTAAAATTAACATTTTGCAGATTCTGCAAGGTGTATGTTAACTTTTGACCTCAACTGTAACTAATGTTAACTAATGAACCTTATTGTAAAGTGTTACCGATTTTTTTTTTTTAAATGTTTTGAAAGAAGTCTCTTATGCTCACTAAGGCTGCTATTGTGTGTGTGTGTGTGTGTGAAGGATTTTTTGTACATTCTTCGATGAATAGATGTGTCCTTGCTGAATAAAGGTATTCCTTTCACACACACAAAACACAACTTTCAAATAGTAGTGAAATACTATGCTGGCGATGATTACATGAATGCACACTAGTATTTTCTGTACATGATTATTCAAAAATTATTTCTAAACAACTTCATAGTGCATTACCATGGTACAGAGTCCAAATAATAGTAATACCGTGGTACTTTTTTTTTGTTTGTATCAAATCTAAAAATCCAACCATCTGCACCCTTCACAATTCATTAAACCATTGATCAGAGTCAAGGACACATTTGTTGAGTAATAACGAGAGTTTGAGGTTTTTAATTGACTTCATCACCAAGGCAAAATGAGCTCTAATTTGTGTGCTAACTGCATTATTCAAGATAATTTTGAAGCCTAATATTATAATCAAGAACTTGGGAAAAAACTAACAGTGAAAATACATTGGCGAAGGGCAGATTATTGTCACGCCGCCTTAATGCAAATGTGAGACATAATAACCAAATAAGAAATTGGATTAGAAATATGTGACCCTGGACCACAAAACCAGTCATAAGGGTCAATTTTTCCAAATTGAGATTTATACATCATCTGAAAGCTGAACAAATAAGCTTTGATAGACTAATGATAGACTAATATTTGGCCAAGATACAACTATTTGAAAATCTGGAATCTGAGGGTGCAAAAAAATCTAAATATTGAGAAAATCACCTTTAAAGTTATCCAAATAAAGGTCTTAACATTGCATATTACTAATCAAAAGTTAAGTTTTGATATATTTACAGTAGGAATTTAACAAAATATCTTCACGGCACATGATCTTTACTTAATATCTTAATGATTTTTGGCATAAAACAAAATAATTTTGACCCATACAATGCATGTTTGGCTATTGCTACAAATATACCCCATCGACTTAAGACTGGTTTTGTGGTCCAGGGTCACATATAAGAAAGCTGCAATAGCAAGCTCTAAAGTTAAATATGAGCAATTTGTTATAAACCTCATATGTTAATAATAAAATTGCATACAATGTACAATGATGTGTGATCATATACAATACTAAATCTACAATAACGTCTTAAAAAGGCAGTCATTGCTGGAAAAAGTAAAAAGATTTCTCATATCTTCCTTTAATTGACATCTGTCTGTGCAAAGGCTGGAGAAATGTTTAGTTTTGCTTGCGCTTAAAATTTTACTCCAGTTTCATGATGAACTAGGGGACGTTTAGGTGCCAGAGACAGAGCATATAGACTGTAATAATCATCAATCTCTCACTACAGTATAGTCATAATTTTACTACTAGACTGTGCTGCCATCATTTGGTAGAATAATGCATTGCAATGAGTGGATTTTTTCTTTCTAAAAGAGTGATCAGGTATAATTTCAACAATTTCTTTCAAAAATAAATTAAATAAGTTGAATTATTAGCAGCAGATCATAAAAAAAAAGATTAACGCTTTCATTTGGTACATCTTTTATTACAAAATACTGTCATCCCACAATTAATGTTACAGTAATTCCAAAGGATCATAGTAATGACTAAAGCAGTAATTTCCCCCATATTAAGTGTACTCAGTAAAAGAACAGTAGATAAACCACAAGACAACTGTAATGTACCTCTCAAACAGAATGAAGCACAAGGCACTGTACAAGCCCCGCTTTTCATTTCTTTTCACTTTAAAACCTGACATTATACAGACTCCGGGATCTATTGGCGATTTCCAGGTAATAACCAGAGATGAAAAGTCTGCACATATCTAATTTACTTAAATGCAAAAATCCCAGCCCATGGTTTATGATCAAATGTTTGAAATTAGTGGTCAACAGAGGCCATTCTCAAACCTGCAAGAGCATTACCACAGAAAAAAAAAAACCTTGGAAAAAGCAACCACATCAATGTTTTTGAAATCCAGTGATACTAAAAGAAAAAAAACAGAAACTAAATTTAAACGACAACCTGTAATTACCTGCTAGCAGCGCCTGTGAAGGAAGTTGGTGTTTCCCCCCCCCTCGTAATCTTCTAAAGACATCATTCTAATCCTGCAGGGCTAAAAGGACCATTGACTGAGTTTCATTAACTGACTGCCATTATGAATCATTTTAATGTGGAGTAACCATGAACCAACATTAGGCTGTGACAACACTACTGGAGCTTTTTTTAATGCCCACAGAGATTTTTCAGTTAATTAAAATTTCCCTCTGCGGAACGGAAAAAATTCTTTAGCTGTGACTAAATCGACAGAATAGCTTGTTCCTGAGTTAAAAGTTCTTTTGATGTGTCTCTTTGTAAAGTGATGCGATTTTAGCATTTTCGCAATATGGAAACACCACTTTCAGAATCACAAAAACAGACTAGCGCTGGCTTGTTTACCAAAAGATGAATCTGAATTTTTAAATGCAGCCTCTAACTAAACTGTGATGTGTCACAGGAAATGATCTGTGCTTTAAAGTCGAACTAATACGACATCACTTTGTAGCCGTGGCTTTTTAACATCATGGGTGGCTTTTAAATGAACAGTCCGCATCTCATGTTTCATGATTTAATAATCATTTCCATGAGAGCGAGTCGGTGCCTGATATTACAGCTAAGAGGGACATTTATCAGATCTGCTTTAATATTAAAATCGCGCACATGCAGTTTCTCGTTCAATTACGTTATTCCCTATGGTGCTACCTCGACCAGTCGAGACTGCGCTAGGTTTTTTTGGTCTAGTGGAACTGGTATTGTTTATGGCATATGCAAGGCCAAAAGTGTTGTAGGGGGTTATTAAACATCAAAAAAGTGCCTGGATAGAGGAGACGTCCTCCGCCTGTGTCATTCACCCAGAAACCCAACACGTCCACAAGCATTCAGATACAAAAAGAGGGAATTTTGCATTAATTCTGTTCAAGTTCAGCACGAATGTCAACCCATTCCTGGAGGATAGGCTTGGTTTAAAAAGGGTGAAGAAAAGATGACTCTTTGAACAGAGTCCCCTGTTCTTCGGTTGCAGAGCATCTGCTCAAAGCTCTGAGTGCGTGTCACCACCTGATAGAGTGAAGAAGAGCAGAAAGAGACTCAGATTAAGCAAACAGTTATAAAAAGGTATTCAGCACTTTCCATGATTAGGCTAAATGTTGGTGTTCTATTACATTTCTGAAGAGATTTTTATAAAAGTTCACTTCCAAAATGAAAATTTCCTGATAATTTACTCATCCCCATGTCATCCAAGATGTTCATGTCTTTCTTTCTTCAGTCGAAAAGAAATTAAGGTTTTTCCAAGAAAACATTTTAGGTTTTTTCTCCATATAATGGACTTCAATGGTGGCCAACGGGTTGAAGGTCCAAATTGCCGTTTCAAAGCATCTTCAAAGGGCCCTACACAATCCCAGCCAAGGAATAAGGGTCTTATCTAGCGAAACAATTGGTCATTTTTTTAAGAAAAATACAAATTTATATACTTTTAAACCACAAATGGTTGTCTTGCACTAGCTCGAACTCACGCATTACTTGGTCATGTTGGAAAGGTTATGCATGATGTAGGCAAAAGTACTAACCCAGTGTTTACAAAGTGAGCATGCAAAGAAAGTTAAATGCCCTTTACAAAAAAAAGGAAAAACAACGATGTTGGATGATTTTGAAGTTGGAGAAGAAAATAAGATGGATTTTTACCTTTTTACTAACCGTGCATGACTTTTCCAACATTTTAATGCAATACGTGAAGACGTGCATGCGCATTGCAGAGCTAGTGCAAGACAAGCAATTGTGGTTAAAAAGTATATAAATTCTAACTAAAAAAAAAATAATAAAAATTACCGACTGTTTTGCTACATAAGACTCTTATTCCTCAGCTGGGATTGTGCAGAGCCCAACTTCAACTACCACCAATGAAGTTCACTATATGGAGAAAATTGCTGGAATGTTTTCCTCAGAAAAACTTTTTTTTTTTTTAACTGAAGAAAGAAAGACATGAACATCTTGGATGACAATTTTCCATTCTGGAAGTGAATTTCTCCTTTAATACAGGCATGTTTCAGCTCAGAGATCTCAACCTTCTTAACTGTATCATCCGATATGAAATTGTACACTATTGTTCAAAAGTTTACGGTCAGTCTTTTATTTTATTTATTTTTATTTTTTTGGAAAGTAATTGATACTTTTATTCAGCAAGAATGCATTAAATAATAATAAAAAAAAGTATCATGGTTTCCACAAATATAAAATATTTCCAAAACGGATAATAAAATGAAATGCTTCTAGATCACCAAATCAGCATATTAGAATGATTTGTGAAAAATCATGACACTGATTACTAGAGTATTGGCTGCTGAAAATTCAGCTTTTCCATCACAATAATAAATATATTAAAATAAAATAGAAGGTATTTAATATCACAATATTACTGTTTTTTAATATAAATTTAATGCATTTCCATAATGCTTTTTTAATATAAAATTAATCACCACAAATTTTAAAAGGCAGTCTACAAAAATGTGTGTGTGTTTTTTTTTTTTTGTGACCCTGGACCACAAAACCAGTCACGGGTATATTTGTAGCAATAGCCAAAAATACATTGTATGGGTCAAAATGATTGATTTTTCTTTCATGCCAAAAATCATTAGAATATTAAGTAAAGATCATGTCCCATGAATATATTTTGTAAGTTTCCTTAATAAACTTAATCTTTGATTAGTAATATGCATTGCCAAAAACTTCATTTGGACCATTTTAAAGGCGATTTTCTTAGTATTTTGATTATTGTGCACCCTCAGATTCCAGATTTTCAAATAGCTGTATCTCGGCCAAATCCTATCCTAACAAACCTTATTTAGCTTATTTATTCAGCTTTCAGTTGATGTATAAATATCCCATTTTAAAAAAAAGTTGGTTCGTGGTTCACATATGTTGAACAGATTTTTATTTATTTCATTTAAAGAAAAAACTATGGTGAATTAAAGAATTTTAATGACCAAAAAGTTAGATTACATGAATTACCCTATATCAAAACAAAGCAACATTATTTTTATTTGTGACAATGTATGTTTCCATTTGATACATTTTATTTATTTTTGTTATTTATTTAATGTTTATTGTAAAAACACACACACACAAACACACACACACACACACACACACACACACAAACAAACAATCATATATGTCAGGGATTTCAGCTCTGTATAGACATTGTACTTTATTGTAATTATTTTCTCCTTAAGAAGTAGATGAACAACATATATTTAAAGTCCTATTTTGTATCATAATTGTGGAAAGTGCAATTCAACAGTTTAAAACAACTTCCACAAGACACAAAAAAGACAGAATGGTCTCACCTGGGTGTTTTCTGTCTGTTTTCTGATAGCTGTCTGTGGTGCCTCTCTCTTTCTCCCCCAGGAAGTTGTTGTAGATTCTCTTTACCTCCTGGTCATAGTCGCTCCACTCGGCTACTATACGCACAGCAGCCTGCAACTTGGGCTCTTTTGTCTGTGGATTATTACACTAAGACAGCCAGACACAAAGGGTTAATTATTGACAACGAACATGAAAAATCAAAACTTCTTGACAGAAATTCACAATCATTGTCCGCAGACAGAGAGCAATGGACTTACCAGATCTATAGTCTTGGCTTTCTTTTTAGATGTATCATCACACCAGGTCTCACACCAAAGCCACTCTTGAGGAAGTGACTTTATTGGCACCTGGTGGATCATGTTGTTGGGCAGATCCTGAGAGGGAAAAAAAACATCAATGACCCATGTTGCACCACAAACTAAAGCCTTTTCCTGTGAAGGAAAACACATCCCACCTGGTCCAGGTTGGACAAGCTGTTGGGGTCCTGACTCAGACCCTGGTACTGGCCTCTCAGTCTGTCTCCAGCTGCGATCTTCCTGAACTTCTTCAGATCGACCACGTATAGAGCACTGGGGAGCACACAAATCAAATCAAATCAAGTCACGTTTATTTATATAGAGCTTTATACAGATCGTTTCAAAGCAGCTTCACAGTAATAAACTGGAAAACAAAATTTTTCAGTTATAAAACAAATTCAATTTCAGCTGTAAAGCAATTCTAAAGTAGACAAATCATTTGATGTATTGGACAAGGCTGTCTTACAAACTGAAAAAAATGGGTTGTTTGGAAAGCATCATCATTAAAAGTGTGGTAGACAAAAATGCCAGACAATAACATTAGCTTACCTGATGTGGTATTTACGTCCTGCCAAATGACTGGCCCAGTAGCCAGACTTCCAAAAGCGGTATCCATCCATCTCTCTTCGGCTCTCACAGAAAGGCGTGTAACCGTACGGCGCTCCCTCCAGATCAAAGTCCCGCAGCTCCTTCAGGTCTGTGCGAACTATCTGTAGGTAAAAGCACGACAACATTTATTAATCCTGCTCTGTCTTTTAATGCACAAGAAGAATAAAGAGATAGGGATCAGGACATGATATAGTTAGATGTAAACCAGAATTTTCAAAAAAAAACTAAATCTTTATTTTTTTGTTGTTATTGTTTATATTTAATCCTCAGCTGTATTTTTCTTTACCCAGAGGTGGCAGCAGTGTATCATCAGATGTGTAATGTGCATGACGCTCTCTCCAGTTTGTATAACAAACACCCCGGATTACAACAACTGCTGTGCAATTCCAGTGACTACAAATGGGTGATCTGTCTGTACACAGACTCTCAAAAATAAATCTTAGAAGAGCAGACTTGTGCTTAATGCTCACTAGAGACAGGATTTCATGCCACACAACCGCACTTCTCTGTTTTTGTACCTGATCCGCATCTACAAAGAGGATCTTGTCCACAGCCAGGGGGAAAAGCACATCGAGGAATAGAATCTTATATCCCCAGATGATCCTTTGCTTTTCTGTCTGCTGGTGAAGCCAGCGTGGCCATTTATACTGTACCAACTCATACTGGAAACCATACTTCTCTGCCATATATGGAATAAACTCCTACAAAAGATAGACAAAAAAAACATATAATATGAACACACACAGTAGCATATTTTTTAAAACTTTCATCTAGCAAGGATGCAATAAAGTGACAGTATGATGGAAATTCGTTTCTGCTACTGAATAAAAAAATAAGAAGGTAATTGCGACTTTTCATCTCACAATTCTGACTTTTTAATCAGAATTGCATTATACAAGCTCGCAATTCTGACTTTTTTCTCAGAATTTCGAGCTTATGCCTCACAATTCTGATGTTATAGCACAATTGCAAGTTAAGTCATAATTGTGAGATATAAACTCGCAATTCTGAGAACATATCAGTCTTTTTTCCCCATCAGAATTGGAACTCGAGTTTATCTCTCGCAATTCTGACTTTATTTCCTGCAATTGCAAGTTCATATCCTGCAATTCTGACTTTATAACACACAACTGAGAGTAATTAAGGCATAATTGTGAGATATAAACTTACAAAAGACTGATCTAATCAGAAGACTGATTTTCTCAGAATTTTGAGTTTATACCTCACAATTCTGAAGTTATAACACACAATTGCAAGTTAAGTCATAATTGTGAGATATAAACTTGCAATTCTGAGAAAATACCAGTTTTTTTTTTTTCATCTCAGAACTGGAAATTATAATTCAAGTTTATATCTTGCAATTCTGACTTTATTTCCTGCAATTGCAAGTCCATATCCTGCAATTCTGACTTTATAACACACAATTGCGAGTTAAGTCACAATTCTGAGACAACGTACAATCAGTCTCCCCCCCCCCAGAATTGGAAATAATAACTCGAGTTTATATCTCACAATTCTGACTTTCTTTTTTTTTTTTTTTTGCCTTTATTATGATAGGACAGATCAGAATGGACAGGAAACGAAGTGGGAGAGATATAGGGGGCGGGATCGGTAAAGGTCCTCGAGTCGGGTTTCGAACACGGGATGCCGAGCGCAACAGCATTGTATGACGGCGCACTGCCCACAAGGCTATGGCACTGACCAATTCTGACTTTCTAACTCACAGTTGTGGGATTATATCCCCCAATTCTGTGAAAAAGTCAGAATTGAGAGTTTGTATCACGCATTTCTGAAAAAAAGTTAGAATTTTGAGATGGCAAAATTCTCGCAATTGCAAGAAAAAAGTCGCTATTATCCTCTACACAACTCTGATTGTGTAGAGGAAAATTATCCATCTCACAACTCTGAGAAAATATCAGTCCCCCCCTCCTTAGAATTGGACATTATAACTCAAATTTTATATTTTGCAATTCTAACTTTATTTCCTGCAACTGTGAGTTCATATCCCACAATTCTGACTTTATAACACGCAATTGCGAGTAATTAAGTAAATTATGATATATATGTCTTTTTTCCCCTCAGAATTGGACATTCTAACTCGTACAATTCTGACTTTATTTCCAGCATTTGCAAGTTCATATCCTGCAATTCTGACTTTCTAACTCACAATTGTAAAAAAAAGTCAGAAATGAGAGTCTGTCTCACGCATTTCTAAGAAAAAGTTAGAATTCTTGCAATTGCAAGAAAAAAGTCGCAATTATCCTTTTTTAAAATTTTTTTATTCAATGGCGGAAACAGGCTTCCATATCGTTTAGACATCACCAAGAATCCTGAAAAAATGCATCACAGTTTTCACAAAAATATTAAGCAGCACAACTGTTTGCAACATTAATAAAATTAAGAAATATTTCTTGAGCACCAAATCAGCATATTAAAATGATTTCTGTAAGGTCATGTTACACTGGAGACTAGAGTAATGGCTACTGAAAATTTTGAATTCAAAATAATATAAAATATATTTATATTAGTTAAAATACATTTTTTAAATTCTAAGAAAAGAAAGATTTTATATAGAAGATAATATACATTGTATAATTAGGCTGCATTTATTGTTAAATACAGTATAAACAGCAATACTGTGAAAAAATAAAACTTAACTGTATTTTTATTATTTGATGGCAAAGCCAAATTCGAGTATAAATATAAAATATATTACACAAAATATGTACGACATAAGGGTCTGATAGCAATGCCATCATGATCAATCTTGAATCCAGTACCTTGAAAGTTGGAGACAGGTAGTTCTTGAGAAACCAGAACTTGACGGGTGTCTTGGTGTGTTTGAGCACAGACAGCATCATTATCCTGCAGAGACATAGAGAGGCCAAAGCTCAACACACAATGCCTGCAGTGACGGCCGCGGAAGAGTTATGCGAGTGACCTTCTAAACTGAGCTGCATTACACAGCCAATAACATCGCCGCTAATAAGACATAGCAAGTCACAGAGATCAGCATTTGAAAACAGGCCTAAACAGAACTATATATAAGAAGGAAAATGTCACAAAAAGTCAAGATGTGACCCAAGCCAGGCGGTCACGTAAAAGTTATTGCATATTCTTAATATGTGAAATTAGAAGACATATGCGTGTCATTTTTCAATATCACATAAAGGATATACACAAGAGAACTTGTCTGCATTACATGTCAAAACTGTAGCAATTTCTGCTGCACAAGAATAATATTAGTCATATATTTGTCATAGCAGAAATGTCAAGATTCATTTGAGAACATGAACAGGGCTCTGTGCTAACATTTTTTTTTGTCTATGCAAACAATGACACTCCTGATGGATCACTTCATGAGCATATGATAAAAAATATATATATTTTGGTTGTTAGGAATATTAAAATATCAAAGATTTTCATAACTATTTGAATATATTTTCTGTTAAGCCGTTATATGTAATTGCTCAAAATTGTTTTACTGGATTTACTGGAAGAAAGCAGGGAGATTTTATTCTGATGCCATTATATATGCAATATCACATGCGTATTTTCTCCAAATTCATATCAATTTTCACTTGCAATGCTGGCATTGTAAATTCCAACTGAAAGCAGTTGTTTACCTGAGGAACCTCTCGTAAAGGTGACCGGAGGCCACAGAAAAAATGTTAATGACGTCATCTTTCTCCTGTTTGGGTTCTTCTGGCTTTGAACCACCAGTAAATCCTCTGAAAGAGATAAAGAAAGCACCATTAACAGACAAATACTGTAAGTGAGAGCTACAGTAGAACTTAAAAGGCAACATTTTGTACCTGGTTATAGATGTCCAGAATCCAGAGTCGTTCTCATGGGCATCATCACTAAGAAGCTCCTCTTTCATCATATCAGGCTTTTTCTGCACCTGCAAACATGATATAGGGCAACAGAATCTGCGCATGAAATCCCACAGCACTAATGTCAAGCATATATAATTGCAATAATCTGGGAGCCACTTGCGGTTTAAGACAGTTTAACAAATAAGGTCATTCTGATTAAGAACTTCATCACAGGAATCACAGAATTCTTAGATCATAGAGTTTTGCTTCTGTGACACCATGGGGTGACAGGCGGAATAGGAGAAAGCACTGAAAGTTCAGGTGCAATAGGAGAAAGCACTGAAAGCAAACGTCCCACCCTCCCTGCAAATCGCCGTCCAAAGCCACGCCTCCCGAATGCACGAACGCACACAGACTAGACGACAAGAGACAGCATTACTACAAAACTGTGTGGTGCTAATAATGCAGGGTAGACGAGAAGATGGCGTATTTTCCCCGAGTTTAATAAAACGCCTTTGGCGTCGACACACTCGTCCACATACATGATCGTGCAAGGAAAAATGTACACAAGCATGCATGCATCCAACTCAAGTCACAAACAGAAAGGAAATAAATAAAGTAAAGAGAGACACGCCAGTGGAGCGAGTCATCTCTTCACCTTTCCAGAATGTATAGACACGTTATGCACATGTGCAGTTGTCAGTCTGCCACAAAACTACCGTAAATGCTCTAGTAGCTGTTACAACATTACGCCATTAACCGATAGAACACTTTATAGTACAGTTAGTAAAAGTATTACAATACCAGGACGGAAGATCAGGTTTTTAACGTTTGCCTGCCATTCGCGCTCTGTCTGTTAGCGAACGCGCTCATGGCGTATCCTGTCTGCGCAAACAGGGTGCGCAGAGGAATGCAAACACATATTTGACAGGCAGCTAGGAAAACCATTCCAAACGCTCGAACCGAGAGTTCTGATTGGACGAACATTTCTTGGTCTCACGCCTTCCACAGAATATATAAATACATAGAAATACATTTAGACCACTTAACTTAATGATTGCTATCGACATGTGAAGAGACTTTCAACCAGCATAACAAAAAATGTTTTTAAAGACAATCACCTATTGCACCTTTAAGCATTAGCCAACTATTAGTCGCACGTTTATTAATAAACCATATAAATCAAAATAATGAGCCTTTAATTGCCTACACAGCCTAATAAGCTCTCAAGCACACACAAAAAAGCTCCCCGCTGTGCACTGGCGGGTTTAATAATTTATTGATAAACTAGTGATTTCTTTGTTTTTGGCTTGAAGTCGGCGACACTGACTCCTGTGTGCATGTTTCATACAGATTGCATAATCTGAGAATATTTGTTTTCTGTTTGAATTGGTTCATTTAAAAAAAATAGACATTTCACTATCTATAGATATATTTTTCATGTCTGTAAGACAAGTGTACACAGAGTTTCGAAGTTTTGCAGTCAAGTTCACAGTGACCGACCGAGCGTGACCTATTTGCATTTTTTTGCAAAAGCACAGCATTTCGTTGTTTTTGTGAGTGCAAACAAAGAAATGTAGAGTCTTTATTGATTCGAAAGACATATTACTTTTATCTGTATGACCAAAAATGACGGAGTATTTTAAGAGCAAGTGACCACACCGGTGCCCCCATCTGTCATGCAGGTAGCGCACTACTGTTCACCTTTCACACTCTGCACAGACACTTGAATAGCACACATTTTTCTTGGTTAACGTTAGATTGAGCGGCCATGTAAAGTTGCTGCTACATAACATCTTTCAGATGAAAACCATTTTTGAGGTCGATGAATGATGGGCGAGCATTTAAATGTCCTGCCCGATGTACTATATTACCACATTGACCAGCCGTTAACAATTTGTCCATCACGGACTGCGTGACTTCGCCACTTCCTGTGTAATAACTTCTATCTCAGTTAGATGTACAAATAGGAAGCTAAAAGTGTTTTCTGCATTGTTGCAAATCCAAAACTTGTAGTGAGATTCCAAATTACTGACTAATAAAATCCTTTGTTATAGGGCCAAACAAATTCAAATTGAATGCAAATGCAGTTTCATAACCAATAAGAAATATTAGGGACATTACATTATATCTCAATGTTCCAGCGACTGGCAGGTGAAATTAATTTCGACGTGAAATGAACACAACTGCCATCTTTTGATGAGGAAACAATAATCCAAACCCTGAGACGAGCACTGCTGCATAAACAAGCACATTCCCTCTGGCCCATGCTGTATACTTAAAGCCACGAGGTGTCAAAAATTCATATATATATACACACTTATCCCCGTCCACATTCTTAATCCACCCACAGCCCCACAGGAAGCAGCAGACCTCACATTGGACACACGCCCACACAACGGCTGACATGTGACAGCTTGTCAGATATTAAGAGTACATACCGGAAAAGTGAAGACACTCTCTTGCTCTCCATTTCTCCAGTCGAGCGAAAATGGAAGGAGTATCTCGGTCTCGTCTACAGCACATTTATCTCCACTAATACCCTCAAACCACTGAGACAAAGACCTCGCATGTGACCTCACCCCGACACCTGATTCAGACACCCATTACTTACTTTCACTTTAATGATCTTGCTCTTGAAGTTGTTGAGGACGACGATTAAATCATCAGCTTCAGCTGGAGAGTCGGTGCCATCGTGACTGCGACAGGGGAATTAAAATAGTGAACCGAACAATCAAGTGAAGAGACAGAAGGACATTAAGAGAGACGGACGTCTGACACGCTATAATAGGGTACCTGTAGATTTTGTAGATATCATCCGACCTGCCTTTCCGCAGTCTGAGGATCCAAGCTCCTGGGTTTGCTTTCAGCTGGAAGTAACCCTGTTAAAGATGGATCACAGTAAGCGACAGTGCGACCTCTAAGACAATCATCAATTATTTCCCAGATGAATCTGTGACGTCCGCTCACCAGGTTGGCCATGACGATGGTGTCGACAATGACGGGGTCGGAGGCAGTGCCCAGAGTGAACTGCAGCCCGCGGGGCGGCTGACCTGTCGTTACGTCAAAACAATGACCCTCCAGTAATAAATATTCCAGCTCATACTCAGCGGCCACGACACTGTCAACCTGCAAATAAGAGAATATGACTTGAATACTAATGATCACAATAATGAATATCTGCACATGACATCATAAAATGTGCAATGTAACATAAATAAAATGCATTTGGTAAATAAATAATTAAAAAGTATAATGTTTAATGTCTGTAATGCAATAACTGTGCTTTAAAGAACTCAGATAAAGAATTGATATACCTATATATTAGGGCTGTCGATTTAACACAATCTAATTAATTAGTTATGGAAAAAAATAATAAAATAATGACTTAATCAATAAGACATTTACTGCCAACTACTGGTAGTTTTAGATTCTTCTGAAGAATACCATTTCATTGAGAAATAATTTCTTATTTAATAAAAATAAAAAAAAATCTGAAAATAAGTATACAAATCCATATTAATAAAAAACTAGTCAAAGGTATAGCTCACCCAAAAATTAAAATTGAAAAAAAGAAGAAGAAGAAGAAAAAAAAAGCTACATTTTGTAATACCCATTTTATGCTTTTCTCATACAACTCAATAATGGCTTCAAATTATCTATTGTAGGTCATTTCTAAGTCAAATTTGATGTGCAATTAATATGCAATTAATTAGATTAATTAATCACCATATTGTGTAAATAATTAGATTAAAACTTTAAATTGATTGACAGCTCTACTGTATATAACACTACCATTTATTTAAGTTTGGGGTTGGTAATTTTTTTTAACGTCTCTGAAATAAGTCATACAGTAAACATACGGTAAAAGCAGCAATATTGTAAAATATTATTACAATTAAAAATATATGTTTTCTATTTTAATATATTTCAAAATGTAATTTATTCCTGTGAAAAGAAAACTTAAAAAAAAAAAAAGTAAAATTCTAAATGTCTTTACTATGCCAGTTTTGAACAGTTATACATATTTAGCACTGCTAAACAAAATATGAATAAATTACTAAAATGTAATACTAGAATGATTTCTTCAGAAATCTTTCTAATATGCTGATCTGTTGCTCAAGAAACATTTTTTTTTATTATTATCAATGTTGAAAACAGCTTTTCTTTTGTGAAAATTGTGATTTTTCCCCCACAGGAGTCTCCTAACCCCAAGTTTAAAAGAAGAGCATTTCTTCAGGAAAAAAAAGAAGAAGAAGAAAAAAAAAAAAGTAAATTCTAAATGTCTTCACCATGTCATTTTTTAACAGTTGTACTTATTTAGCATTGCTAAATAAAATATGAATTTCTTACCAAAAAAAAAAAGAAATAAATAAAATATAATAATAATAATAATAATAATAATAATAATAATTAAATGGTAGTGTAGATATTCCATATATTTTTTTTAAACCTAGTTTCATTTCTTGTTGCCACTGAAATGTTTTTATGATTACTACAAATCAAATTATTCAGTTCCATTATGGAAAAAGAATTAAATCAATACAAAAATGCTTTGGATTAAAATATAAAAACACATTTATCAATAACTTTTCACAAAAGTGTGATGTATCAAATAAATAAATAAATAAATAAATAAATATATAAATATATATATATAAATATATATATATATATATATATATATATATATATATATATATATATATATATATATATATATATATATATATATATAAAAACTGCATATGCAAAAAATATATAATGATAATATATTATGATATATAACTACTGATATATATATTATAACACCATAACCCTGGACAAAAAAAATATTTTTATTATAAATATCATTTATGTTGGTGCATACCTAACATATGTCAGGCTTAACAGATAGAATAATAGAATAATTCTGAAAACCTAAGAAAAAAACAACCCAAATTTCACCTTATTTGACCTAGACTACATGAGTCAGCAAGAGTGATGAGAATTCCTACCTCTTCGAGGTAGATGTTATCCAGATCGTAGCGTGTGTGGACAGACTCAACCATCCAGCTCTCGGGAGTGTTCAGGTTGAGGGTAAACAGCGGCGACTGCGGCATATCCAAGAACTTAGCCATCGGACCAGGAGCAAAGCTGCTATCCGCCATAAACGAAACCTCCGGCTCCAAAACATATCGATAAAAACTGAGAAGAAAAATGGTTTAGTTTTATCAGAAGCATAAAAATAATATTGTACAAAAATATCAGCTAGCCTAAAACAATATTGTAGCACTTCAGAGTAAATTATATCCTGTCATGTCCCATGTTATTGTAGCCTGTAAAAAAACATTCAAGTAAGCAGTGAAATGTGAAGGTGACTCTATGATGGAGCATGTGCTCTCACAGAGAGTGTCTCTCCTCTAACCTTTTCAGCGGGAGGTCAGAGAGCTTGGACTGGCAGTTCATGAACACTCGCAGGTTGACGTTGACCAGCTGCTTCAACACCTGAGTGGGCACACGGAGAAACAGGAAGTGACATGAGTCAAGGTACAAACAACCAAATAAACCTGCTCTCACCGACAGCTGGTCTCAGAGACAGAGCCAACAAATGCAGACTGACTGCTGACTGACTGTACCTGTGAAATGTCGCAGAGAGGGACCAGATGTCCTGTGATGACTAATGCAGGTATATACACAACATGTAGGACAAGCAGGACATGGTTCTGGATCAACATCCTTTGGTCAACATTTTTAATAAATAATAATAGCTCTAACATAACCAAGAGGTCAAGGTTTGGCTGGTTCCACATGTCCTACTTGTGTAAGTCATATGAAATGAAGGTACACTGAAGTTCTCACCAGAAGGAGGGGTGCCAGTTTCTGAGCATCTCTGGTCACTGGATCCACCACAGCTACAACATCGAAGTACACCTCCTCTTCCTTTGGTCTGATCTTTACAGCGCTGTGAAGAGAAATGGAGAGGATGAAGCTGACAAATTAATTCTGAGGATTTAGAGATGTTCTGGTATGAGATGAAATGATGTACCTGTATCTGTCTTCTGCAAACGTGTGCTCGATCCTCGCCTCACCTTTCGGTTGGGAGGAAAGCAGGGCGTCCACTTTCATCACCAGATCACTAGCTCTAAATCACGACACATACAAAACAAACAAATTAAGCCTTAGGACAAAAACCAACTTTGCAAGTACATGAATGCAAAATGCTTCTAGCTAAACAAAGCTCGCTTTCACATGTCATCGCATTCAGAAATGTCAGAACAGAATCGAAAAGAATCTTCCTGTGTAACTTAGTTAACTTGTGAATATCTGTGTAAACATGTTCATAGCTAGAGAGATGATTAGCAATCATTTTATTGACACAGAAGTTTTCTTCCCACTGAGTAAGAGTGTGAATATTTTCTCTGATTTGATTAATATTGTGCTATTAAAATAATATTAATATTGTGGTAAATTTAGGGTTATTTCAGACTTGGTTGGAGTTTTTCACTTTAGTACAACCCTAAAATATAAATAGCAAGTTAAGCTTAGTGTTCAAAATATCCCGCAAAACATTCAGCAAATGGCAAGAGAATAAAATGAAATGAAATAAAATGAAACGAGATAAAATAAATAGCACTAAATAATATGCACTTAAAATACAATAAAAATAAAATAAAATTAAATAAAATTAAAAATGGAATTAAAATGAAATTCAATTAAATGGAATTATATCAAATGCAATAAAATTAAATTAAAAATAAAAAAATAAAATAAAATGAAAATAAGATGAAATGAAATAAAATGAAAAAATGAAACAGAATTAAATAAAATACAATAAAACAAATTAAAAACTTTAAATAAAAAACTGAATTGAAATGAAATAGTGAAAAAATGAAATAAAATGCAAAAAACAAAATAAAATGCAACTAAAATAAAATGAATTAAAATGCAATAAAAACAAAATGAAATAAAATGCAATAAAAATAAAATTAAAAACTTAATTAGAATGAAATAAAATTAACAATAAAATTAAATTAAATAAAAAAAACTGAATTAAGGATAAATAAAATAAAATTAAATTAAATTAAAAATTAAATTAAATAAAATGCACTAAAAAAATTAAAAATAAAACAAAATGAAATAAAAATAAAAAACTGAATTTAGATTAAATAAAATTAAATGAAACAGTGAAAAAATTAACTAAAATGAAAAAGAAAAAAAAATAATAAAATAAAATAAAATAAAAAAAATGTAATTAAAATGAAATAAAAAGAAAAAAATGCAATGAAATGAAAACCAAATAGTCATTAAATCTCAATGGCATAAGCAATAGAAGGCTATATTTGTGCTACTTTTTACATACAGAAATGTGACACTAAACATATCTTTTAAAATTACATTTAAATAAATTATAACTATTATATTAATTTATTTTATATAGTGCCACATTGTGTAAATAATTTAGATTAGATTTACAAAAAAATGATTTTGTAACAAAATAAAATGAAATTACCACTGGAAACCAGACATTGGAAACAGTGGCAAAAAATGTATTTTGTACTCTTTGTACAAGGATTTATCTTTTCTGGTTAACATTGAAAGAACTCAAATCAGGAAAAAAAATAAATAAAATCACAGTGGGGTGAAACATATAATTTGTGTCTGTGTTTCTTGGTTTTAATGTACTGTATTTTGTCAATTATTGACATGTTTATTAGAGAGAGGATAATAAACCAGATTCGAACCTGTGTCGCCCACATGAGCACCATAGCTAACCAAACACGTGCTAACCAAAGCCTAGCAAAAGGCAGAGTTTGCTCAAACTCTCTCACAGAGGCCTAGGGCCAGATTCAAGTGCTGATAAACACAATGACTGCCTCCTCTATTATAGCCAACACTTCAATAATCAGCCCTCTAAAAGTTTACTGAGAGGATAATGAACATGGTGTCACTGTCTCAGTCTGCTCTTCCAGTAAATACACATAAAACCGCACGTTTATTACGTCTCCGTCTTCAAGGCAGACCGACACACTTCATTAAAACGGAGTAATTACTGCTGAGAGTACATGTGATGGTAATGTGTAATGCATCATAATCCTCCTACAGCTTTGACAGGAGGACGCTCTGTACTCAAAAGGGTTTGAAGCTCTGCAATTGGTTTAACAAGCAAAAAGCATATATGGTTGAACATTTGCATCAACAAAAAGTGTCTGTAGCCTGTTGCATGGGATTGTTCGAGCATACCTGTCCTCTACAATGCCCAGCTGTTGAATTTTGCCCTTAATACGCTCCCCCGATGTCTTTAAGATGATGCTTTCCAAAAGCAGGAAATCATCCTGGTTGAAGACCTCCCGTTCTTCCAATGGTCCAATGATCTGCAGAGAAAACAAAAAGCAGAATAAGAAGAGCTCTCAAAGCATCAGAAGTCTTGCTATACAAATGTCTGCCTTACTCTTCCATTACTGATGACAGCTCTCTGGCCTTTCTGCAGTTTGAGGACATCCCGACAGTAGGCAGAGTGAGCCAACAAGAAGTTCACATTAGGGGACTCATATGCACTCTTAAACAGAGGAACATCCATGCCCTGTAGTGCAGAAAAATGCAGACGGATCTGGTTAAATAGGTTCTATATTAAATTCTGCAGTGTAAAAGTGACATTCGCAGCAGCAACAGTGAAATAACCCAGAGCAAATAATCCATCACTACTGTAAATGAATTACATGAGAGCTTATTTTACCCCGACAGCGAACTCCGCAATATCACTCCCTCCGTAAAGAGCCTCTGCTGTCTCTTCTTTAGCCATTTTGGTGATGAAGTTTTTGGCGTTGTTGGCGGTTTGGGTCTGCATGGCTGCCCATATGGCTCGAGCAATTAGGCTCATCTCATTAGACGGGTTCTCACTGGGATTATTGATCACTCCTAATCGTACATTATTACTGGTTTTCTGTAGTAAAAAAAAAAAAATAAAGACATCAAATTTTGATTAGTTCAGACTTTCTTTTCCACTCTATCAAACAAATATAAAGTTGATATAAAAATAGCAAGCTAGGTTTAGCATTCGAGTAAAATGAACAAAAATGATTTTAAGTTTTAATTAAAATAAAAGGAAAATTAAAAAAAATATAAATATTACATGAAAAAATACAGAAAAAATGTAAAAGAAAATGATAAAAGTTGCCTTTATCTGAAATAGGTTTATATGCACTAAAATGACTAAAACTGATTATTAAATCAGAAGCAAAATAAACCTAAATAGAAATCTAAGAAATAACCTAATAAAAATGACAAAAGCACATAAAAATACTAACACTAAAATTAATGTGAATTAATAAACACTATACTAGTGTACAAATAATAATAAAATAACACTAGAGATATCCAGCAAAAACGCCAATCTTTGAATGCATGTTCAACAATAATATTTAACAAAAACCAAGAAAAAAAAAAACAAAAAAAAAAAAACAATGTGCATGCATATAATAATAAAATAGAATAGAATAGAATAGAATAGATCTGATTTGATTACTATTGTGGTATTAAAATAATATTAATATTGTGGTAAAATTATGGTTAGTTCAGACCTGCTTTTTTACTCTGTGACATACATTTAAAGGCAAGAGTTTTTTTTACATTAGTACAATCTAAAATATAAATTTTACGATGAAAGCTGTTAAAATAACTATAAATGGAACCGATACAAAAAAGCATGCTAGGTTTAGCGTTCGAAATATCCATGGCTGTTATTGAGTAAAATGAAGCAAAATTATTAAAAAATATTTAAATATAAATTTTAAATACAGGCAAAATAAAACAAAAATATGATATAAAAATTAAAACAAAAAATATTATATAATATTTATAATGCAATATAGTGTAATATAATATATCTGATTTAATTCATATTGTGGTATTCAAATAATATTAATATTGTGGTAAAATGATGGTTAGTTCAGACTTGCTTTTTCACTCTGTCACATACTTTTAAAGGTTAGAATTTATCACATTACTACAACCCTACCCTAAAATATACATTTTACAATGAAAGCTGTTAAATAAATATAAATGGACACAATTAAAAAAAAACATGCTTGGTTTAGTGTTTGAAATAACCATGGCTGTTATTAAGCAAAATTAACAAAAATTAATTTTTAATAGTTTTAATTGAAATGAAGGTGAAATAAAACAAAAAAAATATTATAGAAATACTACATATAAATAAAATATTTTTAAAATGTTCTATATAAATATTAGATGAAAAAAATGGTAAAAAAAAAAAAAAAAAAAAAAAAAAGACATTTTGCCTTTGGAACCATCTGAAATAGGTTTACACACTAACATGCGCACTAAAGTGAGTAATATTGAGCAAAAATGCCAATCTTTGAGTCCACGAATGCATGGTCAAAATAATGTTTGCCAAAAGCCAAAAAAAAAAACAAAACAATGTGCATGCAATAATATAATATAATATAATAATATTTTAAATGCAGTAAAGAACAAAACTATTTGTACATACATACTTTAAATTATAAATATTTACATTAGGGCTGAGTGATATGGCCAAAAAAAAATATCATGATAAAATGTTTCATATCAGCTGATATTAATAATTATCATAATAAATTTCAAATCTTAAAAGGCACAATTTTCCTCTCATAGTGGAAGCTGTAAAAACCAGAACATTAATTGTGGTTCTAAACTACACTGTATGGTCAGAACATTACAATACAAATCCAGTCACTTTTCCATAGCAAAATTAATCTATTTATAGAAAAATTTGTATGAAAAACAGTAGTCGAAATACATTTAGTATAAATGCACAAACACTCTAGCTTAATTACAAAAAACACTGTAATTATATAACATTACTTCTTTAATACATTTAATACATTAATAATATAATAAAATTCAATATGAATATCCCACATTTCTGCCACAATACCATGGTGCAGTTACGATGGCGATTTGTAGATTGAAAAGCCTTCTGATGGTATCGTTGCTCACAGCGTTTTGAACATTTATCAAACTCTCGTTATCGTTTTATCGAGAAAAATTACATCGCGATAGCGGTTAATAGCGGTTTATCACCCAGCCGTAATTTACATAAAAATACTGTAGTGCGATTTATTGCCACAATGTGTGAATAGTTAGATTAGATTCACAAACAAGGATAGTAACAATATAACAAAACTGCCAGTGAATGTCTTCAATTCACCAGGCACAGACAGCTGTGGCAAAAAAGTTAATTTTGTACAATGCATATGAGGTTTTATCTTTTACAGCTAACATTGACGAAACTGGCTTAGTGACATTGTCCTACCATGTGACGTATAGCATCGTACAGCAGCTGTCGTCCCGAGGGCTGGTCAAAGTCTCCCACCACCCAGAAAGTCACTGGACGGATGATGCCATCATCTGCAAGTCAGACAAGGACAGACACATGGGCGGAAGGAAATTACACAGACGAGACATGCCGTTTCCTCATGCAATTTAAAAAGGTGAGTGAAAATGATGTGAGGGACTGAAAACGTTCTGGCTTGTCTTAGGTTTTAACAGTCAAAAAGGCGAGATGTATCTGAAGTGCCCAAGCGGCACACAAAGACAGACAGGCAATTTCAACCTAGATATAAACCTGTAAACGTCTGTAAAAGAAAGATATTACAGGGGACCACAGGATAGAACGAGATTCTCTTTCATCCATCACACACTGACAGTTCTGACAGATGACAAATGCACAGCTGTGCTTAAATCAATAGCAAGCTTCAGAAAACTTCTTCACTTGGTTAACGGAAAACAACAACAACAATCATAAAACACTCATCTTAAAACTTGCACTTGCAAAAACACTTAAAAAGGAATATTCAGGGACATTTACAACCTTAGCTATCAATATCGTCAGTGGCATACTGTTTTACCAGAGAAAATAATTTAGAGTAGTCCCTCAGTATATTTTAAACAACAGAAACTTATTCAGAGGAATGCATTTGCTTTATAATGGAAGTCTAGAAGGCAAAAGCATTGAAGAATATGAGGCTTGTATTTTTGTTCAAATTCTAACATTACATGTCCATTTGGATTATATTTCTAAATGGATGAATTTGTGGTAATTTCACTTCTATATATTACATCACATCCTTTTCATCCTAGTATCCTTGTATGCATACCAATCCTAACACACGTCCAGTGCATCTTCATGGTTGTACTTTCAAAACAGTGTGATGGTAAAACAGACATGTTAAATATTTATAGATATTTATTCAAAGCAGCTTCACACTGACCTGCTAGGTTTCCATTATAAGTGTATTCCTGTAAACACATTCCCATTTGTGTACACAAACTGAGAGACAGAGTCAGAATTATTTCCTGTGGTAATCGACAGCATGCCACAGTCGTGGTACCACACGCATTAAGTTTTAAATAACCTAGAATATTCCTTCAAGCAACAGACAGTGTTGTGTTAATGATGGCAATGTAGGCGTTTTCTAAGTATATTTGCACTCAGGCGCTGTATGTTTAGATGAGATCTATGCGAAGTGGGCTGTCAGTTAAGTGAGTATAACAGCTCAGTGCAATTACCAGAAGCATCCCTGGTTGACATCCCTGAAAACAGCATTCAAGAAAAAAAAAAAAAAAAAAAGAAGGAATGAAGAAACACAAATAAAGGCAGACAGATATATTTAGTGTTACACAGACAGTTTTGGTGTCTAAAGCCAGGTGTACACTGCAAATTTTTTCTGTTCAACAAGTGTTGCTTCCTGTCAGATTATATAATGAGACTAAAAGTTTAAAAAGACAGAACTGACTTTTATATAATGTAGATATATAATTTTATATAATAGAACATTTTTGTATAATGTAAAGGAAACAATAAATACATACAGTTGAGGTAAAAATCTTACATACGCCTTGCAGAATCTAACCTGATTAAGAGTTTAGTGATAGTTGTCCATGAGTCCCTTGTTTGTCCTGAACAGTTATATTTTATATGTATATGTATATATATATATATATATATATATATATATAAAATTTATTTATTACTGCCCTTCAGAAGCTTACATGTTTACCAGAAGACAAAACAAGTTAAATTTACCCTGATCTTCAAATTCAAAGTATTCACCCTCTGGGTCTTAATGGATCGTTTTTCCTTCTGGAGCATCAGTGAGTGTTTGAACCTTCTGTAATAGTTGAGTCCCTCAGTTGTCCTCAGTGTGAAAAGATGGACCTCAAAATCATACAGTCATTGTTGGAAAGGGTTCAATTACACAAAAATGCTAAAAAAAAACAAACATCTTTTATGTGAAATATCTTATTCAGGTCAGTACTAAATAACATTAAAAAAAAATAACATTTTGTATGATCCCTCTTATTTTGGTAAAAGATAATTAACATTTTTGCAGATTGTGCAAGGTGTATTTAAAATTTTGACCTCAACTGTAGATATTTGTTGAATGTAATATACACAAGCTATTACAAAGTATTATAGACAACTACTATTTCACTTAAAAAAAAAAAATAAATAAAAAAAAAAAACAAACCTCTCAGGATTTACTAAAGACACATAGCTAAAAATGAACGATAAAAGGCATGGAGAGTTATATGCGGCTGAATTTATTGCACATGCATTTGTAGGAACCGCCCTTTCAGATGAGAAATTTATGGGAGGAGAATATTTAAATGAATAATGAAAAGTGACTTACTAATCAATTTTTAAAGGGATAGTTCACCCATAAATGAAAATTACCCCATGATTTACTCAGTTAAAAAAAAAAGAAAAAAAAACTGACTCTTTCTAAGTGTAGTGAATAGCTGTTGAGATTTTGAAGTCCAATAAAGTGCATCCATCCATGATAAAAAGTTCTCCACATGGCTCCGGGGGGGTTAATGAAGGTAATCTGAAGCGAATTCACGAGAGATTGGTGTTCCAGCGGATGACGTAGGATGTAGGTATAGCGTAAGCTCTGGTATATGCTAGTCTCATGAACAGCGTTGGGGAAAGTTACTTTTAAAAGTAATGCATTACAACATTGAGTTACTCCCTAAAAAAAGTAACTAATTACGTTACTTAGTTACTTTAGTTTTGCGTTACTTTTTAAATCTGGGCAGGGCTTGCTTGTTTGTTTTTAATATAAAAAGTTCTATTTTTGGCAAATGCAAAAGCCTTTTCACACCAAAAGCCTCAGGCTTTAAAAAGTAAATTCACATCTATACAGTAGAACGCAGAAGAAAAAAAATTCAGCAATACTCTTCAGCAATTTAAAAAAAAAAAAAAAAAAAAAAAGGAAAACAAATGTTAGATTATCTTGAGTAATTTTTGTTTATTAGTATGGTTGAATTGGATCATTGAAGGTCGGCTACAAAGACATCGGTTAATAAAATGGGATTAAATGCATAAAGGATATTTGTATTATTTAACATATTTAATTGTTGCAGGTTTGCGTTATATTCTGAATTGAATTTCACTGTTTTTATTTTGAGGAATACTGAATCCGTTTTTTGTGAGTGAGATGAATTAATGCATGTTCACATTTATTCTAGTAACATATTACTAACATATTACGCCCGATTTCTCTCAACATGGGGACAGGAGAGCTTTTAATCAATATTTGAAAAAAGTAACTCAGATATTTTCGTCAATTAAAAAGTAATGCGTTACTCTACTAGTTACTTGGAAAAAGCAATATTATGTAACTTGCATTACTTGTAATGCGTTACCCCCAACACTGCTCATGAAAACCAAGTTTTGTTCACAGCAAAGAAAAACATAGAAGTGCAGCGGAGAATGCCAAAGAAAACACCAGTTAGCAGAAGATTACGGTTTATAAAGTTTTAAATATGGATATTTTCTTACACAAATGCATTGATTTGCTTCAGAAGACCTTTATTAACCCCCTGGAGCCATGTGGGGGACTTTTTATGATGGATGGATCCACTTTTATTGGCTTCAAAATCTCAACAGCCATTCACTGCCATTAAAAAGCTTGGAAGAGCCAGGACATTTTGTAATATAACTTAGACTGTATTCATCTGAAAGAAGAAAGTCATATACACCTAGGGTGGTTCGAGGGTGAGTAAATCATGATGTAACTTTCAATTTTGGGTGAACTATCCCTTTAACAACGTAGATCTTTTTTATGAAAAATATCTTTGACAACTTCTGTCAAAACCACAGTGTGCACCTGCTGAATAATGTAAGATGGACAGAACAATCAGAAGTTATATATTTTATAAAGGTCCTATGATCAGCAGCAAGTTAAAGGAAAAGCATTTCTCATGGAGATCAATAGCAGCAATCACCTTACCTTTCTTTGTCATGTAATTCATGCTGTTGGCCACCGCTGCATTTTTGTCTTTGGTGTCCAGAAAGAGAAAACGTGCATATTCGTCGATAAAATGATTGTCTGGAAAAGAAAAGACTTGTTTTTGGAGGTCAGGTGAAGGCAAACACTTGGGGAGAAAATGAAAATAAGGTTGTGCTTTGTTCTCTGTAAGAGGTACATTCACATTCATAATTGAATCCAACCAAAGTCATTTCAAATGCAGCTATTTCTGAACATCGAGTGCTATTCGAGTTCAGATTGAAATGGTTATTTTTCTCAGCTTCCTGAAAGACTGCAAATATGCTATTCAAAAGCTATTAAAATTCAGTTTCAAATTCCTTGCAAAAACAAAGCAGTTTATGAATATCATTGCCGCAGTCTCATTTGTACGTCTTTGTAAATAAATGGGCTATCAAGAACAAACAAGACATTTAGCACAGAATTCACAATGAGGCAGATATTCATTCCCGAGAGCCTGTGAGAGCGTACGTGTTGTATATCTCAAACTAGCTCGTTTACAGGAAGAAAAGCTATTTATGATTCAACAGAAGAGAACCGGAGAGCAGCAAAACACTAAAGAAACACAATTTTGCCATGAACCCAATCAGACAAGAACTCACTGGTGGCAGAAAGGTCCAAATAATTTCTGTTGGTGCTCAGGATTCTGGAATTGATTCGTGGGACCACATTGGGCTGATTCATGATAAAATCCACCACATCATGGTCACTGTTCAGCTCACCCTGAAAAGATGATGGCAAGCATTTCAAAAGATGACACTGACAATAAATAATTCTAAACTGTACTTCAGATAAATGCAAAAATAAATGCATAAATAAATGGACATATATGGGCCATTCTACAGAATTAGAACTTCCCAAAGTTGGGAACGTCTTGAAAAACAGGTGCTTTTTTCCACAAATTTTGCATGCATGCAAATTTTATAATTTCCAAGGTACACATTTCTATTTATTATTAACTAGGTAATTCTCATATGTATTTTCAGAAAGTTTTATCTTACCGTGAAAAAAATAAATTTTTTACCAAGGTTTTTACTATACTGATAGTAATACCCATTCAAATCCCCATGTGAGGTCTCTCCTAAATTTTGTAAAGCATTTTTTTTTTTTTTTTAGTGCATGATTTTCTATAGTCTGGTAAGTGCTATTTTCAGGCTTGTCATATCCGTAACAGTACATATTCCTCATAAATAGACACATCAAAATTAAAATAAAGTAACAATTATATGTTCTGTGAAGAGCCATCACTTCTCTATTTGTTGGGTATTATTCCATCTGGTTTGAGCATTTTAATTTGCAGAAATACTACAAAGTATGTAGTCTTTAAAAAACAGTGTCCTTTTTTTTTCACTTCCATAACGCATGATTATTTCCCTATTTTAACTCCTGCATAGACTGATATTTTTCTGATGTTTAGACTATCAACAAGGTTTGGTATATTGGTTACATACATTCTCAAAACATTTATATGTCACATCCATAGCACTGGATTTGTCCTTATAATGACCTTTTAAGATTTTGCTTAAATCTTCTTTATAAATATATATTTTTTCTATTTTATTAAAAAGTTTTCAGAGGCAAATCAATAACAATTACAATTTTTACAATATTTCAAGATTTATTAGATTTGTTGTATTTTAAATCAAATTTTTCTTTGTAAAAGGCAAAAAGTTGATCACACTAATTTCAAACTTGAGGGTTCATTAGTTTGAATATACACTGAACCATCAATCATAACATCTTAGTTGATAATTCAATATACTTTATATTTGGCAAAACATCCCATGCTTTGGTTGTGACAGCATATTTGGATATTGGCAGTAATGTTTTGGTAGTGACCACATCACATTACAGAATTTTAACATACTAAAACACATACTAAAACACTAGTAAAACATACTAAAATACTTAAAAAAAAAAAAAAAAAAATTGTTTATTTCCCCCAAATAAAGGATCATGTGCCCGCTTTTGTCACTACAGAAACAATGATGACATGATGACACGGTAGTGACAATTTTATGGGATAATACCCCCCAAAAAAAAAAAACAAAGAATGTCAAAAATTCTAATTTTTAATGTCAAAAAATTAGATACTTTTGAACCTAGCTCAAAGATGCTAATCAGCACATGGTTAGCTAGCACAGTTCTGAACATTTACAGTACACATAAAAAATGAAATGTTATGGAATAACTCTTAAAGCGTGTTTAATTATAGTAAAATGGTGTTGAATGCTAGTGAAATTCTTTAAATTTACACAAAGATTTTTCATACTTTTGAACACATTTACCTCAAAATGATAGGGCCTATCTAGAGAGTGACACATAAATATTTTCTGATCATAATTGTAGGGGGTGTAGTTAAAATTAGTCTCAGCCAGTCAGCCAGTGGACTAAAACATATACTGTTTCGGTAGTGACATGAAAATGCTGGGCATTTTCTTTTACATGAAGTCTCAAAATTTACAAGGAAAAAAAAATATTATATATATATATATATATATATATATATAATAAAGTGCAGAAAAAATGTTTCAATATTTTCAGAAGTTGAAATGTAGGGGTCCGGGTTCAGGAGCACCACCTCCCAATTGCAAGCACCCACTAAATGATGATTTTATATATATTAAGCTTACTGATATTTTGAATATTATTATGGGTTTCAATAGATAATAAAAGGATCTTAGACATCTAAGATTTGAATACTTAAATGTTTTTTAAATGTGTTTTTTTGGTTGTGGGACAGCAGTTTGCACTAATGTATAAAGCTGTTCTGAAGACAGAGAGATCTAGCCATTTAATGATGGGTTTTAGCAATTTTTTTAGGAACAGTGCAATGATATAATGTGTTACTTTTTAACCCAAAAAGACACCATAGAGACTATGGGTGACAGACATGCAATTCTCACCAGGTAGACTGTGCGCTGAAAAAAACTTGTGGTCTCCAGGATCTTGTGCATGACGACCGTCTCAAGTTCATCTGGGTCTAACTGCTCACGTTGTAAAGGCATTCCATTATACAATACCACAGGCAATGGGCCAACACCAGTCTGCTCATAATATGCCTTTCCCTCCTGTGGAGACATAGAAGATGTGACCTTAATAAGGGTTATGGTTACTGGGAGACACAGAGAGCTATTAGCACAGGAACCACCTCTGGCTGACAGTTACATCCATAATCTCTAGAACTGATAAAAACAAATGACCTCATCCACTATATTCTGTCTCTTTTGGCAAGAATATGACACTGGAGATGGGGTACTGATGAAATATTCAAAGCACACACACTAGAAAAACAAATCCTTACTTTTCTGTTGTTGTCGTAGGCAGAGTCAGGCCCCAGGATGCTGCTGATCTCCACATAGGGATATCTCTTCTCCAACACACCCACCACATGTTCCACCTTCAGTTTGCCTCCACTGGGAACTCTGTTCAACATCTGAAATACACAAGATGATCTCAACACATCCCTGCACAGACATTCAGCTGCCTTCTTTATTAAAAGTGTGTTTTTAGGCAAACCTATATGGTAGTATGCTCCTAAACTAGTGTTGTCACAACACCAAAATTTTGACTTTGATACGATACCTGACTAAAATATCACAATACTACTACTGAACCGATACTACGAAAAAACATAGAACAACAGGAATAGTAACTGAATAACAGATGATCCAAATGGAGATCATAGTTATTTTATCTATTAAAACAAAGCATTTCATCACTCCTTTATATATATATATATATATATATATATATATATATATATATATATATATATATATATATATATATATATATATATATATTAAAATAAAATAATAATAGTAATAATAATAATAATCACCTGCAAGTGCCACTACACAGGATTATGGTGAACAACTACCGAGCTTACAGGTATGTAGAGATCTTTTCTATATTGGTAATTTTGCTTAAAGGATACAGCAAAATCTTATTTCATGATATAGTAATTTTATTTCACAACAACAATTTATATCATGACATGTCATTTTTTGTTATTAATAATAAAAACAAGTAACAAGTAGATGCAAGTAACAAACTAAAGGACAACTACAATAAAACAAAGAAACAAATTAAATAGAGAGGGCCCTAAGAAATCTGTTTTATTTTTTCCTAAATTCAATTACAATTTTTCTAGACTCTATTGTAATGGTTACATTAAAAAAAATATTTATCAAAAAGCATGTCTAATTAATTGAAAGCATGAAACTTGCAGAAATTAACAGCAATTTATTAAAAGTTGAACAAAAATTACATGTTTTTAAGGCCTGATGAATAACGTTTTATTATTTTCCTCAAATTCAGTTTTGCTTGTGAATCTCTGTTTTCCATTAATTTTCTGGATTCTATTTTAATAGTTTCATTACATTTTAATAAGCAAAAGCATGTCTAATGAAATCATAAAGGATAATTAGATTTGATAAAGAATTAAATTTATTATAGGCTATTGTTTTTTTTTCAGAAATACTGTTGTGTATTCACAATTTTCTGGTAAATAAATTCTGGTAAATAATTTTTCTGGTATAAATAATTCCTTAAACATTGTGTTAATCATATTTGTATTATTAGTAGTAGTACTATCTTTACATTAAGTAATATATTAATATATTTCTGACTGTCAAGTTAAACCGAACTTTTATTTTGATGGGTTGTGTGAAGACCGTTAGGGTTTTCATTATATGATGATAGTTTTCCACAAATGAAACGGTAAAGTGCTCAAGAAGTGACTCTCGGAGCAGTTCTAGAGATTATGTTCATGTGTTCATGTACTCATATATTGAGGTGGCAAAGGCTGAAAACACAGCGAGCGTCACCTATATGTGTGTCATAAACAAAATAGCGCATTTGCACCATTCCCTAACACAGACACGCAGAAATACAGCTCTTTAAAATGCATTCTTAAAGTACCGGTACTAGTAAAATGCAGAATTGTACCATTTTTAAAAGCAGGGTATCGCGATACTTTTAAAGTACCAGTATATCGTGCAACACTATCCTAAACACTGACTAAAGTCCACCACTAAACTGATGTTATGGAGCACTGGAGAGGTTGTTGACTTACAGATATGATGGCATCGAAGGCCATCTGGCTGTCAACGTCATCAGCGATGTAGTTGAAAGCACGAAGTAGAGCCACACCAGCATCCTGCATCCCATCCACCTCATCAGAATCATTCACCACAAACACCACTCCAATTCTGAAGTCAGAAAGAAATACAGAAATCACCTGAGAGAAACACAGAGCTACAGAGTAGACCAACCACTATAATTAGAACATTTATATACAAAAGAAATACTTATGGGTTTCAATGCTTTTATTACATATTGAGAGATACTGAAAAAGTTAAATGATAGAGTGAGAATGGTATATGAAAATTACCAGATTTGAACCTGCTTTCCTGCAGGAATTACGCATTGTGAAACATTAATCATGTTCTTTTAATAATGTTCTGTCTATTTTCAGACTGACCTGAGTGGGATGTTATTGCTGTAAAACATCTCAGCCACGCTGATCAGCTCTGCCGTGTTCTCATGGGTCGGATCCAGAATCATCACCTGTCAGAATGAAATGATTCGCAGAATCAATGTGGGGTTTACACTGTGAACTGTTAATGGGATAATTCACCCAAAAATTAAAATTCTGTTATTAATTACTCACCCTCATGTCGTTCCAAACCCCTAGAACCTGTTCGTCTTCAGAACACAAATTAAGATATTTTTTATGAAATCTGAGAGCTTTCTGACCCTGCATAGACAGCAACGCAACTTCCACATTCAAGACCCAGAAAGGTAGTTAGGACTGTCATGAACGTGCGTCAAAGACTGACACGGAAGAGAAGAAACTGTTGAATAAAGTAGCTATTTTTGATTTCTTTGCACACAAAAAGTATTACAATAGCTTTATGTAACTAAGGTTGAACCACTGATGTCACATGAATAGAGATGCAACAATATCAAAATCTCACGATACAATAATATGAAGTCCAAAGTAAGATATTTATTGCGATTTAAAAAATAAATAAATAAAAAAAATTATAATAATAATAATACATTTATAAATATAATAAATTCTTCTATCAAAAAAAAAAAAAAAAGTCAGTGACTTGACGTACCTGAACTTTAAAGGGGACTCGACCTCTTTTTTATTTGTGATATACTGATTTATTCTAAATTACATTCACACAGGTGTTTCAGAAGCCAAACAAATTAAAATGCAATAATAATAATAATAACAACAATTTTATATTATTGTTATTCCTTTGACAGTAATAGCCATATATCATAAAACAATTGCACTGTAAAATAAATGAAAATAAATATTTCATGGGTATATTATTTATAACTTGCACTAAAATACTTCTTTCCTTTATTTATACACTTGAAAGAGATGTTTTGAATTTGGACTGCAGTAACGTTACCCATTTAAACCACTAGCTGTCAGCAATTCATACTGCACTTTTAAGCTTTTATTTTGACAGATACAGCAGTAGAGCTTTTATTTTGAAGGAAAATTCCAGCTTCAGTGAAAGCAAGCTTATAAAACGCGTCTCACTACAAATCTAGTGAAATGCAGTAATCATCAAATAAAGCATAACTGGTGGCCATTACGTTCACAAACATGCCCTAAATTCACAGCACATGCAATAAACAAGTACACTGCATTCACTGTGAACTGAGCCACTGTGAGGCGCGGAAAACACCAGATCATGAGCTGATCGCCTGAACGAAGTGTGCGCTTCGCTTTGAAATGCGCAACGAAAACAGACTTGAAAACAGACTTTACTACCTTTCTGGGCCTTAAACATGGCGGTTGCATTGCTGTCTATGCAGGGTCAGAAAGCTCTCGGATTTCATCAAAAATATCTTAATTTGTGTTCAGAAAGTGAACGAAGGTCTTACAGGTTTGGAACGACATGAGGGTGAGTAATTAATGACAGAATTTTCATTTATGGGTGAACTACGCCTTTAATGTCTGACATTGTCATATTTGCGCAGCTCCTGCAATACATACCAGATTATGAAAGTTCTTCCGGATCTGTCGAATGACTCCTGGAAAGGTGGGCCGCAGCAGCTCCTGGACATTAGAGGGCCAGGACACATATCGGCCATCTGTCTCCAGATTATTAATCCACTGGACAAAGAGAAAAATAGGGTTTATTCTCTATTCTCTCTCCCAGGAAACAGGTTTTCCAAAAAAACAACAACATGTGGCTCACGTTAACAGCAGGGCTGCGGATGTCCACTGCATAGTCAGAGTCTGAAGGCTGGACATTGAGTTTGAGGATGTCATGGATGTAGGGTGTGTCTATGAGCAGACTACGGAGACCCTCCATTACCCTTGCCTCATTCCTCAACACGTCAAAAACGCTGCAAAAATCAAACAATACACAATAGTTGCAGCATGAACAAATACATCAATCTTTATAATACAAATTACTTAAGGTATATAACACATTCAAAGGTTTAGGGTCTGATTTTTTTTTAAGCAATTAAAGCTTTTATTCAGCAAGGGTGCGTTAAATTGTTCAAAAGCAACAGCAAAGACATTTTCAAATTCATTTTATCGTTTCAAATAAATGCTGTTCTTTTGAACTTGAAAAAATGTCAGCCTTGCCATCACAGGAATAATTTACATTCTAAAAAACACTACCAGTCAAAGATTTTTAATGTTTTGTAAAGAATTCTCTTCTGCTCACCAAGCCTGCATTTATTTGATCCAAAGTACAGCAAAAACAATTTTGAAATATTTTTACTATTTATTTCTATTTGATTATATATTATAAAATGACATTTATTCCTGTGATCAAAGCTAAATCCTTCATGATGATCTTTCAGAAATCATTCTAATACACTGATTTGCTTATTAATTATTATTATTATTATTATTATTATTATTATCATATTTAAAACAGTTGCATACTTTTTTTCAGGATTCTTTGAGGAATAGGAAGATCCAAAGATCATAAATTATAGAAATTATTCAGCAAGGGTGCATTAAATTGCTCAAAAGTAATAGCAAAGACATCTTCAAATTCATCCTACCATTTCAAATAAATGCTGTTCTGTTGAACTTGAAAAAATAAATTAAAAAAAAATGTCAGCCTTGCCGTCACAGGAATAATTAATTATTATTATTATTATTTATTTATTTTTTTTAAATACACTACCAGTCAAAAATCTTTCAGAAATCATTCTAATATGCTGATTTGCTTATTATTATTATTATTATTATTATTATTATTATTATTATTATTATTATCATCATCAATATTTAATACAGTTGCATACTTTTTTTCAGGATTCTTTGATGAATAGGAAGATCCAAAGATCATAAATTATAGAAATTAATATTTTTATTTACCAAGGATTCTTTAAATTGTTCAAAAGTGATGATAAAGAAATGTATAATGTTACAAAAGATTTCCATTTCAGATGAATGCTGTTCTTCTGAACTTTCTATTCATTAAAGAAATCTGAAAAAAAAAATAAATTTACTCAGCTGTTTTCAACATAATAATAATAATACATGTTTTTTGAGCAGCAAATTACAATATTATAATGATTTCTGAAGGATTAATGGAGTAATGATGCTAAACATTCAGCTCTGAAAACACAGGAATAAATGACATTTTAAAAAATATTTAAATAGAAAACTATTTTAAATAGTAAAAATATTTCAAAATTTTACTGTTTTTGCTGTACTTTGGATAAAAAAAAAAAATGCAGGCTTGGTGAGCAGAAGAGACTTCTTTAAAAAACAATGCAAATCTTACAGTTCAAAAACTTTTGACTGGAAGTGTATACTCACATAGAAACCAGTGATTTCATATTACATTAATATTTCACAATATTACTGCTTTTACTGTATTTTTGGTCAAATAAATGCACCCTTGGCGAGCAGAAACTTTTCAAAAAAAAAAAAAAAAAAAAAACATGCCAACCAGTTGAACAGTAGTGTATAGGTAAATATGAAATAATGTATTATTTAGTTACATTTTTATTATTAAATAATTATTTTTAGACTTCTGCTAAGTACAACTAATTATTGTTTATGATGTTATATTCATATTTAATATGACATACGTAATTAGAAAAAATAAATAAATCCAGCTGCTTACCTGAAAATATCCTGCACATCCAGGTCAATATGGAGCCCATTGATAAACAGAGCCGAGTCCCCTGGCTGGAGACCTAACGTCCCTTTAAAATACTAGAGGAGACATAAGAACGCGGGACATTAGGTATGACATATTCACAATTAGCCTTAATGTAACCTCCCAAGCCCTGTGGGTTGCTAACCTCTGGATGAAACATATGTTTCTGTCACTTCTTAGAGCAGAACAGAAGTTGAAAGAGATGCTTAATATGATCTATAATTCAGACAGACTCTTTTGAGCCTAAGGCCATTTCCACTCTATATATTCATGCTTTTATCCGTGGCACTCATGTTTGTTATTCGCTAAAGGCACATGCATTAGAGTGAGGGAGCTCGTTAGAGAACCTTAAAGAGCCTCTATTCGTCAAGTTTCCCAGCATGCAATTACAGTGAGAAATGAGGAGCAGGTCCGTTACACGTCCTCATTACAAGAGGCAAGAAACAGCTTTAATCACAGAAAGGAAATGACTGAAACAATGAACGAAGCCACGAATAAACCACATTCGCCGCAATTACTTCATTCATTACCTTTTCAGCGACAAAACAAAAAGCATTTACACTCATTCCAATGCAGGGGAATGTGACGAAAACAAGCGGAGAGGTGTAAAGGAATGATTCTCCATTCCATTAAAAACTAAAACACTTTACAACTAACGTTCTTTCGTTCTTTCATTTTAGACACAGGTTTTAATGTAAGGGAAGAGAGAATCATTTTAAGACTTTGTCAAGACTTTTCTTTGTGAATTATAAGGCAGAAAACAAAGACGCTTCTTTGAGTCCATTATCTCAGCAGCGCAGCAAAAAAACGCAGTGAATGAGAATACCTGCTGATGCCACAGTTTTGAGAAAAGGACTCTAGAAACATGAAAAAAGACAATGGTAGCCCTCACCTTTTGATTTTCCTCAATCTCCTTCCGGATCTCTGAATTAACCACCGTTTTTGTTATGGACCTGAGAGGGGAGAGAGAAATGTGAGCGGTTATACTGAAAATGATTCATTTGCTCATCGCGGTGATTCATTATAATCAAATTCTGAATGCACAGCCTACTGTAATCTGCATAAAAATGACTGTTTTAATCAAAGCTTTTTAACTAGATAGAGATGAGATTGCTTTCACTGACGTCATGCAAATACATTCAAATATTAAAAAAAAAAAAGTTTTTGTAGAGTCGATGAGTCAGAGCCACAGTTAATTGCTCTGGGCGATACATGACTGCGTATTACGCTCCATGATGTCAAGGATCACTTTAACAAAATCGCATTTTAGCGTGGGCGGCACATTTAAAATACATTTGCCAAAAAAAAAAAAAAACAGCTGTGGCTCCGCCGTCTGGGCCAAATAAAGCATATTATTTTCATCATAACTGCTGACGGCTCATTTTTTTCCCCTTAAAGTGTTAATTAAACCATGGAAAGCAGTAAAGGCTTAAAACATCCAGCTCTGAGTAAACTTTCTGATGACTTGAGCGCTCTGCTGCCAGGGTTTCTGAACCGAAAGCACTTACTACTATAAAGCCAATGAGGAATTAATGAATAAACAGAGAAAAGTGGCTTTTGAAAGTGGAATAATAAATTGTACGCCACATATAATGTGTTATGTCAGACCTGGTTAGGACACTTCCTGCATCAGTTTACAGCATTCACTAAAAGTGAAATGCTGTGCGAAGTGTTAGAATCTCAGCCAATCAGAACATGTTCGATATCAAATATAGAGCTAAGTGGAGTAGGATTTCGGACCAGTGATATTTTAAAATTGGAACACAAACAAAACCCGGAGGAAACAGGATTTTCCTTACTTTGTCATGTCTGGTTAGGACAAGATGCTATAAATCCATTTTGATTAATTTGAGTAAAAATGTGTTTTCTTTACCAAGAAAGTGGCAAGAAACCACTATTTTCTGTTTCAAACTTTCACATAGCATCTTTAGGTTATAATAACATAAAAAAATTCAAATCCAGATTTTGATTTTCAAAGATTTATTACAGAAACTGATTATTTTTTTCCCCAAAATGCAATAAATCCATCAGGGCTCTAAGCTTACTTTTCTGTTTAAGAGCACTTGTGCTCCTAACTTAAAAAATTTTGGGAGCACCTCCTAATCAATAATCAAAAAATCAGATCAAAAATTAGCCTTCCCATTACAAGGTGATATTTCACTCCATAAAGTGAATTAAAAGGAATTTTGTTTTTACCTTTGTATTGGCATTTTTCTAATTTTATTAAAAGTATATCAAATTAAAACAACAGATTAAGAACAAGTAGAGTAAGAATATGTTACCAATCAAATAAAATCAGTATTAACAAATTAATTAATTAATTTGTGCGACAGAGGTGGCACAGAAGAACACAAAAGTGGTTTGTAGGTGTATTTTCATTTGTTTAATGAGGCTCAGAGGTGGCATGAGTGCAGTCAAATTCATAAATTCATGCTGAGATTAATGCTTTAAATATAAAATATAGAAATATTACATTTAAATAACTGAAAAAATACTAAAAAAAAACAAACTGCCAGTAGGTGGCGGCAAGTCACTGACTTAATTACTGAATCATTCATTCATTTGATTTGTTCGAACAGCTGATTCATTGAGGAATAAAGCAAGTAACTGTCTTTATGAATGGGTAATTGAATCATTGACTCACTAGATTCGTTTAAAAACGCACGTTCATTCATAAACGAAACACCACTGTGTTTAAAAGGAGATGTGTAGCGGCTCTGTTGTGACTTTGTTTCAAACTATTTTTGATGACAAAATAGATTAAAATTAGGCAATAGTGTTATAGTCAGACAATGTAAGCCACTTAATATTAACTTCTTGTTTATTTAACTGTTGTATTAAATCAATATCTCATTTACAAACTCCCTTAAAAAAATCATTAAAAGCTGACACTCATCTTAGTTCATCGCAATCTCACAAAGTTCCATTATAATCATTGAAGCTCTCTACATTGCACAATGAATCTCTTATTTACACTCTCTTTACATTTTATGAAAGGATTCGTGAGATATGTCTGTGATACATTACTCAACATTGCAAAAACACGTAGAAACCTTTGAACATCCCTTCAGCGGAAACACAAATATGCTGATTGGGTCAGTTGCACATGGTGCTCCTAAATATTTTTTCAGTCGCACACAGTAGTTTTCAGTCACAAATGTAGAGCCCTGTCCATGACACCTTTTTTTAAAATGCAATAAATCATGCATATGCAACAAATGAGTGCCTCATCTTCTTAATCTTTACACATAAATGATTAGATTTTGATGGCTTACGTTTCTTCCCCACCGCAGAAACCACCACAGGTTCATCAATGGTGTCAAAATGATAAATTTTTTTGTTTGTTTGTTGATCACAAAGCACAAAGTAGATGAGGAAAACTAGGATGCCGGGTGTATTCAAAGCGCCACCTTTACTGTTTACAATGCGTGGAATGGTGCACTGAGATTGGTTGAGCGGATCTACCGCATTCTGCAGAGAAGGGAGACTGTCGTTTGTCGCGGTTTGGAAAGATAGGGAGAAAACATGACAGAATAACATGGCGGATATCGCATTTTGCGTAAAATTAAAAATCGGCTTTTCAATATCGACCACATACAATACTGATTTTGGCCGGAATTCTTTTTTTTTTTTTTTTTTTTTTTTAAATGGCATTTATTGTGTTTTGGAACCAAACTCTTCATTTATTTACCTGGCTTTGGTGGGGAAGTTCTGGCTCAGATCCCTCATGACATTGAGAGCGTCCACAGAGGGAGCTGCCAGGATACGGGCGGCAGTCTGAAAGCTGAGATCTTAAGAAGGAGGATAAAGTACGCATGTTATTCATACTTGCATTTCTGCTCCTGAAATATTTAAGATCTAATTTGAAATAGGCATGACCTGCATATGCCATGCCAATTTCTCAGATTCTACATAAAATGAATTTGATGTGCCAAAGCACTTTTCCAGCACTGCTGGGAATAGTGCGTTCAACTGTGTGTGTTGGCTCTGAGGTTTTGCTAAATGTGACTCTGATGAGTTTACCTTGATAGAGCAGTAATGAGCTCTGGGCTAGAGGGAGTTGTGTTTGACAACCACACAAGGCCAGCAGAACCACAGCTAATTAACAATGTGAAACGTTCCATTTGCATACCGTCTAAATGAGTATTGAGCTACCCGAATGCTCCTTTAGTCACAGGTAATATAATAATTGAGTTTGAAAGGCCTTGACGTAGTAGCATTAATATAAGCGTGCCAAATATGTGTTAAAGCAATGGTACAAGAGGCTATAGCACACATCTCTTGTGGCCTTCTGCTTCAATATAAACACCTGCAGCCAACAAGCATTTAATGTGGATGGCAGAAGTTCCACCAGTTCAGAAACACTCACCTTGCATCTGCCAGACTTTAAGTGGAGCCATCTCATTGGTGCTCTCAATCAAATGCTTTCGGAGCTCCTTCAGCTGTTCCTTAAGTTCAGGATAAATGGTCCTGACAAATACAACATGCCAAAGACACATTGTTATGTAATTTCAAACACAGGGATGCATTTTAGTCAATGGAAGGTAATGTTTAATGTTCATGAAGTTGTAAATTACTTGAGTTTGCCAAACAGAAAGCCCTGGACTTCATCCACAGGATCGTTTTCACCTATTACAGTTGCATTCACATCCGCTCCAGCTGGGAAAAGTGGAGAAAAGACAAATTAGTTTGTTAATTAGACAATATCTGTATTTAAATTATACAGACTTTTTTTCAAAACCAATTCAAATTCAATTCAATTCAAATTTATTTGTATAGCGCTTTTCACGATACATGAAGTTGCAAAGCAACTTTAAACCAAATTAAAGTTTTTACAATATATATAGTAGTAGCTTATAGTATATAGTAGTGACTGTCAAGTTGATGTACATATGGCAGTGATATATGGTAAAGATCAATTAATGACGTAATTAAACAGACAAAGAACACCATAAATTTGTAGCAAAATTCGGTAGTGCTGTATGTTCGGCAGTGCACAACACAAAGAGCTCAGAGTCAGAAATTAACTTTTCCATTAAGGGGCAATATTTGATTAACAATATTTGATAAATGATTTCCAAGGGCATTTTTGAGGCCAATTTTTATAATGACGTTATTATTATAAAAACCATATATGACCCTGGACCACAAAACCAGTCAAAAGTGTCAATTTTTCAAAACTGAGATTTATACATCATATGGAAGCTAAATAAATAAGCTTTACACTGATGTATGGTTTGTTAGGATAGAACAATATTTGTCTGAGATACAACCATTTGAAAATCTGGAATCTGAGGGTGCAAAAAAATCAAAATATTGTACAAATTTGTACAAATGAAGTTCTTGGCAATGCATATTGCTAATCAAAAAATAAGTTTTGATATAATTATGGTAGGAAATTTACAAAATATCTTTATGGAACATGATCGTTACTTAATATTCTAATGATTTTTGGGTAAAAAGAAAAATATATAATTTTGACTCATAAAATGTATTTTTGGCTATTACTACAAATAAACCCGTGCTACTTAAGACTGGTTTTGTGGTTCAGGGTCACATATGTTGTCTTCAATGTCAAATACTTAAATTTACCCAATTACATTAATAAATATTTTAAACTGTTGCAAATAACAATAGACTGTTTAAAATTGTATCTTGTAAAAAAGAGGAGCTCGTAGAGCTGCAATATTATGAAAAATCATTATTGTACACTATTGCTCCTTATATTATATGTTTATGATTGTTAATATCAACATAGAAAACAATATAAAATATTTTTGTTTCGTTTTCGGCACGTCACATTCCATGACATTAGCCAAGTCTAGCACAAGTTATGCAAAAACTCCCATTATAATCACTGAAGCTACAAAATTAAGCTTTTATTTACATCGTATCTGCACTGTGTTGTTTATGATGAAGGAATTTGTGAGCATGCACACTTATCAACAGCTCCAGCGTTTTTAGCACTGACTAATCTAAGCTCCTCTGATTGGCCAAGCATTCCTAAGTTCAACAGAAATGCGTTTGATTGGTCATAAGGCTCAACGCTGTACAAAACAGTGTGTAAAAAGCAATCTGATGCAATGTGAGCAAATGTAAATGTAATTCCACGAACTGACACTTTTCATTCATTTTTACATTTCATTTTAATCGCAACAGCCGCAATATGTTGTTTTTTTGTTCATTTTGTTGGCTTTTTTTTTTTGCCACAAGCACTTGTTAATTTCCGACTCTGTTTTGGCTGCTGTCATACCTTGAACTTGTGTGTCATCTTTGGCTTTGTACTCTTGGTTTTTGATGGCCAGTTCCACTCCATATCCAGATAGGTGCACTTTATCCTTGCTGGGGTTCTGCATGGGTAAATGAGTATATGGAAGACTTGTTCACCTCAAGATTAAAACACAATTTTAATTGTATTTAAACTATTTTTCATTAAAATTCTAAGAGTTTTAACTCTCACCGACACAAAGTGGCGTAAAAAGTAAGTGATCAGGCCCTTGTTGGCTTTGGCCAGCATCAGCTGATGGAACTTGGAGAATTCTTTGGTGCCCAGCTCAGCATAAAGAATCACAACCGGTGCATCAGGATTGGCTGAAGCGAATTTGTGATCGCCTTTGAACAGGTATGGCTTGGGCCTGAAAATAAATAATTAAATAATACAAAAATAATTTCTAACAATATAAGTCTTTGCTATCACTTTTTAGAAATTTAACAAAATTTAAATCCCTGGTGAATAAAAGTATTAATTTCTTTAAAAAAAAAAAAAAAAAAAAAAAGAAAGAATAAAAATTTACTGACGACAAACTTAAAAATGGAAATTTAAATAGTTACAAATGATTTCTATTTTAAATAAATGCTGTTCTTTTTTTACTTTTTATATATTAAAGAATTCTGAAAAAAAAAAAAAGTATCACAGGTTTCAACAAAATATTAAGCAGCACAACTGTTTCCAACATTAATAATAAATCAGCATATTAGAATGATTTCTGAAGGGTTATGTGACACTGAAGACTGGTGTCATGATGCTGTCAAATTCAGCTTTGCATCACAGGAATAAATTACATTTTAAAATATATTCACTTGGAAAACAGTTATTTCAAACAAAACAATATTTGGATTTTTGATTAAATAAATGCAAAAAAAAAAACAAAAAAACAAACAAACAAAAAAAACATTAAAAATCTTGCTGATCCCAAACTTTTGAACAGCAGTGTATATGCTTATATATGTATATATTTATGCATATACATATAAGTAATATATTATAAATAAATTAAATTACAAAGTTTTGGTTGTGTTTAGGTTATTGATACTTTATTTTGAATATATTTGTATTAAGGAAAATGTAGATTTTAAGTGTTTTAATGTACATTTACACTCATTAGTTCAAATAAATTGGCTAGAGATGAGACAAATTAATTCATAAAAGTAAAAAAAAAAAAAAAAAAAAAAATGATGTAGTCTCTAATTAAAGCAGACAGAAGAACTGCATGCACAATAAATATAACAACATGAAAAAGGCTATTTACATGGATTTAGATGTTAGTCTAACTGTTAGTCATGCAAAATTCTAAATTTCTAAATTATCATGCTATTTTTATGCTTTTATGGAAGCATCATAATTTCAAAAGACATTTAATTATGGAAATTTAAAAGTGCCTTATTTCCTATCTTGTTTGTGTCCTGATTAGCAACATTTTCAAGCATCCTCAAGAGAGTGCTCATTTAAAAATAGATTTTATGAGTCATTCAACCAGGCTTACTCACTGATGATTTTATTTTTATATTTTTAGGGGGGAATATTGGAAATATGTAAATACATTCAAAAATATAGTGGGTAATGTTGGACGGAGGCTACAGCAAGTCTGTTACTCACCGTTCTAAGGCGTTGTCCAGCATGACTTTAAGTCTTTCAGTATCACAAGACGTCTGCCCATGTACGTTGAAGAATGCTTTACAGCCAGGTGGAGGAGGCTCATTCGATGCGATCTACATAAACAAACAGTCCAACAAACTGAGTCAAACAGGTTCTCTTAAAATTACATTAAACAGCTGTGGAGAGGCCTCACCCACCTGCTGGAAGGAATGGACGGTGGACGAGTAGGCCCTCAGAGATAAGGCGAACTTGAGCAGGTTTAGCTGCACTGGGCTCAGCAGCACACTGGCTCTCTTCATGATCAGATCGTAGTACGCCAGATCTGTTTCTAAAATATGGACAGTATGAACAGTCTGGTAGTCTGTTTGGACAGCATGTTAAGCAAAGACAGAAAAATGCTGGTGCTTTGGAACTATTTTCATTAACCTTAAATAAAATACTGCAGCAAAAAAGTAAAGCATAGAATATTTTAATATATGACATTCAGTACAACAGCACATTTGATAGTTGTATCACTTAAACACTAGATTTCAAAAGGTAATAGTTTCATAAAAATAAGCAAACATGCTGACAAGCCTCAGCATGTTTATAAAGTGAAAGTAAAAGATGGGATTCAGATCAAATATTACCATCATGATCTTTCTCAATATTTTGATTGGCTTCCACAAAGTCCCAGAACTTGTCCTGACTCTCTTCAGCAAGGAACTCACTGTAAAATATTATAAAGGGATATTTTAGTATTAGTAAACGTTAGTATAAAACAATGTATTAAACATGCTTTCATTATTGTTTATTCAAGCTAACCTGGCCTCCAATAGGAGTGGTGTAGAGGGCCATTTAGTGGTCAGTGTTGTGGTAACAGCTTTTGAGTTCCCATTGACAGAGTGGACAGAGCCCAGAGCCATCAGTGCAACACACAGCATCCACATTTTCCTACAAAAGCCTGAGAAAATGAAACTCTTTAGTCTCTGCTTGAGGACAGGACTAATAGATAATGGTACACCACAAATTCTCCAAAAGCTGGAGTGGCTAAGCCATAGAGATATATATAGGGTAAACCTTTTAAATAGAAAGTGAAACAGACGTTGAAACCAAAATTAGCACCAAATTAGAACAAACTGACACGAAATACTTGCAAACTGCTATCATAAAACGCGTAAATATATATCACATAGGTAAACAGACGTAGCCTTCAAATGTTTCTGCACTGTTTGTATTTCACTTCATTTGACAGCTTGAAGAGGACAGCGCGTCCTGACTCTCAGCCAATCAGAGCACTCATCGTGGACATTAAGCTTAGCTTCATCCAATCAGCGTTCTTATCAAGCAAGAGTTCCGGGTTCTCATTAACTTCCGGCATTATAACAAAATCTTTCAAAGCATATTTTACGAGGATGAATTAATATTTTATAGCATCTAACTGGCACTCACTCCAAATTTTATCGCACTGCGTATAAACAAGCAGTACCATATGACTTATATAATCATGATGCGAAGGATTGCTATTCGATTTTTACAGGTTATGAGAATGAGGTGCGACTTAATTCAAAAAGTCTTAGAACATAGTAACCAGTAAAAAAGAATCCAGCGTTAAAATGAGCTAATTTCTCTGTCTACCACATTGGCAGTCCTTATAAATGTGCAAGAATGACTAATCACATACATTTGCTTCGACCCAGTTGCAAAATGCATTAAGTGACGTATTCATACACACTACCGTTGCAGTAAATGCAATGCGACAGAATTATGCTGTGAATAAAGTGAGCAATCATACCAGCACCGGCTTCTGAATCAGCTTCGTGAGTTGCCATGTTTGGACGGTTTAAGTGGTCCATCCCACGGTTCACGTGTAGACTCTGCTCTTTGTGCCTTTCCAGAAATACAGCTTTAAGTGCAGCAAAATCACATACGATATTATAAGTGCCACATTAACAACAGTATTATTAAAACAAAATATACTACTGGCTATGAAGTGCCAGACATTTTACAAAAGACAACCACATAATGCAATGTTTTTACTGGCTATACGTTAGGCAGCTAATTAGTCATATGCGCCATTTTGGCTCAAGAAGAGCACGCATGAGCCTTTAACCCAGATTTTAAAGGGCAAGAATGGAAACTGGATTAGTAGTGATAACGTGTGAAGATAATGACTAAATGCAAGGTATTTTTGCCTTATGTTTTCTTCGCACTAGTGTGTATGATGTCTATTTGTATGCTGCTTCTATTTTAATCCTTTTTTAAACCGCGACCGTGGTGTAATACTGTACACTGACACAAATATATTTCTATAAATAAGCCATATGGCGTTTATTGTTTTTGGGTAGAAGCCATGAACTTTGAAAGAGTGACATGCTTAGTTTGTGTGAAAGTACTTTAAAATAGATGCTGTAAAGTTCTAAAATAAAAAAAATGTATTTATTTTTTATTTTTTTGTTGACTACTCATTTACAATTAATTGTATCTATAGAGTGTTTTCACGACCTATCATCAATCAATGCCACTGAACCGAACTAAACTCGCATATTTTGCTGATTATTGCTGATGAAAACGGTCATTTATTGTCATGTTTTGGGCTGTACTAATCGGTCAAACCAGGAAAAACATTTGAAGTACTATCCACCTTATTTTCCCCATAAGAGTGGGTGCAGCCATTTTTAAATTTTTTGTGTCTGGCTTCCGGTCTTATCCACTTCCAGCTATTTTTAGCTACACAAAAAGCTAGTTTTGCTGCTTGATATTGCAAATTGGTGTGTCTTACCATGTTATTTTAATGTATTATCTTAATTATGAACACACTGGCTTGTAGTGCAAACTGTTTTACCGTTTACTGCACTTTGATATTCTTCTGGTTATTTTCCTATGGCGGATTATGAACTGTACGTCTAACACATTACCAGAAAACAGCTTACTTCCGCAGTGAAAAATAAGGTGGATAGACTGCCAAAAGTTATAACACAGAAAAGTGAAAAAAACTAGTTGAGGAACAAAGGGCGTTTGTGGTTGGCCAAACTGAGCCAGGATTTCCTGGTCAAGAATCTTGACAACATTCTTGTTCTCTTATCATTTCCAGTCAGGTAGGTGAAATGTTATGGGAATATCTTATTATATCTTAGAATATCTTATCTTATATATTAATACTGCTCATATGTATCTAACTATTAACTTTAGTTTGTCAAAATATTGCACCTGCTTTTTCCTGCTTTTTAAGTCCTTCTCTAAATGATTTAGCAGCTCCCACATGTTTTTGTTCATGGTTTAGACAGCATAAATTAGCAGAACAACATAATCAGTAGTACATTAACCATGCAATCCATGCTGTTGTTTACATCCGAGTATTGCCAGTATGGCCACGCATCCGGATAACTGACCAAATCGTCTTACCTTTTGTAAGAAAAGAAACTCAAATTTACATTAATGTATTTTATTAATAGACAGCTTATTCTATTAAATTACAAAATCAGTTGTAGATCTTAAACCAAATTGAATTCCATTGTACACTGAACAATATTTCAGGATCTGTCATGTACCTCAATAACTCAAATAGCCTACATCTAAATGATATGTAGTAACTCACTGTCCCATGGGAACATTTAGCTTAAAATAGAGACTGAATGAGTTGGTTTCACTTTTAACTGTCCCCTTTAATTTCCCATGGACCACTGCATGACACATTTAAACCAGGACTATAAAGAGAAAGAACAATTCAAATGATGCTTCATAATGGATTTTGAAAAAAGAAAAGGCTTTATGTTTTTAATACACTCAGTTGCAAACTTTTTAAAATTGACACGTCTGCTTTTATGAAGTAACAGAAGTCTCTCAATGAGAATATTCGATTCTCAATCATCTTGTCAGAGGAAATAACCATCTAGGCTTTAATATGATACATTTCCCTTTTGGGATTCATAAAGTTGCATTTTACATCTTTATCTTGCGTTACAGATGATGCTTTCAGGCTGTTAGCAAAGATCGGAAAATTACCAGAATTCTGCTACATTAAAACAAAAAGACTAATTGCACAGCATCAAGACGTGGCTGTCAAGCCTTAGGCTATTTTCATTTTATTATTTGCCTATTTTTCCAGTTTCTACCCAGCATGAGAATGAAACAGCCTGCGGAGATGCTCTGACACTGCTAAATAGTTCAACACCACTGCTGGGTCAGATGTCAAAATCCATACTCGGTTTATCAATATCAGGCATGATTGGACACCCTGGATCTGTTTGGCTATTACCACCCAAGCTCAGACTGACAAGGACGCCCTTGCTTGCTTGATGCTTGATTGCACCTTGGTGCTTGATGCTTCAGCCGGATATTTATACATGCTTCCATTGGCCTTTCTTGTGGTAGAGCAACACAACCTGTGACGGTGTGGCAGAAATTGCATGCTCCGGCATCAAATTAAACTGTAGATCAAGCGTGACAGGTCGAAGTACGCTTCTGAGGGGACAGAGAGCCCTGGGTGCTTTATGAGGTCAAGGTGGCTCCATTATGCATTAGCCTGTGGACAGAAAAGAGAAAAGTCTAGTGCAAAAGCCGCTTTCCTCTTTGCCGCAGTGGCTGTTAACCTTTCCGCTGGAGCGCCTACCTTTAATATCCAAGGGGGACTGTAAAACCAGCAGCCTGCTGCGAAAAGGGTCTGCTCATAAAAATCAATTACCCTGATTAGGAGGCGATTTGCAGAAGTCCTTCAAAGCCAACAATGTGAGGTAATGACAGCACGATACAGAGTTGAGTTTAATATTCTGTACGACTGTAAAATTTCAGAGAACCATCCAGAAAATTAATGTCGACTCCCATCACTAAATTCCATAAGAAGTGCTGTGGGGAAACACTTGAGAAACAGTTTTAAGAGGAATAACAATGGCGTTTGAAAGCTTTTAGAGGATGTGAGATCATGTTTCCATGGCATTGACTTATATTTCCCGGTGCTAAATTATATGTCTCACCTTTAAAAGCCAAGTAAGGACCACACACATAAAAGGTGAAAATGGCAACGTCAGTTCCACATCATCCTCTTTGTGCATTCAAAACAGCTAGAAACTAAGATGCGAAGAGCACTCGAAGCGCAAATTACAGCCGCAATTGATGACTAATGATTATAGATCAGTGCCACTAAAACCTAATTTACTGTGACGAGTTTTAAATCAAGCTATTTGAGGTGAATTTTGTGATACGATCAGGACAGGAACTACTTTAGGGACATATCGTCCCCTCAGTATTCAGATTAGTTGTTTACTGATATATAAAAATATATCTAAAAATAAATTTAAATAAAATATACAAAAAATGCATTTATTTTAGGTAGATGGCAAGGCCCGTTTAAATAAGACTCATTAAAAAGACTTTTAAAGAATTTTAAAAGTTAAAATCCTAAAATATCTAAAACTAAATACAGTTCTAAATCAAAGTAAAATATGCACCAAAAATCAAATTATTTTGTTTCCACTAGGTGACAAGGCAAAACTTCTCATTTTAAAAGTTAAGTGTAAAAAAAATAACTAAAAATATAAAGCCTGATAAAAAGGATAAAAGCACAAGATGATTAAAACGTAACTAAAATTAAACAGATCAAGGTTGTTACTGTTAACTAAAAGTTAAACCAATTAAATAAAAATAAAGTAAAACCAATGAATAAAAAATAAAATAAAATAAACATCCCTGAATATATATATATATATATATATATATATAAATATATATGTATAAAAATATATTTTATATATGTTAAATATATTGATTGCTTCCATTGTCCTCTTTTGTAAGTTGCTTTGGACAAAAGTGTCTGCTAAATGTCTAAATGCTAAATGTATATATATATATATATATATATACAGATTGTTAACTAAAACTACAACCAATTAATAAAAATAATAATAATAATTATATATATATATGACCTTGGAGCACAAAACCAGTCATAAGTAGCACTGGTAGAAAGTTTTTCCATCATTTATTCACCTAAACCTGTTTCACTTTTTTTTCTTACTCTTTTGAATCTAACTGAAAACATCAAAGGGTTCTGAAATTGTACTGGACCCCACTGACTTTCATTATAAGTGACAAAATGTGTTCTTCAGAGGAAAGAAAGTCAAGTTTGGAACCAGGTGCAGGTAAGTAAATTCCATTTTTGGGTGAACTATCACTTTAAAATTACTTGGTCCACTCCAGTCAATGCTGGAATAATTTTAGGCTCTTTTTGTTTTAATGAATTGAAGAAGCTGCTGAGGCCAGTGGTTAATTGTTGAGCTCAAAACAAAAGTATGTTGTAACCCTTCGTCATCTAGGTTCAATACTTATTGTGCTAAGCTATAGAAATTCTCCTAATTTTTCTCCCAGCCACTTCATCTTCTCTCTATATACTGTATTTGTCATACTGGGAATTCTTATTATATCCTGGCAGAACAATGGCTGGGGTGCAAGTGATTCTCGGCGTGGCTCTTGTCCAAGAGACACAGCGTGGCAATTCATTACCCCTGCAGAACTCAGAGGAGCCGGAGTGATTACCCCCATCCATTTCAGACAATAATGGCTGCTGATACGCTGCTTCTCTGCCGTTCAATTCAACAGGACAAAGAAGCGTGTCTTGATATCTGTGCCAGGAGGTATTTTGTAATTACCAGGGAGAGCATTCTCGTCTGAGTCAGCTGCTTCTGTAGCGTAGCCTGGGCTTTAGCGGCTGATGTCTGCTGCGCCCGTGTGTGTGTGTTTGTGTGCGTGATGCTGTCCGTCAGCTTTATGTTTGAGGTACTCACGGCAGCGCTAAGGGTCATTCCTGTCATGCATTTTCATGTATCCATCATTTTTTACTTAAAGGGATAGTTTACCCAAAAACAAAAATTCTGTCATTAATTACTCACCTCATGTCATTTCAAACCTGTAAGACCTTTGTTCGGCTACGGAACACAAATTAAGATGTTTTTGATGCAATCCAAACGTGTGTGGTGCTGCTTAGTTCATCGTCTATATATTCTGGTTCAAATAAGTAAGGCTGGGCAAAAAATTCAAGTCATCCTCTCTGTAGAAAACTTTAGACATGTTTATAAAGACTGTTTTATGTACAGCGTGTCTTCCTTTGCTTGTAAACAAGGCGCAGCACAGCCAGGTTCTACGTCAGAACTCCGGCGTCAGCAGCACCTCCTGAACGCCAGTAATTAATGGCAGAATTTTTCTTTTTGGGTAAACCATCCTGTAACACCATGGCATTTTAGTGCCACATTAAAAATTAAAAAAAAAAAAAAATCTAAGATTACAAAATTAAAGTCATATCAATATGAAAATAAAGTCAAAATGTTTTGAGAATAAAGTTAAAATTACTTTTATTTATTTTCGTCATTTTTTTTTTCTCAAAATATTTCAACTTTATTCTCGTAATTTCTACTTTATTCTTAAAATATTTAAACTTTATTTGCATAATTTGGACTTTTTTCTCAAAATATTTCGACTTTATTCTCAAAATATTTCAACTTTATTCTTGTAATTTTTACTTTTTTTTCTTAAAATATTGCAAGTTTATTCTCGTAATTTTGACTTTACTCTCAAAATATTTCGACTTTATTCTTGTAATTTCAACTTTATTTGCAAAATATTTTACCTTCATTGTCATAATTTTGACTTTATTCTCAAAATATTGCAACTTTATTCTAGTAATTTTGACTTTGTTCTCGGAATTTTTACTTTTTTCCTCAAATATTTCAACTTTATTCTCGGAATTTCAACATTATTCTTAAAATATTTAAACTTCATTCTTTTAATTTTGACTTTATTCTTATCATTTTGGCTTTATTCTTGTAATTTCAACTTTATTCTCAAAATATTTTCTCAAAATACTTCATTGTCATAGTTTTGACTTTATTCTCGTAATTTTGACTTTATTCTCAAAATATTTCGACTTTATTCTTGTAATTTCAACTTTTTTCTCAAAATATTTTAACTTCATTATCATATTTTTGACTTTATTCTCAAAATATTTCAACTTTATTCTCATAATTTTTACTTTTTTTTTCTTAAAATATTTTAACTTCATTGTCATAGTTTTGACTTTATTCTCTGAATTTTTACTTTTTTTCTCTAAATATTTCAACTTTATTCTCAAAATATTTAAACTTTATTCTTTTAATTTTGACTTTATTCTTATAATTTTGGCTTTATTCTCAAATTATTCAGACCATTCTCAAAATATTTTAATGACATTCTCGTAATTTAAACTTTATTCTCTAAGTATTTTAATGACATCCTTATAATTTCAACTTTATTCTCAAAATATTTTAACTTCATTGTCATAGTTCTGACTTTATTCTCAAAATATTTCAACTATTCACAATTTTGACTTTATTCTCGTAATTTTGACTTTATTCTCAAAATATTTTTAATTAATTATTAAATAAATAAATGTTTAATTAATAATTAATTAGAAAGAAATTTTAAAAATCTAATATACATAATATATATTTATATAATACATACATATTGCTTTTTTTTTTTTAATCAAAAGGTCCTCTTGGGAATATTGTTTTAATTCATAGTAAGTAAACAGATTTTTAAGTGACAGTTTATTGGTTGGCAATGCATTTATTAAACTCTATATGAAATCAGTCTGGAAAATATATTATTATATGGTGGGAACATATAGTAAAGCATAATAAACATACTCATGAATGCTCAAATTATAAACAGTTTCAACTTGTACTTTGACTGGCGCTTAACCTAAGGTTGTTCCACATATCAAATAACTGTGGCGTCTCCAAGACGGCCGTCAGGTGAATGGACCTTGACATACTGTGCCTTTGCACACACAGTGCTGGTAAATAATTCTTTTGACATTTAATATGTAAGTGTAATGGTACATTAGAAACTAGTCATATATTTCATACCTTTATTGATGCAGTTCATACGCCTTAAAGGTTTCCACTGAAATGCATTATTATTAACATTCTTCCATTTCTGTTTCACAAACTGATTGAAAAGTCAAACTTATTGCCTGTATCAATCAATGCCCACCGACATTAAAATAGAAAATAATCGATGATAATCCCAGAGCAGAAATGAAAATAAAGACAGGAAGCATGGACGTGTTTATATAAAAATGAAATCTTTTTTAATGGTGTATTTGACGATCCATTGTTGAAATGATGAGAAAAATACCCAGAGCAGATGAATTGGATGTGATGAATAAATGCACCCAGGAGCAGAGCTCAGGGATTCGCTAGTGCTGCTCTTGCACGCTTACAAACACATTCTTTCAGAAAGAGTTGAATTCACACAAGGCCAGAAACATACTCTAGAGGAGTAGGTGAAGGCAAATGCCTCTAGCTGAATTTTAGAGACTGTTCTGAAAACAGTCAAAATGTGATTGATAACACGAGCCAGATCTAAGTTGTATTCTTAGCATTACCACAAGGGGCGCTGTAGAAGGCTTTAGCATAAACTTAGTCCGTTTTCTCTTTCAAGTACCGTCATGGCTGAGTTTGTAAGTAAAAGTTAAACCATCGATAGCTAGTTACCTGAATAATAACAGTTGAATGGCACAGATATTTAAAGGTGACTCTGTCGCCCCCTTGAGAACTGAGGTTTGTTAGCATCACTGTAGAGTATGTTTCTGACCTAACATTTGACAGCTGACCATTTTTTTTAAAGCACACCAATACTCTATTCTGATTGGCTGGATGCCATTGTTGAATTAAGACTGAGGAACACTTGGTCACTGAACTATTTTGCAATGAGACCAACATTTACTACAACCCACTGAGGGTTTCCATTAAGAGCGTATCAGCTGAAGGGAATGACAGCATCACATTGAGATATTAATAAAGGGCTGCCTTCATTCATGAATCATGAATTAGACGTTTGTTCCTGAATAACATAACATAACACTCTAGGTTTGGTTAAATATGCAGTAAGTGAAGAGTAGTCTGTCGTTATGGTTACTGAGAAAACAAATTCCCATTGCAGAGCAGTAAGTAAAGTCAAAACGTCCCTCATAACACCTCAAGAGTCAGTTAAACAGGAAGGACACATTTCCAGTGGGGTATTTCTTCCTGATACCTTATTCACATACTGTTTACTCTGAAGTTGTTGCGTAGTCACCAACTTAAAGGGACAGTTCACCCAAAAATGACAATTCTGTTATTATTTATTCTCTCTCTCTTATGTGGTTTCAAATCAGTATGACTTTAGTTTATTTCAGTGGAACATAAAAGAAGACAGTTTGCAGGATGTTCATGCTGCTCTTTTATATAGTGTACAATGAAACTGAATGAGGATTAGAGCTGTTAAAGGAGAAGTTCACTTCCAGAACAAAAATTTACAGATAATTTATTCGTCATCAAAGATGTTCATGTCTTTCTTTCTTCAGTCGTAAAGAAATTGTTTTTTGAGGAAAAAAATTTCAAGAATGTTCTCCATATATTGGACTTCTCTGTTGCCTGCGAGTTTGAATTTCCAGCATGCATTATTTTCTAAAAAATTGACAATTTATATACTTTTTAACCTTAAATGCTCATCTTGTCTAGCTCTGTGTGAACTCTGTATATTCCAGTTCAAAACAGTTGAAAAACTCCCATCTCATTTTTTCCTCCAATTTCAAAATCGTCCTACATCGCTGTTTTACCTTTTTTTTAAAGGGTGTTTGACCCTCCTTGCATGTTCACTTTGTAAACACTGGGTCGGCACTTCTGCAGCGATGTAGGATGATTTTGAAGTTGGAGGAGAAAATGAGATGGGAGTTTTTCAATATCCTAACTGTATTGCCGGAGTTCACGCAGAGCTAAACAAGACGAGCATCTGAATTTAAAAAGTATATAAATTCTAACATTTTTTTTGAAAATAACCAACCGTTTAACTAGATAAGATCCTTCTTCTTCGGCCGGGATCGTTTGGAGCCCTTTGACGCTGAATTTAAACTGCATTTTGGAAGTTCAAACTCACAGGCACCATTGAAGTCCACTATATGAAGAAAAATCCTGAAATGTTTTTCTCAAAAAAACAATTTCTTTACGCCTGAAGAAAGACATGAACATCTTGGATGACAAGGGGGGTGAGTAAATAACCTGTAAAGTTTTGTTCTGGAAGTGAACTTTTCCTTTGAGCTTATAGTCCTTATGACTTAAATAATTGAAATATAGTGAATTTAAAGGGACATTTCCCCAATTTAAATTCTGTCATTAATTACTCAATCTCTTGTTGTTCCATACCAAGATCTTCGTTCATCTTCGGAACACAAATTAAGATATTTTTGATGAAATCTGAGAGCTTTCTGACCCTGCATAGACAGCAACGCAACTACACTGTAAAAAATAAAAAACACAATTTGTTTAAAATAATTTGTTACCCTGCTGCCTTAAAATGTTAAGTTCAGTCAACTAAAATAAGTTTAGTCAACTTGAAATGTTAAGTTGTACTAAGTAACAACTCAGATATTTGTGTTTGCTAAACATAACAGATGGGTAAGTAACCCAGCTGCCTTAAAATTTTAAGTTGATTCGACTCAAATATCTAAGTTGTCACTTAGTATAATTTAATATTTCAAGTTGAATAAACTTTTTTTTGAGTTGACTGAACTTAAAATTTTAAGGCAGCCAGGTTACAAATTATTTTAAGTTGACTCAAATTGTTTTTTTACAGTGTACCACGTTCAAGGCCCAAAAACGTAGTAAATACATCAAAAAAATAGTCCGTGTGACATCAGTGGTCAAGCTTAATAAAGTCGTTATTTTTGTTTTCTTTGAGCATGAAATGTATTCTCGTTGCTTCATGAATTTACGGCTGAACCACCGCAGTCACATTTTATTGATTTTAACGATGTCCTTACTACCTTTCTGAGCCTTAAACGTGGTATTGTTGTCTATGCAGGGTCAGAAAGCTCTCGGATTTCATCAAAAATGTCTTCATTTGTGTTCCGAAGATGAACGAAGGTCTTACGGGTTTGGAACGACATTTAGGGTGAGTAATTAATGACAGAATTTTCATTTTTGGATGCACTGTATCTTTAAATACAGTTTTTTTTTTTTGCTCCACAGCCCCAGTCCCTATTCAGCTTCACTGCTTGAGCATTGGAAGCGAGTAAATAATGACAGAACTGTAATTTCTCAGTGCAAACTATTCCTGTAACAACAAACAACTCAAAGATTTGCATAAGGGGAGACATGTGACATCATTCTTGCCCCCTTACTGGCAATAGCTTCAGTCCCTGAGGACCATGGCAAGAGATTGGTCATGAAACACACACACACGCACTCGCACACACTCGTACAGAAAAAAGTAACAGCCAAACATGCTTGCATACTTAAAACAGTCATCCTCAACAGAATGCTTAGAGTCTCAAACACACACAGTCATCCTCCATCCACCCGCGTACTAAATAATGAGTAGTCTCTGGGAATTGGGAATGGTGGTGACATTTATAAAGGCTGTGTTCGCTGCTCCTTCATTCTGCTCTTGCGTTTCACAAGCTCGCTCTTTCACACACGCTTACACACAAACTCTACGACGCTCCTGTTATTGACTGACACACAGGCGTCATTACAGAGTCAATGACTTCGCTTAGAAACGCAGAGCCCATCCTTACTAAGTGTAAAATAAGACACAGTTTCCTCTTTGGATCTCCACCGGGTTCCCGCTTCGGCTACCAAGAAATGGCCTCGTTTGGTTGCTGATGACAATTTGTCTTGGCCAATAACATCACTGTCAGATCAGACAAACGAAACACCTCTCACATTCGGTAAGGTTATATTAATACACTTAGCTCACGGGATTTTCGCGTACAGTATGCTGAAAGCTTAAATAATGGCTATGGTCCACGCGCCGCCTGTCCGTCCGTTGAAATTTGCAACCGACGTGCAAATACACAAAAAAGGACAATAGAACAGACCTTTTCAAGTCATCACTGATTATGAAAAGCTAATAAATTGCATCCAATAAGTGTTAGGCAGCTCTGTTGGTCTCAGTGCTGTGAGTTTTACCTCTTTGAGGGACGAAAAAATCCCTTTTAAAAATAACGAAAAGAACCATAATAAACTAAAAAATAAAGAGACAGACGGTTATCGTCACAAATTCATGGCTGAAATGGCAGCAGACATTTAAGCAAATACCTCTATACAATTTCATTCGGTTCATTCTTTTAAAATCTGCAGTGAATATAATTCCGATTATTTTTACGTATGTTTTTTTTCTCTTTCCCGTGGGCGAACGTGCCTGTAGAAGTCTTCACCTCTTAGTTTTAAGTTCAGGCTCAGTGCTTTAAGTTAGTCTTGACGCGCAAAGTCATTGCGTCCTTCCCGTCCGAGACGATCGAAGGATATCCTGGAGCACAACAGAAGGGGGGAGGGCCGTATTTGATGGTGGCGCTAAAGTTCGGTCTCTTTCTCGTCAGCCGAGTTCCTCTCCCGTTTGATTTGACCTGGGGATCGCAGCCGTTTCCTCCTCGTCAACCTGTATTTACCGTCCCCCTCCCCCCAGCACTGCTACCAGCGGTTGATAATGTGATTCATGTAGTCCTCCGTGGGCAATCGGGATGCCTCGGATTCTGGCGCATCATCCCTGAAAGCGATATCGGAGCCGGGCGTCCGACGAAAGGGGAAGAGGCCGGGCTGATTCTTTAGGCGCTGCTCTCTTCGCTCCAGTTGTCGCTTGTACATATAGCGCTGCTGAAAAAGATCCCTGGCGTAGTCGTACAACTGCATGTCCAGGTCGTTGAGCTCCTCGATCCGCTGCACCGTGTCGTTATCCAGGTCCACGCCGGCGGCCCGCGTGCTGTTGTACTGCATGAAGGGCCGGATGAACTTGAGGCGGAAGGTCCGTTCGAACAAGTACTGCGTTTTGCGCTGGAACTCGGTCAAGCCGAAGAAGGCCATGTCTCGTAGGTTCTTCTTGGCCGACTCGAGAAGCACCTGCGCGCGCTTCTTCTCCGGGATGAAGGACATGTTGTAGCAGCCCACCAGGCTGAGGTCGGCCAGCATGCGCACCTGTCGGTTATTCGCCAGGTTGTAAGGACAGTCCATGAATTGTTGTAACGTGCAGCCCGACCAGTCGGTGCCCTCGTAGCAGGGTGGCAGCTCCTCCGGCGTGGGCGTTCGGCCGTCGCACATGTGCAGAGAGGTTTTCCACGTGGCCCCGCGCTGGACGTGTCTCCACTCGCTCAAGTAGCGAGACACGGGGTCCCGTAACAGGGTAATGTAGTAGAACTTCCTGTAGGATAACAAGAAACAGCAATTATTAGGACACAGTAAGACAAAAGTTAGCAGTCTTGGGCGATATCTGGTATTTATCATCTAGAAACACTCTTGACAAAAGGTCATCAAAAGAATTCATCAAATGGATTCTAGCACATTACTACAATGGACTACAATGACTAATTGACCTACAGTATATCTTCTGAAAGGGATTTCCAAGCACAACTTCATACACACAGACAACAGGACAATCTGAAAATACATGCCAAATTTTGCCCATAGGGGGCGCTACAACTACGAAAAGCTACATGATTACTATGCAAACATTTAATCGAGAAACATTTAGATGTTGACATTTGACATGCATTTTCTTTGATAGAATTGCTAACATATTCTAACATCACACACAATGTTAGAATAATGTTCGACCAAGTCAACCAAAATTCAGGAGACAATAAATTAATTTCTTAAAGTCAAAATGAAATCAGTTTTTTTTTTTTTTTTAACTGAATTTTGCAGTGTTAATTCTAAAAGATGTACATTTTTTCAAATCCATGTGTCTTTTTGCAATCTTTGTATACTTCCCTTTTCTTCGTTTTATTTATTTTTTTCTTGTTCAAGAAGCCAATACACTCAGATATGGAAGCCTGTTTCTGCCACTGAATAAAAAAAGGTTTTTGTGACTTTTTATCTCACAATTCTATTTTCTCAGAATTCTATTTTTCAATTCTATTTTTCACAATTGCGAGTTCTAAAATCAGAATTATGAGATATAAAGTTGGAATTCTGAAAAATGAATCTAAACTCACAATTGTGAGTTTTTAACTTGCAATTATGACTTTTTTCACGCAATTGAAGTTTTTTTCTCCGAATTTTGAGAAATAAACTCGCAATTCTGACTTTTTTTTCTCAGAATTGAAATATAAACTTGCAGTTGTGAGTTATAAAGTCAGAATTGTGAGATATAATATTGCAATTCAAAGAAATGAAGTCAGAATTTCGTGATATAAACGTGCAGTTGCGAGAAAAAAAATACTTTTTCACACAATTCTAACTTTTTTCCTCAGAAAGGAGATATAAATTGTGAGTTATAAAGTTTTAAGGGGAAATAAAAGACTGATTTGTTCTCAGAACTTCTTGTTTATATCTAATTCTGACTTAACGCGCAATTGTGTTATAAAGTCAAAATTTACAGATATAAACTCGCAATTCTGAGAAAAAAAAAGTAAAAAATGTGAGATATAAACTCACAATTGGAAGTTGGAAGTCAAAAATTTATATCTCACAATTCTGACTTAACTCGCAATTCTGAGAAAAAAAAGTTGCAATTGTGAGATATAAATTCGTTATTCTGAAAAAAAAAAAGTCACAACTATGAGGTATAAACTCACAATTCCGAGAATTTTTTTATTTTTTTTTTTTAATAAAAATGAGATATAAACACAATTGCAAGTTATAAATTCAGAAGTTTACATCTCACAATTCTGACTGAACTCACAATTCTGAGAAAAGAAGTTACAATTGTAAGATATAAATTCAGTATTCTGACTTTTTTCTCAGAATTGTGAGATATAAACTAGAAAAAAAGTGATAATTGTAACATAAAAAGTTGCAATTACCTTTTATTTATTTATTTATTTGTATTTTTTAATTCAGAAATGGGCTACCAAAATAGAGAAGAAAAATATTATCACAATTTCCATTTCATGGCGAATTGAAAGCTGGTGGTAATTAACTGTCATGATGCTGACTGTCAAATTTGGTGAGAATTGGCCACAAGGTGGCAAAATATTAAATGCATTTGTGTTTCTGCTTTTAAATTTCTATCAGAAATCTTATTGAACAGGGAGAAAAAGAAACATTTCAAATGAATCAATAAATTTGAATAATTGAAAAAAAAAAACAATTCAAATCAATATCAAATATTTCCAGTCATTACTTCCATTATTTATTTTTTACATATTTGTTAGATATCCAGCGTAAAACTATAGTAGTCAACTAATCGCTTAGACAACCCACCAACTACAGTAGCTGACTAGTTTTGCACATTACCACAAGAAAAATAACTTTGATTTCTAACAGCTGGGATGGAATATTGCTGACACAACTGTGTCTTTAACATTCTCTGCACATGAATTTTTTTATGGGTTTTTATTGACTCATTAAAACGCGAGAAGTGTGTACATTTTTTTCTCATAAACCTGAACTCTAGCTGAATTATTCACATCATAAATATCTGTATTGCAGTAAACGGCAGCCACACGGCAATCTTTTACTGGTAGGTAAGAATTATAATTCCTCTCGCCTTCAGCTTAAAAATAATTTCAGCGCGTGTGAACACAACCAGTCGTAAAGGGGAAGTGAACTGTAGAGCTCTTGATTCCGATACGCTTCAGTGAGACTTCATAATGCAGATGAAAAGAGCATAACACGTCCCACAACACCTCTCTTCCATTCTGAACCTGCACTCCAACACCAAATTAGTGAATTCTTGGATGTCTCCCTCTTGTGCACTTGAGCGTACGTGCTGCAGAATGAATCAGACATTAGTGTAGTGAACGGCGGAGACTTATTTATTTTAACAGCTCTGCTGGAGATGCATGAATTTATTCATCTGTGAAAGGCGGGACTGGAGACAGCAACAAGTCAACCACAAGCTCACACATTATGTACAGCACTGACCCTGAGGGTAAAAGAACAGAAAATTCAACAAATTCCCTATCTTTTCTAGTAAAAACATCTTTTAAAATGCTTAAAATAACATTGCTATAAGGTATTAAGGTAATATTGTGTTAAATTCTAAAAGCTAAGCTATGAGCATTATGCACAGGGATGACCCTGAGGGTAAAAACACAAGCAAAAACTCACACACAAATCCCTATTTTAATCAGTATCCTCCAATTGTTTTCTATAACATCTAAACATCCTTGAAGTAGCATACATTAAAGGAGAACTCCACTTCCAGAACAACAATTTACAAATAATTTACTCACCCCCTTGTCATCCAAGATGTTCATGTCTTTCTTTCTTTCTTCAGTCATGAAGAAATTATGTTTTATAAGCATTTCATATAATGGACTTCATTGGTGCCCCGATTTTGAACTTCCAAATTATAGTTTAAATCATGGGCGTCAGAAGCAAAATAAATGTGGGTGGGTCCCTTTTTTTGGAAGGAAAAAAAAATGTATAGCCTACTTTTTAAACCTTTGACGCGTACGATCACACCGGTGTGATCATTCTTGGCCGGTCCCTGAAGTTTACGATCACACCGGTGTGATTCAAACGTTCAGCGCATCACGTGATCAACCACTGAATTCAAATCTGCTTTGGCTGGCCAGAGCCAGATCGGACGCGCTGAGCGCTTGTCATATTATCGCAACTATTCAGTATTTTCAACCATATGATGCTTATTTTAGGTTCCAGACATTTAAATACACATACGTCCTAGTAAAACGATGCATTTATAGTTTGCAAAATACACGCCGACATCCATGGAAGCGGCAATAATGATCCTTACAAATGTAATCTGACGACATGTTTTACTGATATCATATACACATTAAGCAGGTAACTATAACGTTTATTCTGCTCTTCTCCCAGCTCACCAGAGACTTGCTTTAATGATTTTCGGGAGGAGAGGGTGAATTCGCGCCTTGTAAATCCCACAGCTCGGATTCAGCGCGAACAAACATGGCGGCGCCCATTACTCGGCATAGATCAACTAACATGCTCATTATAAAAGTGCTTAAACTTCCAAACACATTTACTTGCACATATTTCAGAATCGGAATATCAGATATTTCATAAAACAGTGAGCACGTTTGTGAATATTAATAATAAAAAAGGAAAAACGATATAACAGTGATACATGTCATACAGCGCTATTGTGGCTGCGTTGTGTCACGTGACAAACACGACGAGTCGCCATGGAAACAGTAAGGCGATACATTCTAAAATAACGGTCGCCTAAAAACTCAACTAGAAGATTTTAAACTCACGTGTGAAAGGGTAAGCACAAACGCTGTTTGTAAACAGCGTTTGACTTATTTGCACTTCCTTAGTCTTTGAGCGTTCGCTTTGTAAACACTCTGTCTGTAGTTACGCCTACGTTCCGTGTGACCTTTCGACATGATTCAATAGTACGTACTGTTGTGGACGCGCATGCCAGAGCCTGTGCTACACGAGCTTTTGTGCTTAAAAAGTAAACAAATTTTTATTCGATTGTTTCGCCAGATAAGACCCTTCTTCCTCGGCTGGGATCATTTAGAGCCCTTTGAAGCTATATTTAAACTACATTTTGGAAGTCCAAAATCGGTGCACCAATGAAGTCCATTATATCGAGAAAAATCCTGAAATGCTTTCCTCAAAAACCATAGTTTCTTTACGACTGAAGACAGAAAGACATGAACATCTTGGATGACAAGGGGGTGAGTAAATTTTTTGTAAACTGTTGTTCTGAAAGTGGAGTTCTCCTTTAAAATACTGAAATAAAGTGAATTAATTTACATGTACAGCTTTGACCCTTTAATTTAATGTAGAGCGCAAAAGCATTTATTGCTTCAATTCTTATAGGTTGAAAACAAAAGCTACACATTTAAATCTACACATTTATAAACATGATCACTACTGTCTAGCACTTGTGACTCACACACATACACACATCCAGAGTCCAAATTCTGCTAAAAGATTCAGTGTTTATTCCCTCACACACAGTTCAATATCCTACAGTGTGTCAGAGCCGCTCCTGTGGAGAAGGCGATGTTAAACACACTTCCAACACACTCAGTCTCACTCTTTCTTTGTGATCGTCACTCTGTTCTTGTTCTGTTATCTTTCAGCTCGCCTCGTCTGGTGTCTCTTCATACACAGATCTGTGCCAGACAGATGATAGAGCTGGAAAAACATGCAAAAAAGGACCAGAAAAAAACAAAAACAGACAAAAAAAAAAAAACAAACGTCTGAGTGGATCTTCAGGGAGACAGGATATATTGGAGATCTTATCCATGTTACCCAACAATACATTTTTTTTAGTACCAATAACAGTAATAGTAATAAAAAAGAGCTCTGATTAGGCACACACTTTAATTCATTAAAGTACTTATTTTCTAATTAAATAATTAAAACATTTTAAATAATAATTAATTATAATTATATATGTATATTTGTTATTATTTTACTTAATCAAAAATAGACATCTAAATGCTATTTTATAACACACACACTTATTTATTTATTTAGAAAAAAATGGCATTTTTCTTTAATATATTTGATTTTATATAAATATATAATTAAATAATGAATACATTTTAAATAATAATAAATTATAATTTTTAATTATTTAGTTATTAATTAATTTTCATTATAATACAAATGATATTTTAAATTAATATTTTATAAAAAATATAATAAAATAATATTTTATAATAAACATTATATTAATTAATATTAATGAGGAAAATTATGTCTTATACACACACATTTATTTACTTCCTTTCTTTGAAAAATCAAATATATTAGACAAAATTTTTCTTTGATATATTTTCTCTAATACTCTAATATTCTAATATATTATTACATTTATTACATTTTTAATATATTACAAGAAAATAGATTCATATGCAAATAAAATATAAAAATATATTTAGAGTATATATATATATATATATATATATATATATATATATATATATATGATTTTGATTACATAATACATTTTAAATAATAATAAATTATCGGTTTTAATTAATTAATTATTATTAATTAATTTTCTTTTATTTTGTGTCAACAAAAATAGACATCAAAATAATGTCATTATCACATTAAATACATTTATAACATTATATTAATTAACACTAATACGAGGAAAAATTTTATGAGGAAAATTTTATGTCTAACATACACAAACATATTTATTTATTATATTATTTTCTTTCTTCTTTCTTTCTTTTTTTGAAAATGAAATATATTAGACATCACAATTTTTCTGTTATATTTTCTCTAATATATTATTATATTTTTATATATATTTCTAATGTAAGACAATAGATTGATTGATATCCAAATATAAATAAAATATATTATATATATATTATATATATTTCTAATTTTTTTGATTAAAATGTTATTTGATTAAACAATTAATACTATATATATATATATATATATATATATATATATATATATTATAATAAACATTATATGAATTAATATGATAAAATTAATTAATCTAATACACACACACACACTTTTTTTTATTATTTTCTTTCTTTGAAAAGTCAAATATATTAAACATCACAATTTTTCTCTGATATATTTTCTGTAATTGTTATAGATTGATGAATAGGTTGAATACAGACTGACTGATATCCAAATAAAATATAAAAAAATATTAATTAAAAAAAGTATTAAAAAATATTAAAATATACTTTTAATATTAAAAACCTCTCTCGCTATATATATATATATATATATATATATATATATATATACACAGTGGTTGGACAATGAAACTGAAACACCTGGTTTTAGATCACAATTAGTATGATATTGGGCCTCCTTTTGCAGCTAATACAACATCATTTCATCGTGGGAGTGACAAATACAAGTCCTGCAAAGCAGCCAGAGGGATTTTGAGCCATTTTCCTCTTGCAGAACAGTGGCCAGGTCACTATGTGATGCTGATGTGGGAAAACGTTTCCTGACTCGCTCCTCCAAAACACCCCAAAGTGGCTCAATAATATTCAGATCTGGTGACTATGCAGGCCATGGGAGATGTTCAACTTAATTTTCATGTTCATTAAACCAGTCTGTCACCAGTCTTGCTGTGTGTATTGGTGCATTATTATCCTGATACAGAGCACTACCTTCAAGGTACAATGTTTGAACCATTGGGTGCACATAATGAAACTTTACTCTCTGCTCTAACTGGTGTAATGTACAATAAGTGAAGATTGGGCACCAGACAGCGCAAATATAGCCATGAAACCTCCAATACTATATTGGCGAGTGTTTCAGTTTCATTGTCCAACCCCTGTATATATACACACACATATATATAAATACACACAAATGCATCCCTAGTCTTCAGGTCAAATTATAAAGACCAAGTGTCAATAAATGTAAGCTACACAAAGAAGCAATAAAAAAAGAAATTGAAGGTATTACATGCTGACTTCTAGAAAGGCCAGCAGGTATAAGAGCACTGACGTGTGTTTTTCTGTACACACATGAATAGACACACACACAAACACACGCGCACGCGCACACACACACACACACACACAAGCACTGTCAAATTGAACACATAAAAAGCATGTGTGTGGCCAATGGCATGATGTAGTTTAATGCTTTCAGAAGGAGCCAACAGGGACAGAACAGACTTTAAAAAAGCACACACAAGCGCAGAGCTCTGACTGATGGCTCACGTCAAATCAAATAAGCTGAGCTGTACTGATATACAGCAGCATTCAGCATAATTCTAGCAGAGACCCAGAAAGAGCGAGAACACCAGCGTTTAACCAGAATTTCGATCCCAGCGTGTGGCAGCCTTGAAATATACATAATCTAGTGAATTCTCCTGATCTGAGAACACAGCGGTTGCTCTTCTCTCCTCGTTCTTTGTTCTGTTTAATGTATTCCTTCCTGTTGCTTTACACGTTCGGCTCCACCCTATCCGATGACCTTTTTCCTCTGTTTTCAATCATAGTGTGTCTAAAGCCACACTCCTCTGGGGCATCGCTGGGTCGTGAGCGGCTTACTAACATGCAGTTCACGTCACAGCCACTCGGTGGTGATATGCACACAGATTTCCCTAGGATCTTTCTGTAAGTAAGATGCACTTGCATATACTATCATTAAACACAAATTTAGAGCCGCAGTATCAGTCACATTTAACTACACTCCACTGAAGCAGGATTTCTTTAATCTTAAAGGGAAACTAAATGGCTAGACTGTGGTAGGAACTACATGTGATAAACAGTAGAGACAGGTAGAGGTTTGCTGGCTATTTTTAAACGTAATACATTTTAAATAATAACTCTGTGTGTGTGTATAATTTATAAAATAAGAAAGACAGAAAGAGCTTTATTTATTTATTTCAATTCATATATTGAAAATAATAATTAATTATAATTATATGTATTTTTTTTATTTATTATTTTGACATTTGGCATAGTACCTGACATATTTGATAGATAAATAAATAAATAAATAAAAATTAAGAATAAATACATACAATTTCTCAAAGAAAAATATGTAATATTAAATCCCAATAATATATTTTGAAACAAAACTACTAGACTCTTTTAGGGACTATATGTGAGAAACATAGTAGAAAAACAGGAAGAGCTTTAATGGTTATTTATTTACTTATTTATTTATTTATTTATTTGAAAAAGAAAAATACATTTATTTGATTAATAAATAAATAAATAAATAAATACACAAATAAATAAACACATTTCTCAAAGAAATATATGTAATATAAAATCCCAATAATATACCTTAAAACTAAACAGCTAGACTGTTTTTATTTATTTAATAAAGAATTAAGTATTACATAAATAAAAATTAAATACATACATACATACATATCTCAAAGAAAAATATGTAATATAAAATAATAAAATTCAAAAGTAATATATTTTAAAACTAATCAGCTAGACTGTTTTTATTTAATAAAAAACCTAACAAACAAACATTATTAATCATTATTATTTATTTATTTATTTACTTAATAAATACATATAAAATCTCAATAACACATTTTGAAACTAAACAGCTAGACTATTTTATTTAATAAATAAATAACAATTAAATAAATAAATACATTTCTCAAAGAAAAAATGTACTATAAAATCCCAATAATATATTTTGAAACTAAACAGCTAGACTGTTTTCATTTAATAAAAAAAACGGCGAACAAACATATAAATATTAAATAAATAGAGAATGAATGAATGAATGAATGAATTAATAAATAAATAAATTAAATAAATAAATACATTTTTTAAAGAAAATATGTAATACAAAATCCCAATAATATATTTTGAAACTAAACAGCTAGACTGTTTTTATTTATTAAATAAATAAATAAATAAATTTACAAACAAACAAATATTAAATGAAATCAAGAATGAATTAATGAATTAATACATTTCACAAAGAAAAATATATACTAAAAAATCCCAATAATATATTTTGAAGCTAAACCTCTAGACTTTTTAGGAACTATACATTTAAAAATCATCAATTACAATTATATATGTACATTTTTGATTATTCTGAAAAGAAAAATAGCCATCAAGACAACATTCTGATACCTGATATATGTGAATATGATAGATAGATAGATAGACAGATAGATAGATAGATAGATAGATAGATCAAATTTCTCAAATCAAAATGTGTTACATAATATCCCAATAATATATTTTAAAACTAAACAGCTGGACTGTTTAGGCCCTATATGTTAGAATTAGAATAGCAAGGCAAGTAGAGCAAGAAAAGAGGGGAAAGGGTAATGATGGGTCGGGGTCATTGTCATTGTCCTGGTAGGGCGACGCGAAAAATGACAGAAAATTGCTGGCCCAAGCATATCACGACAGCACATGCACACAGACTAAACAAGACTTTTCCTGTAGCAAGGTCTTTCCTGCATATCCACGGACAAACAGCACGGGCGGAGGGCAAAGTCAGGGTCACACAACCACACACACATACTGCTGGAAAGCTAGGGACCTACAATAAACTCTCTTTCTATATATATATATATATATATATATATATATATTTATATATATATATATATATATATATAATATTTAGGGACAGGCTACAAATTGCACATTATCACTGTCAACACAACTGAAAAGACCAAAAATAGCAGAGCATCATTTGGGAGGATAATTCAGTAAACGTGACAGATTTAATGCAGCTATTATTTGTTCAGCCATAAGAAGAATGTAGGAGTGAAGTAATTATTTCAATCATAAAATCAACTTCCTAAACAGTCGCTATGGTGCTGTATTTGTTTCTGTGTATTTCTGTGTGCAAATGGGAGAAGGCGGATGCGGGCACTATCCATTAATATCAGCACCGGTTCTCTGCTGTATCGTAAATCTGACTGTGAGGGAATCTGGGGAAATCTGAGTCTCTCTGCAAAGCGTCATTTGAAATTTATGAGCAATTTCCTCAGTCACAAAAACAAACACCTGGAGGGAAGCAGTGCGGCAGAGTCACAACTCACAACAAAACACCCTCGCTCTACATCACTCAACCTCGTACTGCTTCACTTCATCATTACAGTGCGCAAATCATGTTAAAGACAATTACCAGAACAGGTACAGTCGAGTAAAAAAGGACTCGAAGGACATGGAGAAACTCAAAACTAAATGATCTGAGTGAATGCTAGTGGTGGTTTCAAATCAAAATAGCCCAATTCCAAGATCCTTTTTTCACTGTAAATCTATAGAACTATTACATTCAGGTTTTGTCCACACTAATACATTTTTGTTTGAAAGCACATTTTTCTCTCCGTTTTGTGTTCTCTCCAAAGTGGATAAATTTGAAAACGGATTGTGAAAACATAGACTTTTGAAAACGATGACGCATGTTTAATCATGTGACGCATACTAAACCGATAGATATCTATGTTTAGACCGGTATTGTGCCTGCTATGTGCTACTTTCACACTGTTGCTACAGATATGTTACTTTGTACACACTTCATATTACAAAGATGCAGCAAAACATGAGGGCAGTTGCGACCTGGACGCCAGTGAATGGTGGGATATTTTATATTGTAAATAAAATGTTAATATATTGTATATTATATGTATTACATATATTATATTGTAAATAAAATGTAAATATGTTTGTAAATAAAATGATCCTGCCAGAATATTTGTGAAAACTTATGTCTGTTCCGTATGCAAGTCTGTTTCCGCCACTGAATAAACAATAAAAAAAGGTAATTGCGACTTTTTATCTTACAATTCTGACTTTGTTTCTCGCAATTGCAAGTTGCATGTTTTTCTCCTCAGAACTGGACTTCATAGCTCACAATAGTGAGTTTATATTACACAATTCTAAGAAAAAAGTCAGAAGTGTTTATATCTCACAATTCTGACTTCATTACTCGCAATTGCGAGTTAATTTCTAATTCTGAGAAAAAAAATCTGAATTGCGATATAAATTTGAGAAAAAAGTCACAATTGCAAAATAAAAAAACTCAGAATTGCGAGTTTATATTTTAAATATTATAAACTCACAAATGTAAGAAAAAGTCACAATTGCGAAATAAAAAACTCAGAATTGCGAGTTTATATTTTGCGATTGTGACTTTTTCTTACATATGTGAGTTTCTATCACACAATTCTGAGAAAAGAAACACAATTGCGAGAAAAAAGTTATAAACTTAGAATTGCAAGTATAATCAGAATCACGAGTTTGTATCGCAATTCTGAGAAAAAAAGTCAGAATTGCAGAATATAAACTCGCAAATTGTGAAAAAAAAAGTCAGAATTGCGAGATATAAACTCGTAATTCTGAGAAAAAAAGTCACAATTTAGAACTCAGAATTGTTTATATCTCGCAACTGTGACTTTCTTAGAATTGCGAGTTTATATCTCACAATTCTGACTCTATAATTCGCAATAGCGAGTTTATGCCATGCAATTTTGACATAAAAGTCAGAATTGCGAGTTTATATCTCATTTTTCCGATATTTAAAATTTTCGTCATTTCAGTGGAGAAGAAAAACTTGAAAACACTTGAAAGTGCTAGTGTGGACAGAGAGCGTTTTGAAAAGAAAAGGCCTTTTTCAAATGTATCTGGATTCATGTAGATGTAGCCTTATGTTATTGTCCATCACAGTGTAAAACATTAGTTTTCAAAGATTACTAGAGTATGTTTTACAAGAAAATGCAATGTGTTACTTGCTGATTCTTTGTAATTACTTGTGAAATTTACTAGCTCTTTCTGATTGAAAATTGTTTCTACACCAATTTTTTTTTTTTCAGTAATTGCCCATAAAACTTAGCTTTACAACCAAACAATTTCTTAATACTCAAATGAGAGTTAGTTGACATGTAGTTGCAAAGTTAATCTAAAGCAGATAATTCAGAGTAGCAACAGCACACTTTTTTTTAATAAACTGCAGAATTTGGGGTATGAATTATGTCAGTGCTGAACGAGTTACACTCTAAAGTGGAATACTTAGGGATAAAGGTTTGTTCAAAATCTCTAACCACAGGTATGAGCAATTATAACACCGATGATTGCCTTAGCAAACACCGCTAATTAAAATCTATTAATACATGCTGTATACATCCTCAGGGAATCTACTTTAACAACTAAATGTGTTTGGGTAGCACTTCACTAGCAGCATAATTTAGTAGTTCAACATGCATCAACACTCAACATTTGAAGCCCATCTTAATTCTCAGAAACCTGTCACGGTAATTGCAGCTATCGTGATTTATGCAAATTATTGCTGATCGAGTCGCTTCAGTTCAAAACCTGCTTAGAACATGAATGTAAATGTAAATCTATTGACCTCTTTCACATCCGCCATGTCAACTAGAACGCCAATCCTCGTAAAAGTGAAAATTGCTTCCTCAGCTTTACCAAAGCCCATGAGATGCAACATATGAGGACATGCTTGTACCACCAAACCACAATCAATCCCTGAGCAGATCTGCATGTAAAATCACTGCTGGGGATAATTAATGTCAGTGAGGAGGTCTGTGATTAGATTAAGAAGAATCTGTTTAATGATGTGTATAGTTTTGGGCCATTCAGTCCTTCAGTGCGTCATGCTCAAGATAATGGTCAGTTAGTCACATGAGGAAAAAAAAAAAAACATGAACTGGTGGATCAGCACTTTCATTAAAAAAATACACTAAAAACAGTAATATTGTAAAATATTATTTTAATTTAAAAGAACTGATTTCTAGTTTCAAATATTTAAAAACGTAATTTTTAATTTAAGCATCATTACTCCAGTCTTCAGTGTGACATGATCCTTCAGAAATCATTCTAATTTGCCAATTTGGTTCTCAAAAAACATTTCTTCTTATTATCAACTTTGAGTTATGATGATTAATATTTTAGTGGTAAATTAAATATTAAATGTCTTTGCTGTCACTTTTGATCAATTTAATGCATCCTTGCTGAATAAAAGTATTAATTTCTTTCAATAATTCTAAAAAAAAAAAGTACTGACCTCAACCTTTTGAACTGTAGTGTATACAGAAATCCTGACTACTTTATCTCTCAGAACCTTTTCAGTTTTTCATATGCGCACACACACACGCACACTAAAATGAGTGACGTATTTAATCAAACCTCCACACATCCTTTGCAAGACCGAAGCCCTGAAGGGCGGAAAAATTTAAGGGATTTTGGGAATGTTATTAAAACAAGAGAACATTCATCCATACATCTTCTCTTTTTTTTGTCAGCTGCTCTCGTTCTGTCTCTGTAGGTTTAACAAAGTCGCTCACCTCGGGCTTGTCTGGATATGTAATAACAGCATGTCTGAAAACGTTTCTGTACAGCGGGGCAGAAATCTCTCTCCCTCTCCCCCTCTCCAACTCCAGCCCTGAGCTAATTAGGATGTGCTGATTGATTAGGCCGCAATAATTAGCTTTTGTGATGTAAATGAAGCTCCCATTGGTCTGAAATTGATTAGCCACTGTCTGTCCCCGGGGACGAGGCGGCGCAGCGTTCCGGATTGAGAGCCACCGCTTGCGTCCATCTCTCTCTCTCAGGCTCAGACTCTCAATGTTTGTAATCAAATACGATAATGGACTTCAGTGAAGTGCTGTAGAAAGAAAACTATCGATGTCTAAACAACTAGACATTTCTCTCCACTCTGAAATGATGCGATGGTACAGCCTGGGAAATATCGTGGAGAGAATATACATAATATAATATTTGCATAAATGCATAAATATCATGTTGTGAACCCATAAACATAAATTTGTCAAAAGAATCTGAGATATTGCATAAAGGTACGGTATGTGTGTGAGAGAGATGCAGGAAGCACGATTAGAGTGAAAGGCCGTCTGTTGTTTTCCTGTCTGCAGAAGAAAGGCTTTTTTTTTTTTTTGAGTTCTCCTGAGGAAGGAACAGGCACTGCTTCCACTCAACCAACCTCTGACCTCAAACCTGAAAGTGTGTCTGTGACTTTTATTCTTCATCTCTCTCCGGAATGAAACCTGAAAATACAGCTAGTATAACCACACTGGTATAGAAAGAATTCCCTCTACTGTTTATCCATTTAGAGATGAGGAAAGTAGCATTGTAAATACTGTCCCAAACTTGCAAAGACATGGTGTTGAAAATCTAAAAATGCAGGGGATACGGTTTTCTTTATGGATAAAACCATATCCTAAACATGCAAATTTGAATATTTGCCCTGTTATGAGTAACAAGACATTTTGTTGCTTCAGACATCTATTTATAGGTCACTGGCCCCACCCACTGTAAAATATGAAACCTGATTGGTCCCAAATTTCATTTCTACAAACTGCTTGTTGCTGGAAACCTGTTGCCAGAAAGACCTGTTAATTATTAAATACTGCAGATCAAATAAAACTAAAAATGAACAATTTGACCTAATATTTGTATCTGCTGTGCATTTTTGTGCTTATTAGAGTAGCATTGTTAGCTTAATAACATCATACCATCATATAGAGCTCAACATTAATTTTTTTCAGCTGCTTTAAAGGGATAGTTCATCCAAAAATGAAAACCCATGATTTACTCACTCTCAAGCCATTCTAGGTGTTTATGACTTGACAGATGAATACAACTGGAATTTTATTTAAAAAAATTTTGGCTCTTACAAACTTTATAGACCAATTAGGCGTAGACGTCAGTTATGTTACTTGCAGCTGCGCGTGCATAGTAACAAGTGAAGTGAAATGGGTAAAATTTCATGAAATAAGAGAGAGAGAGAGAGAGAGAGAGAGAGAGAGAGAGAGAGAGAGAAAAAAATAAAAAAATAAAAAATGTTGTGCCTTTTGATGCCAGAATCGGAATGGAAATAATTTTCAGAGAATACTGTCGAAGACGCCATTTGAAGTTAAACGCAGATGTTTAGACAGACTATGGATGAAAACTGCTATAATTACTCTACTTTTAAAACATAAATTTGATTTAAACAATACGTCTACATAATATTCACATATTCTGTTGGTAGGGGACGCATTGTATTAGCCCTACACTTGCAGCACATAATATTTAAACCTATTACTATTAACATTTTACATATTTATTTATTTTATCTCACAATTCTGACTTTTTTCCTCACAAATGCATGTTTATATCTGCAACTTCGGACTTGATTTAACTCAACAATAGTGAGTTTGTCAATTCTCAGGGGAAAAAAAGCCAGAGCCAAGGGGAAAAGAGAAAATGATGAGTTGTTTTTTTTCTTATCAGAACTGTGAGATATAATCTCAGAATTGCAAGAATAAAGTCTGAATTTTGAAATATAAATTCTAATTTATCTTTTTTTTATTCTTTTATTCCATGGCTCCATAGACTGATACTTGAAAACCGTCATTTTCTCCAACCAGATAAGCTCCGCCCACCAAAGCGTCATCGCTGTTTGTAAACACTGAATGGCAGTGAATGGCTGTTGAGATTTTGAAGTCCAATAAAGTGCATCCATCCATCATAAAAGTACTCCACACGGCTCCAGAGGGTGAATGAAGGCCTTCTGAAGTGAAGCAATGCGTTTGTATAAGACAAATATCCACATTTACAACTTTATAAACCGTAACAGTTAGCAAAAGCTAGAGATTACAGTTTATGAAGTTGTAAATATAAATATTTTTCTTAGAAAAATGCATCGCCCCTAGGAGGCTTGTCCCAGTATAGGTCATAAACCCCGTCCTCTCCATGTAATCTAACAGGACGTGAGACAAACTAAATAATTAAATTTAACTTCAAATGTTTTTTTTCCCAAAGATGGCTTTTGTCATTTTATGTAGTTTTCAATCACGCTGATGTAAGTTCAAGTGTTCGTTTTTTAAATAAGTTTGGTTTTATTTTGCTATGAGATGCTATAAAAACCCGAGTGTGACGTCACGGTTGACGGCTGTGATTGACAGCATCTCTCGTGGCTGGAGTTGTATTTACTTTATTTGGAGTTGTATTTACTTTATTTTAACGCAAGCCTCTTGTACAACAATCAACAGACATAAATTGGAGCAGTCAGGCTAACTTCGCTCTCTATTGCACAGACTCTAGTCCCAAATCAGCGCAAATGTCCCTTATTGGGACACTGGCTTCTTCACTTTTCTTCAGTGGAAGTGAGTGAAGATGCGTCGTCTATCTTTTTTTTTTTACACTCTATGCTTCAAAATCTGGACCACTACCCACTGCCATTCTAAAGCTTAGAAGGGCCAGGACATTTAACATATCTCTGATTGTATTCGTCTGAAAGAAGAACGTCATATACGCCTAAGATGGCTTGAGGGTGACTAAATCATGAAAAAAAGTCAGAATTGTGAGCTATAAACATAGAACTGTGATGTAAACTTGAATTACGAGGAAAAAAAGCAGAATTATTTGTTTATATCTCACAACCTCTAACCTTTTTCTTGGAATTGTGAGAAAAAAAGTCTGAAATGTAAGGTAAAAAGTAGCAATTACCTTTTTAAACGTTTTTATTCTTTGGCGGAAAATGGTGTGGCCAAATGGCAACACAAAAGGAAATAGTCCTCAAATTAAGCCACCCAAAAAACAACTGAGGAAAAATATACAGTGTTTCTCAAGGTTTACTCTGAATTCACTCAGCATTGGCAGGTGTGGCAAAATATTCACTGTGGACCCTGGATACACCACAACTCTATGTCTGTTTCCTGAGCACCTGGTCTTGATAAGTGTTGGCTGGTGGATGGTGTTTTAGTCAGCGCTGCGATTTGTTTAAACAGGTTGGGTGTATTAATATTTCTACCCCAGTGACTGATGATGCAGGTGCTCTATTGGCCGAACAACTTGAAGTCAATCACAGCACACAGCTGTGCCGCAAACTCCCCAACCTCTGGCTGAGAGTAATGACATCAGAGAGTGACAAGTTAAGACAGATTGACTGTAAGATACACACATACACACCCATGACATGAACACAAACACACAGAATTCTGGGAAAACTTCTGTGTCTAGGGCTCAGACACATTCACACTGACCCATGTTGCATCACACCACTGGAATGTTTTGAATGGAAGCAACTGTGAGTTCAGCTCAATGTAAACGTCCTGCTGACTGCCAAATATTCCAGAGTTATTAAGAAGTCTTTCCGAACCGCTGTCGCCACAGGGATCAGGATTCACAAACTTCAAACAAACATGCACTACAGAGAGTTTGAAGTCATGACAAAAAATTTAAGGAAAATAAGCTATGCTTCAACTGTCTTACATACAACTAAACACAGCAGGAAACTCATTATGCTTTAAATAGCTGTTGGAATTCTAAGAAACTGTTGACTAAAGTTGTTATTTTTGTTTTCTTTGCATACAGAAAGTATTCTCGTAGCCACTGATGTCACATAGACTATTTTAGCAACGTCCTTACTATCTTTCTAGGCCTTGAACGTGGTAGTTACGTTGCTGTCTATTGTATGCAGCTCTCGGATTTCATCAAAAATATCTTAATTTGTGTTCCCGAAGATGAACGAAGGTCTTACAGGTTTAGAGCGACATTAGGATGAGTAATTAATGACAGAATTTTCCTTAAATCCCTTTAAAGACTGAAGGTGGTTTATCCAGCTAAACAGCTTCATTACACCATAACATGCACTGAGCTCATGAAGAACTTTAATTATGTAGGTGCATTAATCCTGAATGGTGGTCCACAGGCGTGCGTGTGAGAGAAAGAGAGACGGAGGCTGTTGTTTTGTGGCCTGTAAGACTCAGCGGTCGTCCTCCCGCTGAGTTCTTATTAAAGAGAAGGTACATGAGATTCTGCTGCTTCACGCTGATATGAACTGCAGGTACTCTTGATAATTGGCGGCGCTAGTTGAGGACATGCCACACTCTTATCCGATATGGGAAAAACAGCGTTTTGCCTCTGCCACGGAGAAGAGCTATCATGCCATTCGAAACGGAGGAGAGGGACATAATAAGACAAAATAATGAACTTAGATGACATCTTATATAACACACATTTTTAGCAACAAATTATGCACAGACACACACAAGAAATGCTCAAATCCTAGTGACCTGCCACAAAATCTGCCTGTCTAAACAACATTATTTGCTATTATAGCTGTTCCAAACTAGGCAGTTAATAATCTCGAATATCTGTCATGGATAAGAATGTCAAAACATCTCAAAATGCAATGTGTAGACAGAAATGTCAATTATAAATACAAGTATATTTCATTGCAGATATATTTGTGTGCCAAGCAGAACTTTGGTTGCGATTCTACCGTAAATTAATTTGTCTGCTTAAAAAGTCTATGGCAGGCTAAAAAGTTTTCATAAACACACTTTTTGTGTACATATGCTGCTTCAGATATGTGCAGCCTGTGTCGCCACACACATTAGCCTAGTCACACATTTTGATGTAAAAAATAGCAAATTATTTATGAAAGCCTGTTTCCACCACTGAATTAAAAAAAAAAAAATTTGCTTTTAAACCTCACAATTCGATTGCAAGTTTACATCTCGCAATTCTGACTTTTTTTCTCAGGATTGTGAGATATAAACTTGCAATTGCAAGTTATAAAGTCAGAATTGCAAGACAAACTTGCAATTCTAAAAAAAAAAAATCACAATTTTGAGAAATAAAGTCAGAATTGCGAGATGTAAACTTGCAATCGAATTGTGAGGTTTAAAAGCAATTTTTTTTTTTTTTAATTCAGTGGTGGAAACAGGCTTTCATAAATAATTTGCTATTTTTTACATCAAAATGTGTGACTAGGCTAATGTGTGTGGCGACACAGGCTGCACATATCTGAAGCAGTATATGTACACAAAAAGTGTGTTTATGAAAACTTTAAACTTTGTGATAAACTCACAATACTGAGAACAGATTTATTAGTCTTTATTTCTCATCAAAATTGGAATTTATAACTCGTAATTGCGAGTTTATGTCTCACAATTCTGAGAAAAAAAGTCATAAAAAGAAATACTAGTGCTGTGTTCATAATCATTAGCATAGGAACTACAATCAATGGGGATTGTGAGAGCTGCTATTTGTCTGGTGCTAATAGAGTTTCTCCCCATGAGAAGTGCTGTCACTTTTCATTTAGGTTGATCCCATGACTGTCAAAAGAAGGCGAACTACAAAACCTACATTTACTATTTTTTTGTAACCGGATTACCTTCGTCATCCACTCTCTCGTGAACGCGTATACAATAGTTAGCGGAACCTATAGATAAGAGTTTATAATGTTTTAAATATTGATGTTTTTCTTACGCAAATGCATCGATTCTTTTCAGAAGGCCTTCATTAACCCCGTGGAGCTGTGTGGAGCACTTTTTATGATGGATGGTGCACTTTATTGGACTTCAAAATCTCAACAGCCATTCACTGCCATTATAAAGCTTGGAAGAGCCAGGACATTTTTTAATTTTATTTTAATTTTTTTCATTGTATTTGTCTGAAAAAAGAAAGTCATATCCACCTAGGATGGCTTAAGAGTGAGTAAATCATGGGGTAGTTTTCATTTTTGGGTGAACTATCCCTTTACGATAAATTCTAAAAAGTTTGTTCGAACACTTTTTTTTCATAAGAAGAAAGATACAGGGTTTGGCGTTATCTGATTGTATGGCGGTTCTTGCCTGAAGACTCACTGAAAACACCTCAAAGCCTGTCTTTTTGAGCTGCCTGCAGATTACTGTATAATAATCATAAACATGCATACAGTTTGTGTCACGACTAGCTTGACGGGAGGTCAGCACTCTGCGTTCATGTGTATATTGTGCCGTGTATTTTTAATAGTTCTTTCTAAAGAGCCTGTCTCAAGCTGGAGCGGTCTGCTGCATTCATTTGTGTTCTCTCTAGAGTGAATGCATTCGTGTGTGTGTGTGTGTGTGTGTGTGTGGCTGCTAGAGGGAAAGCGTACTGTGTTATTGGTGCTCTCATATGTGCTGAATGCTGCTGAAAAATGTTGTAATTATAAAATTCTCTATAAAAAGTCCCTAATTGACTTTGAGTAGTCACTGAATGTAAATTCAGCAAAAATATCACTTAACACAATCATATCCGATGATTAATTGCGATTAATCGCATCCAAAATAAAAATTATTTTTTACATAATATGTGTGTATGTACTGTGTATATTTATTATGTATAGATAAATACAAACACACACATGCATGTATATATTTAGAAAAAATGTTGTTTACATATTAAAAAATATATATATATAACTCTATGAATATAAGTTTATACATGTAAATATTTTCAAAACATATACTGTATGTGTGTGTACACATCATTAAAATACTCCATGTGACATCAGTGGTTCAACCGTAATGTTATGAAGCCACAAGAGTACTTTTTGTGCACAAAGAAAACACAAATTATGACTTTATTTACCAATTTATTATCTTCTGTGTCAATCTTTGATGCAGAGGACCTTTCTGGGCCTTGAACGTGTCAATTGCATTGCTGTCTATGCAGGGTCAGAAAGGTTTCGGATTTCATCAAAAAAAATATCTTAATTTGTGTTCCGAAGATTAACAAAATTCATAATGATTCCGTATGGAACAACATTAGGTTGAGTAATTAATGACAGAATTTTCTTTTTTGGGTGAACTATCCCTTTAAGAAAAGCTTTTTGGAATACAAAATACTCCTAATTTTGTTCTTAAAGGAGAAGTCCACTTCCAAAACAAAGATTCACATATAATGTACTCACCCTCTTGTCATCCAAGATGTTTATGTCTTTCTTTCTTCGGTCATAAAGAAATTGTTTTTTGAGGAAAACATTTCAGCATTTTTCTCCATATAATGGACTGATATAGTGCCCCGATTTTGAACTTCCAAAATGCAGTTTAAATGCGGCTTCAAACGACCCCAAATGTGGTTGTAAACGATCCCAGCCGAGAAAGAAGGGTCTTATCTAGCGTAACGATCAGTTATTGTCATAAAAATAATACAATTTGTTTACTTTTTAATGTCAAACGCTTGTCTTGTCTTACTCTGCCTGGACTCTTTTTTGTTCAAGACAGTTAGGGTATGTCATAAAACTCCCATCTCATGTTCTCCCTCAACTTTAAAAACATCCTATATTGCTGTTTTACCTTTTTTTTTTTAAGGGTGCTTGATCTTGTTTGCATGTTTACTTTGCAAAGACTGGGTCGGTACTTCTGCAGCGATGTAGGATGATTTGAAATGATTTTTGAAGTTGAGGGAGAAAGAGTTTTTCGACATATTCTAACTGTCTTGAATACAGAATACACAGAGTTCAAGGAGAGCAATGCAAGACGAGCATTTGAGAATAAAAAGTATATAAATTGTATTATTTTTATGAAAATAACCGATCGTTTCCCTAGATAAGACCCTTCTTCCTCGGCTGGGATCGTTTCCAACAGCATTTGGGATAGTTTTAGGCTGCATTTAAACTGCATTTTGGAAGTTCAAAATCCGGGCACCATATCAGTTCATTATATGGAGAAAAGTGCTGAAATGTTTTCCTCAAAAAAACAATTTCTTTACGACTGAAGAAAGAAAGACGTGAAAATCTTGGATGAAGAGGGGGTGAGAACATTATATGTGAATCTTTGTTTTGGAAGTGGAAGTTAGGAAAGTTAAAGTAATAGTTCACCCAAAAATGAAATTTGGCTAAAAATGTACTCACTGTCAGGCTTCACTTTTTACTGCAGAAAGCAAAATTATGCATAGAGGACTTGTATTTTAACTGGTAGCAATGGTTTGAATTTAAAAACGTCTTGTTTTTTGATTTGTGTATTACAAACACAAGATGTTAACTGATTATTGTGATGTTTTTATCAGCTTTTTGGACTCTGACGGCACCCATTCACTGAAGAGGATCCATTGGTGAGCAAGTGATGTAATGCTAAATTTCTCTACATCTGTTCCAATTAAGAAACAAACTCAATCTTGTATGGATATAAATTTCAACAATTCATCTTTTTTGGGTGAACTACTCCTTAAAAACAAAACAATCAGTCTACCACTAGGGACAGCAGAGGACTTTGTGCTGCCAGGGGCCTTGCTGGACCATGACCTGACCGTGTTTATACTCTTGGGCAGACAACTGACAATATCAATATCATGCAAGACACACATAAACACACTATGACCTCATGGGAATTTGACTGACAGGTAACAGGCCTCCACACACAATCTTTCACAGTGCCACAGCATGTTTCAGAGGACATATCGATGTGCGCCACCATATTCCACAGACCTGACAGCTGTCATGGATATCCATCCCCTAAAATTCCCATCTTCCTCCCCGCATTCATCTCAATCAGACAAGCGCACGTCCCCTCGACTCGCTGACTGACAGTCACAAAGTTAAAAGCCCATATACACTACAGACAAAAAGCCCATAGCGTACAGCCGAGCTCCTCATCTCCCTGTTTACATCTTCTAAACACTACTCACAGAGCCCATTGACTCGGCTTTGAGGCGTGGATGCGACGCCTCTGAAAGGGAGAAGGTTCACTCACTTCTAGAAATCTGTCTATTTTCACACTGAAAAGAAAAGAGCTCTGGACGACGTGCACTTCAAACCCAGCCAAGTTTGGCCACAAAAGACCCTAATTTGGAAGGAACTCGAGAGCCAGTGGAGCTTGAGAGCATTCCCTCGAACCTGACACTTGGCATCGGACCCGGTCTGGTTTGAGAGAGTGAATGAAGGCTGACACTCTGTGGCATCTCTGTGAGAGCGCTATAGATGACAGACCGTTTGAGTGACAGGTCTCTTTTCAGAAATCACTCGCTATTGAGAGGCGAACACAGAAAGTGGAGACGTCTCATTGTAACAATGACCGCTGATGAGGTTCCCACAGGTCTACCGCCACACACACACTCACAGACAAACGGCTCCATTTTAGCTCTCGATCAATACATTTCAGCTTTCGATGAAGCTTTGTTTCTTCTTCAGATGAAACTTCCCTCACCTGCACCTCCCCTGAGCCGAGAGTGAGTCATGAGGCCGGTTCTATCTCGAGCGGCGCAATCATTCTCCGTCGCAGCAGAACTCTCATGATGTACTGATGTAAGATAAACCTCCGTAGAATATGTGTGCCGACGGTGTCACGCACAAACACCCAGACACGCACGCTCACAGCTGTTCCGTGCCTCATGGGCCGTGCTTTCCACATGCAGTCAGTGTTCAGCTGTGAATTAGTCCTGCCACTAAAAAGCAGGGCTGTCATTTATAATGTGCTCAGACGTCTTCTCTGAGTCACTCTGAACCCTGTCTGTTAGTGCTCACAAACACAACTAGAGATAAGACAGAAATTGGAGGTTGAAAAACTGCTGACTGAAAATCCATCTTTGATTTTTAGAAGACAAGCTCGTAATGCAGACATTCAAAAACAAGCGCCCACGTAAAGCATGCACGCAGAGTTTCACAGCACAAAAGGGCGATTCTCACAAATACTGTCGAGATGTGTCGTATTTCACCCTAGAATCAAAAACAAGAAATTCTGTTTTGCATGACAAAACTGAAACCTAATTTTCTTTGCTAATTAAAAACGTTTTACCCAAAGTACTTTTTACCCAGTCCTGCCATGTTGACATCACATAGTATGCAATTGACAAAGCTGACATCTACTATTACTAACAAAAATGACAATAATAATTATTTATATTTAATAATATAATTATATAGCAATTGCAGCACTTTACAAAGAATAAATATTAAATCAAAACGCTCTTTTTTATATATTCTACAGAAGCCCTGAACCACGTGGGGACTCATCTCGTTATTTCAACATAATATCTCATTATTTCGACATAACCTGTTTTTTTTCAAGATATTAAGTTATTTCAGCATAACTCACTATTTCAACATAATATTTCGTTATTTCAAAGTAATTACTTGTTATTTCAACATATCATTATTGCGAGATATTAAGTCTTTATTTCGACATCATAACTCGTTATTTCAACATAATATTTTGTTATTCCAACATTACTCATTTCAACTGTATCTCGTTATTTCATCAAAATATCTCGTTATTTCATCAAAATATCTCATTATTTCAAGATATTAAGTCGTTATTTTGACATAACTCGTTATTTCGAGATATTTTGTTGAGTATATATCATAATATCGAGTTACTATGTTAAAATAACGGCTTCATATCTCAAAATAATGTTTTAATATCTCGAAATATTGAGTTATTATGTTGAAATAAGTTATGTCGAAAGAATGACTTAATATCTCGAAATGAGTTATTATTTTGAAATATTATGTTGAAATAATGTGTTATGTTGAAATAACGAGAATAGTTTTTTTGTTTTTTGTTTTTCACACCATAAGTTTTCTTCCCCCCATTTCGGGTCAGTAAGATTTTTTTTTAATTAATATTTTTATTCAGAAAGATGCATTAAGTTAATCTAAAGTAATAGCAAATCCTTTTTCATTTTTACAAAACATGTCTATTTGAAATAAATGCTGTGATTTTGATATTCCATTTATCTAAGAATGTTGGAAAAAAAAAAAGTTTTTGATTACATTGATAATAATAAGGCATGTCATTTAAAGAGATAGTTCAACCAAAAATGAAAACTATGTCATTAATTACTCACCCTCATGTTGTTTCAAACCCATAAGATTTTCGTTCATCTTCGGAACACAAATTAAGATATTTTTGATGAAATCCGAGAGCTTTCTGACCCTGCATTGGCAGCAATGCAATTACCATGTTCAAGGCCAAGAAAGGTAGTAAGAACATCATTAAAATAGTCCATGGGACATCAGTGGTTCAACTTTTATTTTATGAAGCTTTATGAAGGTCTTACCAGTTTGGAATGATATAAGGGTGATTAATTAATGACAGAATTTTCATTTTTTGGGTAAACTATCTCTTTAAGCACCGAATCAGCATATCAAAGTATCATGTGACACTGAAAACTTGGCTGCTGAAAATTCAGTTTTGCATCAGAGGACTAAATTACTTTTTAAAATACATTAATATAGAAAACTGTAATATTACATTGTAATTATATTATATACTAACACTTTTGCTATTAATATATGCTATATTCTGTAGGTTTCCTCTGATGTATTTTAATGTCTATGTGTGTACATTTTACTCTGTTGATATATGACTCAAACATTTCTTTGACAGATTCACCCGGAAGTGTTTATTACGAAACACAAATTAGCATCATGGTTAGCTTATTAGATTGACATGCTCCCACATTTAGTTAATTAAATACGACAGAACAAATATGTCGTTTTAATGAAAAACCTATTATTACAGAAACAAATATTTGCACTCTCTATTACTAGCAAACACACATGCAACTGCAAGCCTTTGAAGTGTCAACAGGAGAAAGGAACACAGTACAACAGAAAAGAGAAAATCCAACATGTCAGAGAGAGAGAGAGGGGGAGAGAGAGAGAGAGAGGGAGAGACAGAGACCGAGAGAAAGAGGGAGAGAGAATTTCAATTAGCTTTTCTAATACCAACAGAGGGGCTGGGCTGGCAGCCGGAATGATTTATCAAAGTTATTGCTTCTCTTAATGAGAAAACATGTCACACGCCTGGCTTTGTAGAATGACAAGCTAAAACCAAACAGAGGGAGGAAAAAAAGCCCTCCTTTTTTCTTGGAGGGTAAAAACACACACACAACTGAAGGCAGACGCACTATTGGCGTAATAACAAAGCCCTTCTTCTCAAAGCGGAGGTAAATATCAGGCCTGTGCACTCCGCTTAGCAATCATTCCATAATTCCGGATCCATTATTAGAATATTAATTGCACTCCACATATCGTCGTTTCTGTGTTTGTACGTTAGCTTCTAATAATCTGCCAATGGAGAAGGTGAACTCTGTCTTTGTGTTACCCATCTGAGTCTGTTCCTGCAGTGTGGGAGGGTTTTGTGGCTGGCAGAAGCACAAAGCTGTGATATAACTGAGACAAAGCACTGTGTAGTACTACGGTGAAGAAGATGGCACATTTTCACATTTACAGAGTCACTGCCATATCCATGCTAAATATTAACTGAGAGACCTTCCCCATACAGATCGCTTTAATATCCTAAACAGAAATGAAGTTCCAAACGTAGGTTCGGGAGGAGCCTAATCATTCAGTCCTGTCAATTATCTTTTACATGTTGTTTGAACATAAACGTGTTTTGGCAGTGTGCGTACACATCCACCCTATAATGATAAAAATCCACCCAGTGCTTATTTTAAATCCCTATAAATAGAAACCCCTTTCTTACCTCAAGCCATTCTCAGATTCTTGGCAGAATGATGTAGTTCTGCACAGGCCCCTCCCATGATAGTTGATTGACACTGGTGTTTTACCTTAGACCCGTCCTGAGTGAGCTGTGAAAAGTTGGAGCAGCAATTCCTAAACGACTGAGGTGTTTTGTTGTTTGTTGTTTTACTCCTGACATCTGAACTGCTGAAGACGCAGTGGACTACATTTGTTTTTGAAGGTAATGCGCCCCCCGACCTGCCTATATGAGTCTATGTTCATGCAAATCATTCAGAATCCGAATTCACCTACAGCAGAAGTGAGTATAAGGTTTTTTTTTTTAATTATTCTTTGCAAATCGCCTTGCCTAATAAATTGCTAGTTAGCAATTCCGCGGCTAAATGCAGCTAAATGTGGCTAAAGTTTACAGCCTCATGAGAACAGCTCGTCACTCCACAGAAGAGAAGGGCGGGGTGGGCAGAGCTAATTAGCATTTAAAGGGACATGCACCGAAACAGGTTGTTGTGAGCAGAGCTGTTTTTGACAAGGTAAAAAGGGTGTTGTTTTATACTACCAGTGAGAAATTTTAACCTAACATACTTAAGTATGTAAGTACATAAGTATGTTACAGACTTTTCATTAAGACCCTAAAGAATCATATCAACTTGTGGAAAATGGGCATTCGGTCCTTCCCCTTTAAGGGCAGCAAGCCAAGTTTGTTTACCATTTACCATCAGGACTGGATGGGCAAGTGAACTTGTGAAATCAGATTTAAAAAATATTATCCAGATACCAAAATTTGGAATCAAAAGCCACAAATTTTATTATGAACTCAAACGTTTCCTATCAAATTCTTGAAAAGAACATTATATATTAATAGCATGAAAAACAGTTCTTTCTGGTCCTCGAATCTGATTGGATGAGAGGAGTGTGATATTCCAGTGATATTGGAACTTCAACCGTTTCACTGTTAGTATCACTCCGCTTGCAGTATTTCTCATAGCGAGTGTCATGGCAGACGCCCAAATCCACTATAACTTTAAAAATAATACTGTTTTTGTGTCACGTAATGTAGTTTAAAGGGGTCGTTTAAAGGGGGGTTATGCTGTTTTACAAAGTCTTGATTTTGTTTTGGGGTGTACTAGAACATGCTTTCATGCTTGGTGGTTTGAAAAACACATTATTTTTAACATAATTTACATTATTGCAATACATTTTTCCCAGCCTGGCACATAAGGCTTGATTAGTTCCGGGTTTATTGAAGGCCCGCATTCCGAAAAACGAAATGTGTTGTGATTGGTTAGCTGTCCCACTGCATTGCGATTGGCAAACAGCTTAGACAGTATTTCAGTACTGCCACGCCCCTTGTCAAAGAAGCAAGTTCCGTGTACAACTGTTAGCGCAAGCTAGATTAAAGTGATTCTTATGTTTTAAATACGGATATTTTTCTTACAAAAACGCATCGATTTGCCACAGGAGGCCTTTATTAACTCCCTGGAGCTGTGTCAGGCACTTTTTATTATGGATAGATGCATATTATTTGGACTTGTTTTGGACTGATAAATTTTAATATAACTCTGATTGCATTTGTCTGAAAGAAGGAAGTCATATACAGCTAGGATGCATGGAGGGTGAGTAAATAATACGCTACAGTAGTGTTGGGTCCTATCATCAGCCTGCGAGATCGCCAATACATGATATTATCGTGCTAATGTATTTTATTATTCACATACTTAGTTTCATTGCCCGAAACCAGCTCCAGCATAAGACTAAAAGCAGCCTAACATTATCAAAGAACATCATCACTGATTAGCCTAGCCTATTCTAGTGCAAGTTTATGCATTTCGCGTTATAAGTGAAGCTATCTACACTGTATGATGAATAAATCTCTTACCACAAACTGCACACGTCTGCGGCGCGTTACTGTTCTGGTTTTAAAAACGAAATATCTTCTTTTGGAGTGGACTTTGAGATTTGTAACTTTATAGATCTGTTTTATGCCCAAAGATACACACCACACACTGACTAAAGTTCAAAAAGTGAAAAAGCATAACAGTTAAACAGTTTTTTAGGTAAGGATGTACTTTTTTAGACTTCAAATATGCAGTTTGTTGATAAAGATAACAAGTATTTGAAAATTTGCTTCAATGTTTTTGGAGATGTTAGCTCAAGGGAGTCATCGGCCGCTCAGCGCTCATGAACCCGCCGAGAGCAGCCTTACCTCGGCCAGTTCTTCTGGAATTTGCTTCTGGCTTTGATGTTTCTGTAGTGGTTAAACATGAGATATAATTCATTTTGCGTAAATCTAATGGAAAATCTTTGGTCTCTGATGGTAGAGCTGACCGTGGCTTGTCTGCACGCTCGTCTGAGAACCCAGTGCACGGACACATGCCGTTATCATCTCAATGAACAATCCTGATAAAGATGAATGCAAACTGCAACACTGAGAGCCCCTGGCAAGTAGGACACTCCACATGGTTAGTGGATGACCAATCTGAAGTAGTTTTTATCTGTGAGGCAATATTAGTCTTCTCTGTGGGCTCTGAATGGATACTTATCACCTGGGTGAGAGGATGCAGCATTTCTGTCCGCAACAATTATTACAAACATTATTAAAGAGTTAGTTCACCCAAGGGTACCCATAAGCTGCAAATGCTGGCTGGAGTTAGTCATGAACTACCAGACATTAAAGATGAAGAACAGACAAACTGATTAATAATGAAACTGGACCTTCCTATGAAATAAACAGAATCAACATGTCTATACTGAATGTCTGCAAAAAAAGGAAAACCCCTCTTCTAACCAATCAGAATCCTCTTATGCCAGTCTGAACACTGTAACACTGCTCATGTCACTTCCTCCTCAGAGGACAAAAGGTAACAGAGTTCCTCCTCATTCTCATATTTCTAGAATCACAAACATTGCAGCCATACCTGAAAGTACATGTGCGCCTGCACACAGCAGGAGGCACGGAGCAATTTCCATCAGAGACCATGCTGTCAGATCTGGTGTATGTGTGTGTGTATTGAAAAAAGTCAGCTTGTTGCTGTATGATTCATGCAACACAATACATCCCACTGATCACGGAATAAAACGAAAAACTCTTTGAATTTGCAGCGGATATTCATGTCATTCCACCATGGAGAGGACGGGGCGACTTCAGAGGGGAGAATCAAAAAAAGAGAGTTGAAAGTTTTGAAATACTGAAAGAACCTTGTCACGGGTGCCGGAGGGAAATCTGTTCAAAAAGAAGATCTGGTGTCTGTCAGAGCCGGGAAGACGGGAACAAATATGTGAGCGGTGACAAATCAAAATCACAAAAGTAGATGCTTGTGCACTTCACAGGAGGGTTGGCTCCCACTGGCTGGAGCGGGACTGTCTTTAATAGACGTCGTCCCGTCGGCAGCGCGGTGACACTGACATTTTGCCGTCTGCCGCCGTCCCTGAGAGTGCTTATCCCAGCTGTGACCCACATACTGTACTTAATCCCACCACTACAATACACATGCACTTCACCACAAGATTTGCTTTCACACGCACAAAAGAGCTGGATTTAGAAGATGAAGTGAAAAAAAGAGAGGAAGTGAAAGAAGGGTAAATAAAAAAGAAGAGAGTAGGGTGAATGTGCGAACATCTGAAAGGGGCACTGACCACACAGGGGGAGAAAAACACAGTCCAAATAGGGACTTTTGATAGGAATCAGGCTCAAAAGGAAATGACTAAAACATTTTTGTTTAAAAAAAAAAAAGCATGATTCAGTCAAGGTAAGTGCAAATGTACCTATGAAATCTGTGTAATACACAAGAACTCTTATCTTTCAGTTTATCATCATTTGATTAATTATTCCTGTCAAGATCAACAGGAAATGTACACTAGTGTTCAAAAGTTTATGGCTCTGTGCAATTATTTATTTTTTGAAATAAGTCTATTATGCTCACCAAGGTTGCTTTTTTAGCATCAAAAATGCAGTTATATTGTGAAATATCAGAATTTAAATAACTAAAAATGCATTTGTTTAAATATTCAGTGTCATTCTATTATTTTTGTGGAAACTCATAAATTCAGGACACTTTCATGAAAAAAGTTTAAGAGAATAACATTTAATTTTTTTTTTCCTAACAAAGTAAAACCTTTACTGTCACTTCTGATCAATTAAATGCATCCTTGCTGAATAAAAGTATTAAAGGGGTGGTCTAATGGATCTTTTGGAAAGCTTGATTGTGTTTATGGGGTGCAAAAATCGCATTATTTTTCAAATATTTTACCTTTATTTTACACTGCTTTTCAGCTAGCATAAAAATGGCCGGTCGATTTCCTGTTTCTGTAAAGGCCCTCCCTCAGAAGTTCGCAATGGGCTTTGATTGGTTAGCTGGCCGAGTGTGTTGTGATTGGCTAAACCGCCTCTAGTACGCGTCTAAACGCCCCGCCCCTCATCAGTGGCATGTGCTCCGGTTGTATTGTAAACAACGGCGTCCTCTATATTGCTTATCAATTTGAGACCGAATGAGACGCAGAGGATATTAGTGAAGAGCTCTTAATGGTAGGCCTATGTTTTTTGTTTGTTGTTGTCTCATACTTTTAGATACGCTGTTATTATGCTATTGCTTATGCTAGCTTTTAATACACGGTTTTATTATGATTAAAGCTTTAACACAGAACGCCAACCGCATGCATGTTTGTGTTTAATGCTTGTCACAGCTATGTGAAAATAAGTGTATAAGTGGAACAGTTCATTTTTGGCGCCGCTGAGCTGATCTGAGAGTGAGAGATGCAGAGTGTGTGCAGAGCAGGGGATGACAGGAACAGGATTGAGAACTGCTGCTTTAGAACACTGATTTTAAGACTTGTGAATCCATTAGAATGGTTAGAAGACAGAATCGCGATTCATACAGCATATGAATAGATTTTTACGTGCACCCATAGTCTTCTTCCTCTTCTGCAAAGCAGCGCAGCATTTAAGCACCCTTCGTTGCATGTTCCCGGGGGCGGGGTTATCTGGGTGTATGATGTCATTAACCCAGAATTATTTTGTTGTAGTCTCTTACCAGCCGTTCTTAGTAATTGCTATGCCAATTTGTAAAAGAGGATTTCTCCATTTGCATTGAACTTTGAGCTTCGTAACTTTGCAGATTTTGTTTATGCTCACACAGCTACATTACACACTAACAAAAGTTAAAAAGGTGAAATCGTATTATATGACCTCTTGAAATGATTAGTTCACTTCCAGAACAAAAATTTCCTGATCATTTACTCACCCCCATGTCATCCAGGATGTTCATGTCTTTCTTTCTTCAGTCGAAAACAAATTAGGTTTTTCGAGCTAAACATTCCAGGATTTTACTCCATATAGTGGACTTCATTGGTGATCGGCTGGTTGAAGATCCAAATTGCAGTTTCAATGCAGCTTGGGATAAGGGTCTTATCTAAATGATTGGTCATTTTCTAAGAAAAAAAAAAAAAATGTATCTGATTTTAAACCGCACATGCTCGTCTTGTACAAGCTAGACTTCAAACATTAAGTAATCACGTTGGAAAGGCCAGACGCGCATTGCAGAGCTAGTGCAAGATGAGTATTTGTGTATATATATATATATATATATATATATATATATATATATATTGTTTTTAGGAAATGCACTGTAAAAAACAATTTGTTGAGTCAACTTAGAATAATTTGTTACCTGGCTGCCTAAGTGACAACTTATACTAAGTGACAACTTAGATATTTTAGTTGATTCAACTTAAAATTTTAAAGGCAGCTGGGTTACTTATCCATCTGTTAAGTTTAACAAACACAAATATCTAAGTTTTTACTTAGTACAACTTAACATTTCAAGTTGACTAAACTTATTTGAGTTGACAACTTAAAATTTTAAGGCAGCAGGGTAACAAATTATTTTAAGTTGACTCAACAAATTGTGTTTTTTGTTTTTTTTTTACAGACTCTTATTCCTTGGCTGGGATTGTGCAGAGCCCTTTGAAGCTGCATTGAAACTACAATTTGGACCTTCAACCTGTCGGATCCCATTGAAGTCCACTATATGGAAAAAAATCCTGGAATGTTTTCCTCCAAAATAAATAAATAAATAAATAAAAATCCTGGAAGTGAATTAAACCTTTAATTTTGTAAAAAAAAAAAAATAAAAAAAAAAAAATAAATAAATAAAATAGAATAAAATCTTTCTGATCCCACACTTGTGAGCGTTAATAGCGAAATGTTTATTGCGGCAGACAAATAGCACAGAGTTGTGTGAATAAGGCAATCCATAATGACCCTTATTAGCATAGAAAGGAGACGTGTTTGCGCTAAAAATAATGAAAATTACTTCATTTAAATACATCCCAGCGCTATTTCAGTGCATTTAATGCTTGATTAAACTAGACTATGGGTGCACAAGTGGTTGTTTAGTGAATTCACTCCACAGTGTTTCCACATGACAACAATTATGTCAATGAGGGGGTGTGGGTGAGGGTTTCCTTCTCTAGATGCCCAGTTTTGACCTCCGCACTCCTGAAGAGAGAGAGAGAGAGAAAAGAAAACTTTCTCTGGTGGAGAGTGAAAGCCCCAGTGGGAGGCTCGGCACTCTTTCTTTTCCTTCCTCCACTCACTGCTGTCTGCTCTTATGGCAATGAAAACAGCACTGAATGACCTCACCACAAAACACGCTACACATTGGTACTGTGTGATGATAAGGACAGAGGAAACTACAGCATGGAGATGGTATCTTATCACACCACAGTACTTTCCGTATTTACTGTTGTACTGAATGAGTGTTATATATATTTAATGGCCATGGTATTTAAATTACACTCCAAGGGTGTGTCAAACAACGTGGAGATACCAGGATCCAAGGATTTTTCTTACAGAGGTAAATAATATATGTTTAAACCCTTACAAAAATGTGCCATTATAACCATAGTTTCTAATGTTTCTACAATAAACTGTGGTAACTTGCATTACATGCATTAGCTAGCAACCAACCAACTAAACTAAACTAAAAACAAAACCAGAAAAATAAAATAAAATAAAATAAAATAAAATAAAATAAAATAATAGTCATCCACCCATGGTATTTCAGGCTATGATGCTACATAAGTCAAACAGTTTGAAATAAATAAAATAAAATAAAATAAAATAAAATAATAGTCATCCACCCATGGTATTTCAGGCTATGATGCTACATAAGTCAAACAGTTTGAAATAAATAAAATAAAATAAAATAAAATAAAATAAAATAAAATAATAGTCATCCACCCATGGTATTTCAGGCTATGATGCTACATAAGTCAAACAGTTTGAAATAAATAAAATAAAATAAAATAAAATAAAATAAAATAAAATAAAATAAAATAAAATAAAACAAAACAAAACAAAACAAAACATAGCCATCCGCCCAGGGTGTTTCTCTATGGCGCTACATAAGACAAGCAGTTTAAGTGAATGAATGAATAAATAATTAAATAAATAAATCTAAAAAAATAAAATTAAATAAAATGAAAAATTAAATTAAATTAAATTAAATTAAATTAAATTAAATTAAATTAAAAATGGACTAGCGATCTACCCATGATGTTTCCCTATAGTGCTACACAGGACAAGCAGTTTGAATAAAATAAAATAGGATAAAATAAAATAAAACAAAATAAATAAAAATAAAAATAAAATAATAGTCATCCAACCAGGGTATTTCAGGCTATGATGCTACATAAGCAGTTTGATAAATAAATCTATATAAAAATTAAAATAAAATAAAATAAAATAATAAAAAAAATAATAAAACAAAACAAAACAAAACACAGCCATCCACTTTTTCCCTATGGCGCTACATAAGACAAGCAGTTTGAATGAAATGAATGAATAAATAATTAATTACATAAATAAATAAATAAAATTGAAAAAAATAAAATAAAATAAAATGAAAAATGAAATGAAATGAAATTATGATGTTTCCCTACAGTGCTGCACAGGACAAGTAGTTTGAATAAAATATAACAATAAAAAAAAAAAAAAAATTAATTAATTAATAAATAAAAAATAGCCACCCAGAGTGTTTCTCTATAGTGCTACGTAGGATAAGCAGTTTGAATAAAATAAAATAAAATAAAATAAAATAAAATAAAATAAAATAAAATAAAATAAAATAAACATCCACCCATTTGTCTATGCCACTACATAGGACAGGCAGTTTGGCCAAAAAAAAAAAAAAAAAATGTAAATAAATAAATAAAATTCTAAAAGCCCAGTAATTTATGACTTTAACCATAATTGTAGTAACAATGGCATTTGGACAAAACCTACTGTTACCATGGTAAATTCCTAAAAGGAAATCCAGGCCCAAACAGCCCGCCATTCTCCATCCCTAATCTCTTGTTCCTTGTCCTCTCCGGTTGTAAAACAGGCCGAGGGGCAAGCCATATTTTTAATTTGCCATGAGGGAATTGGGGAAACTCTTGAGCCTTCATGCAGTAAAACCCTTCAGCACTTCAGACTTCACACCCTCTGTCTCACCCTCCATCTCTCCTGCTCTGTGAGCTGAAGTTTGGCTCTGAACCCCAGCACTGCTGCAGGGCAAAGTCCTGTCTACTCAGAGCACACTCTCGCCAGTGTGTGCCATGCATTAAGATCTGTGCGTGTGAAGTTACGCCTGCCAGTTTTGCTTAACATTTTATCACTTATCATGTGGAAACACGCCGTCTCTTTTTCGCAGCAGATTAAAAAAAGCCTGTCCCTGCTGTAGGACCCCGCACGCTTCTGTCGGCTCAAGGGATGCCTTCTTCCTTGACTTTTCTGTCACTCGACTTAAAAACTTCCGCCGTGATGTAGTTCAGGCAGGGCACGGCATCCTAATGAGCCGGATATTCCAACAGAACTCCCTATCGATGGAATGGAATTGACAGACTGGAGCAAACACACACACAGAGTGGAGTTTACGCTCCTGAGGCGATGTGAACCTGAGTAACTGATGTAATTAGTTGAGGTCCTCCACAGCTGCAGGTGGGCCGCACTCTCCAGACAATTATATAATTAGTCCTGAGGAACTTGTTACTGGAGCGCATTTTAATATGAATGCTGGCGTAATTGTGTCCGTAATTGTGATATAAACTGACTTGATGATATCATCTCTGTGGTTCTGGACACCCTAATGAAATTAATTCAAAGCTAAATGTTTAAAAAAAAAGAAACGTGACTTTAAACAAAAAGTGGGGAATTGGTTGAGATGTCTAACCAATGCAAATTACAAAATTAACATAGGATGTTGTTTGATCTATAGAGAAATACATTTAGCGAGGCCCAATATTGCAGTTTTGAGCAAATTTGAGATTTGAACAAAACTAAAGAAAACTAAACTAAATAAACATGCAATGCAAATCACAAAACAACTGCATGATATTTGTTATAGGCCAACATTGCAGAGTTTTAGAAAATATATTCAAATTACAACCAATTAAAATCGAAATGTTTAAAATATTCACACTTGGCAACAAACAAAAATGGGGATTTTTTTTTTTTTTTTTTTTTTTAGATATCCACTGATTATCAGATTTTTTTAAAATAAAATAAAATATAATATAATATAATAAAATTTAAAAATAAATAAATAAATAAAAAAATGTTTAAAATATTCAAACATGGCTACAAACAAAAAGTAGGATTTTTTGAAATATCGAATGATTATCATATTTTTATAAAATAAAATATAATACCTAATGTTTACCCAAAAAGAAATTCAAACGTGCAATGTAAATCACAAAACAAGTGGTACTATACTGATTATTGTCTAAAACTAGAACTTTTTATGAAATATAAATAAATTAATTAATTAATTAATTAATTACCATGGCTACAAACAAAATTGAGGAATTTGACATATCTACTGATTTTTGTAAAATAAAATTAAATAAAATAAATAATGTTTAAAGTATTTAAACATGACTACAAACAAAAATGCAGATTTTTTTGACATAGCTACTGATCAGCAGATTTTTATAAAATAAAATAAAATTTAAGCATGCAAAGTAAAGTAAAATAAAATAAAATAAAATAATATTTAAAGTGTTTAAACGTGGCTACAAACAAAAATGAGGAATTTGTGACATAGCTACTGATTACCAGATTTTTATAGAATAAAATAAAATGAAATAAATAAAATAAAATACCCAAATGTTTAAGAAATTTAAACAAGCAATGTAAATCACAAAACAAGTGGTTCTATATTGATTACTGTCCAAAATCAGAACTTTTTGTAAAATAAAATAAAATAAAATAAAATAAAATAAAATAAAATAAAATAAAATAAAAAGAGGAATTTCTGAAATATTTACTGATTATCAGGTTTTGGTAAAATAAAATAAAATATTTACAATGTTTAAAAAAAAAATGTAAGCATCAATGTAAAATAAAATAAAAAATAAAATAATATTAAATAAAATGTTTAAAATGTTCAAACGTGGCTACAAACAAAAATGAGGAATTTGTGACATAGCTACTGATTACCAGATTTTTATAGAATAAAATAAAATAAAATAAATAAAATAAAATACCTAAATGTTTAAGAAATTTAAACAAGCAATGTAAATCACAAAACAAGTGGTTCTATATTGATTACTGTCCAAAATCAGAGCTTTTTGTAAAATAAAATAAAATAAAATAAAATAAAATAAAGAGAGGAATTTCTGAAATATTTACTGATTATCAGATTTTGGAAAAATAAAATAAAATATTTACAATGTTTAAAAAAAATGTAAGCATCAATGTAAAATAAAATAAAAAATAAAATAATATTAAATAAAATATGTTTAAAATGTTCAAACGTGGCTACAAACAAAAATGAGGAATTTGTGACAGCTACTGATTACCAGATTTTTATAGAATAAAATAAAGTAAATAAAATAAAATACCTAAATATTTAAGAAATTTAAACAAGCAATGTAAATCACAAAACAAGTGGTTCTATATTGATTATTGTCCAAAATCAGAGCTTTTTGTAAAATAAAATAAAATAAAAAGAGAAATTTCTGAAATATCTACTGATTATCAGGTTTTGGTAAAAAAAAAAAAAAAAAAAAAAAAAATCTAAATGTTTAAAAAAATGTAAGCATCAATGTAAAATAAAATAAAATAAAATAAAATAAAATATGTTTAAAATGTTCAAACGCGGCTACAAACAAAAATGAGGAATTTTTGACATAGCTACTGATTATCAGATTTTTGTAAAATAAAATAAAATACCTAAATGTTTCAAAAACGTTGTTTAAACATGCAATGTAAATGACAAAACAAGCAGTAATGTATTGATTATTGTCCAAAATGCTTTTATGAAATACTAAAAAATAAAATAAATATAATAAAATAAAATATAATTTTCGAAACTAAACTAAACTAAAATAAAATAAAATATAACGTTTAAAAAAAAATTAAACGTGGTGTAATTCACAACTCTCTCTCTCTCTCCTTCGGTTTGCTACCTTTTATCAGGGGTCGCCACAGCAGAGTGATCCACACAGCCGATTTGGCACGTTTTACGCCGGATGCCCTTCCTGCCGCAACCCAGCCCTGAGAGCGCACTAACTCGTGCAACCCCAGTGCTGGGACACACTCACTCACTATGGCCAATTTCACTGTAATTCACAACTACTATGTTGAATATCTTCTGTGGAACACAAAAGATGATATTTTAATGAATGTTTCAGTAAAAAGTTCTAAAAATAGGATCCAATTTATTGTTTTGCTTTGTTTTATTCACGCTGTTCTTTTCATACTATGAAAGTGAATGGTGACCGCAGATGTCTCTGGTCCCCAGATTGCGACAGATCTTCAGTTTCTCTTTTCAATTCACCGCCTTTCTCCTCTTCTCCAGTGCAAATATGCTTTTTCTGTGGATTAGCTTATCTTTCCTACCAAATGAATAAGAAGCTTAAAAATCCTAGATCTGGAGTGCTTGAAAGAGAGAAAGAGAGCGATAGAAGCAGCATCTCACTCCACCTGTCCATCCATGCCTCTACGGAGCAATAATGATGAAGCGAGAGACATTTGTGAGGGGCGCGTGTTGTCGTCGCATATATTTTTGATGTTGCGAAAGCCCGTTTTAGCGTATCAGTCTCAAAGGCAATCATAATATTTTGGGATTAATTAAAATCTTAATCGGGCATGTTCATCTCTTCGGCGCGGCTCCCCGCAGGCTGCTGCTGACAGCTGTATTTTAGCGCTCTGAAAATGTCTGGAGGCTAAACAAGTTTGGCTGCAGACTCATCACCTCCAGAGCAGCCGGTCTCACTCAGAGATGAGCGGCAGGGGAGCTGTGATGGCTGCGCTTGGGAGTGAGTGTGAGCGAAAAGGAGAAAATGTGATAGTCAACGATAGATATGGAGAGTGGGAGGATGAACATGTGGATGGAGAGGGAGGACGAGGGAAACGGGGAAAGAGTGAAGGCACTTGGAAGAGGAGGAGGAGGGGTAGAGTAGGGCAAGGGAAGGGCATTATACTCCAGAATCAGCTGTGCTGCTTATGTGAATAATGCAAGCCTAATTTTTGTCATGTCCTCCATCTTCTTCTATCTCTCCTCTTATATATCATTATTGATTTAAGCTGCAGAAAGATACGACATATTTTTAACAGGACTTTGAAAAGCTTATATATTGTACATAAATTAGGAAAGGTCAAAAAAAACAAAAAAAAACAAAAGTCACTATGATAATTATATAAAAAAAACATTTTTAAAATCATTTTTCATTGCGTGGTTAGATATTTCAAACAATTACCCATTTTTTATTTGTAGGCAAGTATGAATATTTCAAACACTTTTTTTATTTTTTATTTTATTTTATAACAAGCTCTAATTTTGGACAATAATCAGTATAGTACTGCTTGTTTTGTGTTTACATTGCTTGTTATTTATTTATTTTTTTATTTTTTTATTTATAGGTATTTTATTTTATTATTTTTTTTATAAGAATTTGATATTCAGTAGATATCTCAAAAATTCCCCATTTTTGTTTGTAGCCACTTTTGAATTATTAAACATTATTTTATGTCTATGTACTTAATTTAATTTATTTTTTAATAAAAAGTGCTCATTTTGGAGAATAATCAATATAGTACTGCTTGTTTTGTGATTTACATTGCATGTTACATTTTTTTATTTTTATTTATAGGTATTTTATTTTATTTGATAAGAATTTGATATTCAGTAGATATCTCAAAAATTCCCCATTTTTGTTTGTAGCCACTTTTGAATTATTAAACATTATTTTATGTTTATGTACTCAATTTAATTTATTTTTTAATAAAAAGCGCTCATTTTGGACAATAATCAATATAGTACTGCTTGTTTTGTGATTTACATAGCATGTTTAATTTTTTTTAAACATTTAAGTAATTGATTTGATGTATACATTTGAATATTTTAAACATTATTTATGCATTTAATTTAACTTAATTTAATTTGTTTAAACATTTAGGGATTTTATTTTATTTTATTTTATAAGAATTTGACATTCAATAGATATCTAAAAAATTTCCCATTTTTGTTTGTTGCCACATTTGAATATTTTAAACATTATTTTATATTTATGTATTTAATTTAATTTAATTTAAAAGGGCTAAAATAGCTTAAACACTATATATAAATTAATAAATGTCAAAATAAAAAACGGTCACTATGACAATTACAATAAAAACATAATTTTTTTTTTTTTTTAAATATAGCTACAAATTTTGTTACCACGACTGTTACTATATAAAAAGTTTATTTATTTTCACTTCAGGCCAAAAAAAAAAAAAGGTAATTATGCTTAATAAACTGTATTTTAAACAATTCAACTTAAACATTGAAATGTTGAGGTGCAAACAGAGTTTACAGCCGACTGATGAATACCTATATTCATATGTATAAAATGGTAAGCAAAGCAAAGCAAAGCGTGGCTAGTCTGATGTGTTGATCAAATGTTTGTGCTCACTGAATGTCTCCACAAAGTTCTCGGAATAAAATTTTGACCGGTTTGGAGACATTCATTTGTATTGTGAAATCTGTTGAAATCATTTGTATGGCAGTCTGGTTTTTGTCTGTTATTGGGGTCAAGTAAAATCTCCGTCTCGCTCCCCCTTTTCAATGAAATCTTGCAGTGTAAATGAGGATCCTTTTCCAGATCAACACTAACATTCATATGCATGAAGATGCAGGAGGCCATGAATCAGTATCCTGTCATCAAGACGGGTCTACAGTAGATAAATCACCAGCTGTCAGTCACACACAACCTGTCACAACACACAAGCACTCCCAGAGTCTTTTATACATTTGTGTGTATTCATAAGGATAAACCTATCCCCGTGTAATGCATTCAGACGCTGTTTTGGCAGGGAGGTAATTTTACTTGCAAATCCCAAACACTGAAAAATGAAACATAATTCAGTCTCCTGCTTTTTTGTATGTTGTGGGTTTGTGTTTGACTTTCTGTGTAAGTGTGTGTTTGTACGTCTTTGTCCTGTTCCCCTTCCTTTTCTCGCACACATGGGTTCGGGTTTATTTCATCAAGTGAAGAGGTGACTCACTTGAGATGTAGCTGTATCAGGAAAATGGCAGTTTTCCCACTCTACAGTCTCTCTCCCACCACGCATATTTGGAAATACACAACATTTTGGTGTTTGATGTTGTTGCATTTAACCGTATAAATGCACTGTATTACTAATTCAGGCTGATATCACAAAAGCCAATTAGTGCTGTGCAATGATTAATCGCGATTAACAGCATCCAAAATAAACATTTTTGTTTACATAATACATGTGTGTGTACTGTGTATATTTATTACGTATATATAAATACACACACATGCATGGATATATTTAACAAAAACAATGTTATGTTTATATATGAAATATATTTATATGTAATATTAATTATATCAATAAAATATATATACATGTAAATAAATGTAAACACTTTCGAAATATACACTGTATATGTGTGCATTTATATATACACAAAAAATTATAGTGTACACGCATACATTATGTAAACAAAAACGTATATTTTGGATGCAATTAATCATTGCACAGCACTAAAGCCAATAACATAAAAAGGACTAATACAAACAAACAAAGAAATAAAATTAACAATAAAATAATTTTAAATTAACTTAAACATGAATTTAACTTTACAATGTAGCATATGAAAATTTTATATTTAATAGTGATCACATTTAACTGTTATTAAACTATTTAATTTATTTGTAATTTTATTTTTTACCTTTAATTAAAAATAAAACATGTATTTTTAATAATTAAAATCATTAAAATTATTAAAATTATTTAATTTTGCAATAATTAAAATTATTTAATCTTTTAATTAAAATTATTTAATTTTTTAAAATTAAATTAAATTAAATTAAATTAAACTGAAAAGAAATTTTAGATTTCTAGATGGTTAGATTTCTCAAACAATTACCCATTTTTATTTGTAACCATTTTTGAATATTTTATTTAATTTATTTAATGTGTTTCTTTCTTCTGTGAAACACAAAAAAGTGATATTTTTTTTCTCCCTAAAAAAGCCAATGGGGTCCAAAAAAGTACAAAATAAAATAAAATAAAATAGACCCCATTCACCTTTTATTGAAACATTGTTTGAAACATGGTTTTTTTTTCTCCTGTGGAACAGAAAAATTTGATGAATTGTCTCTATAAAATGAAAGCTAATGGGGTCCAAAAAAAAAAAAAAAATTATATATATATATATATATATATATATATATATATATATATACACACACACACACTAAAATAAACTCAAATACCCCACTGACCTTTTACTCAAATATTCTTTAAAATGTTTTTTTTCACAATGACAGTCGATTGGGTCAAAAAATGACCCTTCTTTCTTTCTTCTGTGAAACACAAACAATGTAAAAATAAAATAAAACACAATAACAATTTTGCCAGTAGGGTCCAAAAATGAACACTCTAAAACACAAATAGTGTAAAAATAAAATAAAATAAAATAAAATAAAATACAAAAAAAAAAAAAAAAAAAAAAAGTCAACAGGGCCCATAAAAAAGGGCCATTTTTGACTCTTGACACTTTGTTTAATCAGTCTTAAAAATATCTTCTTTTGCATTTCACTGTAGAAAGAAACTCAAACAGGTTTGTAAAGTGTGTATTAATGATGACAGAACTTGCATTTTTAGATGAACTGTCTCTTTAAATTATGCAATTCATATGTTCATAAACAATAAAGGACAGTAAAACCTCACAGATGGACGTAAACGAGCAAAGTACATCTGCCCTCGTCTCTGATAGCATCTCGTTTAAGCCGTGTATCGCATTTACCCACCGCATAAAGCGCAACATACCCATCCCCCACTTAAAAATGAATGAAATTGAACGAAAACAACAAAAGCAGCGAGCTGGTTGAGGCAGAGCGCTAAAAGGATTAGTATTGCATGTCAGCGCTCCATTCATGGGTCACCCACAAGTGCATTGTGGGAGGGCAATTCTCAGTTGTTAGATAAGACAGTGAGACAGAATTGAGTGATGGGAAGATTCAGAGAAACCTGGCTTCTGTGAAAACGCAGTGATATCTGCCGGCTATGAATATGGACTGGGTGGGTGCAGTGCCAGTCGTGCCAGAGGGACATTGCGGGTTGGCAAAAGCCTGGCGCTCAGGCACAGGAGCAGAGCTTTCATAGTGCTCATCTTGGCAGCGTCACATTGTTGGCATTGCCAGTGGAGAACTACCTCTGTGATATAAGCATTGGACATCAAACACGTGCACCAAAAAAAAAAAAACAGTTCTCTGCCAAACTAAGCTGTCAAGTAATTAGATTAATTATTATCATAAGGCAAAACAAATCACTAAAAATGTGAAACAAGTGTAAATCACAAGAAAACCCATTAACCACTAGGGATGAGTTTGGCTAGTCATCCAACAGACTAGTTAATGTAGATTTTTTTAAGCTTCCTTTTTTTGTGACGGTGTTTTGAAGGTGATGCACTTAGAGATGTTACCTTTCAGACAGGTTTTTATGCTTACAGCATGCTGTGGTTTAGTAACAAAACTGTCAGCGTGGTAAAGCTTTCTCAGAAAAGCCGTATCTCTCAATTCTCCTTTAACAAGACAATTACTGTCAGACTTCATATCGCATGCTGTGAGAAATAATGCTATTACTATGAATAATACATATGATACATTCTCGGTAATAAGTGATTGTTTGATTAGACATCAATCTTATTTGACTGGTGTCTGTATGCCATACACTAAACCAACATAAATAAAATAATCCTTCTGTGTTCCACAATAGAAATATTATTTTTATTTATTTATTTAGTCCATACAATGAAAGTCAATTGGATAAAATAAAAAAATGAAATAAAATTCTTCTGTACTCCACAATAGAAAGACACTTTTTGTCCATATAATGAAAGTTAATCATGCAAAATAAATAAAAAATAAAAATAATAATAATAATAAATTCTTCTGTTCCACAATAGAAATAAACTACTTTCTTTTTATATATTTATTTAGTCCATATGATGAACGTCAATTGGATAAAATAAAATAAAATAAAATATTTCTTTATTCCATTTGTTCCACATTGGAAAGAAACTCCTTTCTTTTTTTATCCATACAATGAAAGTTAATTGAGTAAAATAAAATAAAATAAAATAAAATAAAATAAAATAAAATAAAATAAAATAAAAACTTTCTGTGTTCCATAATAGAAACTACTTTATTATTTCCATAAAATGAAAGTCAATTGCATGAAATAAAATGATAAAATAAAATAAAATTCTTTGTTCCACATTAGAAAGAAAGTCCATTTCTTTTTTTTAATCCATACAATGAAAGTTAATTAGGTAAAATTGGGTGGAAAAAAAAAATACATTTTTTTTTTTTAAATAAAATAAAATAATATAATCCTTCTGTGTTCCACAATAGAAATATAATTTTTATTTATTTATTTAGTCCATACAATGAAAGTCAATTGGATAAAAAAAAAAAAAAATTCTTCTGTACTCCACAATAGAAAGAAAGCCATTTTTTGTCCATACAATTAAAGTTAATTCTGCAAAATAAATAAAAATAAATAAATAAATAAAAAAATAAAAAATAAAATAATAATAATAATAATAATAAATTCTTCTTTTTCTTTTTATATATTTATTTAGTCAATACGATGAACGTCAATTGGATAAATAAAATAAGATTAAATTAAATTAAATTAAATTAAATTAAATTAAAACACTTTTTAGATACATTTCTGTTCAAAAGTTTGAGGTCAGAAAGATTTTTTATATACATACATACACAGTAGTCAACATTTGAAGTGGATCAAAAAAAGTTCAAAGTTATCCTAAGACAAGAACGCATATTGTTTTAGTTTTAGGACAACCTTGATGAAACACACCAGCAGTCAAGGACAACGCGATAACAAATCATAACTAGGGCTCTCTGCTGTAAAATACCGTGGAGGTACCATGATGCAGCTATGATATCAGATGGTAATACTATGGTATTTTGATTTACACCATGGGAGCAGTCATCATTAAACAGATGGGAGGAAATGCTGAGCTCATCTCCTACGGGGCTTTATCGAGCCTGATAACACCAACAGGCGCTATCATAACACAACCAACACACAAAGAGAAGACGTGAATGGCATTGTCTGGTCTGGTAAATAATAATTTGCACGTCACCGTGCTTTCTTTTCCGCGAGCGGCACCGAGATGCATCGCATACTGCTGTGAAGTCTATTCAAAATAAAGGAAGAGGAGAATGACGAAAGGAAAATGTTTAACACAGTGTTCTCTACATTTGCTTGAAGGCAGAAAAGCATTCGCGGTAATCTCCAGAAAAGCAGACTGAGGCAGACCTGACAGGTTGATTGTTAACAAATGGCAAATTTTTTCAATCCTTTTGGAAACACCTGCGTCTCTGATTTTTAGAATCGGCTTGCTCTGCCTCAAGCGCATGTGGACACAACAGATACAGCGACGTGGTCATGAACCACGCATTCATCAAAAAAGCCATCCGTTTCTGTCCTCAGAATGACTTTAATCTCATCTGGACTCCTCTCTCATGCTGCCTCTCTCGTAGTGTGTGCAGCATGTGAATTTCTCAGATGTTCAAGGGTTCCTGCGTCCAGGGACATCAGAAGCAGCTGTTTTTAACAAGCTCTGACTGCGACTTCTTTGAAAAGTCTTGGTCATTCTCGGTTTTAGACTCGACACCAAAGAATTCAGAGTTTGGAAGAAGGCCATGAAGTAACTTGAGGGTGGAATTGAAAAGCCTGAAAAGTTTGGTTCAGTAGCGAGGATTGAAACAGAAATGAGACGTGTACGTAAGGCAACACCGATCTGCTGAAGTAAGACCCTTTTCGGCTCCAGGAGTTACAACACAAAAACAAGCAATTAGAATTGACATTTTGGTGTGAACCTAAGGCTATTTGATGTCAGAGTTTACTTTGTTTGGTTGGTGTGGAAAGAAGGTTTCTGAATGAGTCTGTGCACTGTAACAGAAAATTAATTCATATCACAAACAGTGGAGATTATTGTGGAGATTACTAAAACTTACTAAAACGGCGCGGTGCGATGCTTCAATCAATATTTCACTCTATGAATGTGCGTTCCATTGAGCTGCCCATGGCCCATGCAAACGCTCCACTCTTGTACTGCTCATTCTCACCGGAAAAGCAAAGACAGGAAATTTCTATATAGTATACTTTTTCCTATTTGCAATAGTGCTTCTGTGCTATAACATGGTGTAATACAGCTGTACTGAGCAACACTGGTAGAATGCTGCTAGCCTCTCGTGACACTTTTTAGATTTGTAGGACTATATATTATTTATTTATTTATTTTTTTATTTTTTTTACATCAGTTTAATCTGATTCTGTTACAAAGAACTGAATAAAAATAATATACTGATATTTAATATTAATATATTTGATGTTTATGTTTATTGTTTTACTTTCAATAAAAGTGTGGTTATTTATTGGCTTCTATTTTTTTTATATTCAGTATCATTAAAATGATTG